>JARHVA010007363.1:360000-698496 GCA_037957365.1 Torreya grandis
TGACAATAAGGATTAGGATAAAATAAATGCAGGGATGGGATTAGACTAAGGATAGTGATTGAAGGATTATTAAAGGGGGTTATTAGATGAATGGCTAGAAAAGGGGGATATATTAGCAGAATAAAATAATATATTAGCGATATAAATTAGACTAAATGGAATTAGTGTCAATTAATAATAATATTAGCTGACAATAATGAAGCGAGTGATTTTAGGTGCATACAAGTGGGACCCATTTCTTCCACCCACCTAAGTTGTGTTTATGGGGGCTGTTAATGAAGGTATTTATTTTTCCTTTGTTATGTTTTTCCTACACTTTTGAGATTAGATTGCGTAGGTTTTCACATCATAGGGAGCTACTTTGACTATCTATTTTAGGTAGTGGGAGTTACTCATTTGATCGGTTGACCATTGATCAGTTATTTTGAGTTTGGGGGTTTCCACTATTCTAGGGGGTTACACATTTACTCACCTATTTGTGCATCTAACATTAGTGAGCTATTCATAGAGGATCTTTTTTGTTTGAACTCATTGATTTCTCTCTCTTAGCTACTTGCTCATTTGTCATTATTACATTGTTCAAGCTTTAGTACATTCATTGTCCAAGCTTTGATATTGGTGATATCTCCAACAATATACCATAGTGGAATGTCGATGGGAGTTCAATTATTTTACAAATATAGATGTAGATGAGGAGACAACACATGTTATTTTAATTATCCTCTATCTATTGGCCATGCCAAATTTAGTATTCCTTTTGCATTTGTATAATACTCAATATTTCCTAACATTGCATCCACTTTGTGATTTGATATATTGTGTTTAATATTGTAGTGGGAGGGGGCAAAGTGGAGCCAAGGTGATGAGGGTGTTCATTCTTAATGTTCATAGATGCTTCTTTTTACATTCCTATAACAATCAATAATAGACCAATTTTGACACACTTTATGATTTTTTATGTTATTTTTTTGTATTTTAGCTAGGGGTAGAGCATAGCCACAATGATGAGGGTAATAATGAACTGCATAATGACTCTGTCCCCACAAAAGTACACATTAGTTATACTTACTGCCATTACCAAGCTATGTCAGCTTTTTGATAAAGAGCATAAGAATAAGAGAGCCTTAATTTCATCATCAAAAACTATTTTGACTGAATTTAACTGGTTTACCAAACCATGGAAATCACTAAGATGACTATATACTGATCCACCTTCCAGCATTTGCAAATTAAATAATTGTGTCATAAGAAATACCTTATTCGAAGCTGAGGGTTTTTCATATAAATTTTCCAAAGATTCCATTAACTCTACCATTGTCCTTGCCTGAGATAAGTTGGAAAACACAGAAGTTGCCAAGGTCAGCCTTATAGCTCCTAGAGCCTTTCTATCAAGAACCTTCCATTCTTCATCTTGCATACATGTGGGCTTGCTTGCAACACCACCCAACGGTAAGTATAGATCTTTCTGATACAGATAATCCTCTATCTGCATCCTCCATAATTGATAATTCTTGCCATTGAATTTCTCTATTCTTAGCATACTTTCTTCTACCATTGATATACTCCCACTCAAACAAAAACCCCTATGAGTGACCTGTAATCAATAAACACTTAACACACTCTGAAACCAAGGTGTTAGTGAACCAAGCTCTGATGAACCTGCTCTGATACCACTTATCAGGAATCTAGAACACAAAGCTCTAATACCAACTGTTAGGATCCTACTCCTTAAGAGCACACTTGATTACCTTTGTATAAGCAACTAAACACGGAATTAAACCAGAAGTAATAAGTAACTAGAATTCAAAAATAGCACAGAATATGAGAAACAATACAATCTATATTAACACTCTTCCACAAGGAAATACAATGAAGAAATCATACTCTTCCCACACCTCTTGGACGTACAGTAATTCTCCCTCAAGAGTTCTCTCCCTCAACCAATTACAACCAACTCAAACATAGAGTTATTCCCTCCACCAGTTAGTGACAATCAACCCAATGGTTGTTGTTGCCTGCTACCAATCCACCAAGTACTCCAAGTACTCCAAGTAGATCTCCTTGATCTTGTACACCTACAGATCTAACTAATCTTACTTACCATGTAGATCTCCCTGATCTTGCTACCTGCAGATCAACTAATCTTACACTTGAGGATCTAATCCTTCTTAGTCCTTTTTTACTTAATTACAATATAGCCCCATGGGTCTCTTAAATATATCTCCAAGCAAACAATAATTAGACTTCTCAATTACAATAATTAGAAATGCAGACTCAAGACTAAAATTAGTCTTTACATGCAAACTGACTGTCCATCTAAAACTAGACCAGTTCTGGAACACACAAATGATCGACATCAAACTCTGTCTATTTGGAGATGACTGATGTTGGTTCCTATCTGACCAATGCCAGTTGACCCCTAATCGATGCCAGTTGCTCTGTACACTGGATATGATCGACATCGGTTGGCCTGACTAACGTCGATTACTGTAACACTCAGAAACCTCCACATTTGCATAATAGTAAAGCTTTTAGCTCCACAACCTAACAATCTCCCACTTGGAGATAAATAGCTACACCTGTACCTATACCTATACATCCTCTAATTTTATTTTTGGCTTGTATCCCATCTTCAAGTTCAATCTTAAAGACCAACAAAAGTTGAATGAAGATTCAACTTCTCCTTTGTTCCCAGCTTTGTTAACATATCTGCAGGGTTCTTATCTGTATGGATCCATTCCAGCTTCAACTCGCCATCCTCCAATACCTATTTAATGAAGTGGTACCTAAGTTGTATAGTTCTTGAATGAAAGGCTAAATCCTTTGCAAAATGAATTGCTCTTTGACTATCACTGTACAATTTGCAAATCTCTTGCTCCTTTCCCAACTCTTCCATGAACCAAGTCATCCATATCATTTCCTTGCTAGCCTCTGTGACTGCAACAACCTTCTGCGTCTCTAAAATCCAGCTAACCACCGTTCCACCAATAGTGAACACATATCTTGTGGTGCTTTTCCTGCCATCCAAGTAACTTGCCATATCCGAATCTACATACCCATGTAGAGCAGTGCTTGACCCTGCATAGCATAAATACCTACTGTTGGTCCTTCTCAGATATCTGAGAATCCACTAAACTGCTTTCCAGTGCTCTTTTTCTAGATTGGCCATAAATTTACTGACAACTCCCACTGCTTGGGCAATATCAGGTCTAGTACATACCATGTACTCAACCTCATCATGTGATTTAAGACACTGTTCATAGCTCAACTTGAACTATCCAACCATATGTGTGCTTACCAGTTTTGCATCCTACAAATTGAACCTCTCCACTACCTTATTCACATAATCCTCTAGAGACAAAATCAACCTGTGATTTTCCCTGTCTCTAGAAATACTCATGCCAAGGATTTTTGCTCCTGAATCCTTCCTATCACATGTCTAAGCTAATTTTACCTTTAGCTCAGCAAATCCCTGCATGTGTGACCCTACAACAAGCATATACACAACATACAGTAATAAGATAATGTAGCGACCATATCCAACCTGGTAAAATAAACACAGTGATTATATTGGCATTAACTAAATCCATGATTTGTCATAAACCTATCAAACCTATACCACTATCCTGGAGCTTGCTTAAGACCATATAACATGGCCTTCTGTCTCACCTGTCCCTTCTCTCCTTTCTTTAACCTATAAATCCATTCATCTTTTAGTGCTTTCTTTCTGGCTGGCAACTCTACCAAATCCCACGTTTGGTTCTTTTCTAAGGAATCAATTTCCTCATTCATGCCATGCTCCCACTATTTCCTAGATTCTACCTGCATTACCTCTTCAAAACTTCCTGGTTTTCCACCATCAGTGATAAACAAGTAGTATAAAGAAGGGGAATAACAAATTTGAGGCTTACTTACCCTTTCAAACCTCTTTATGGGCATTTGAGACTCCTTGACAGCTTGTTGTCTGCCCAAATTTCATTCTAACAGTGATCGATCTTGGTCATCTCTCAGTCTACATCCGACCAACGTCGGTTCCATGTGACCGACTTGACCAACGTCGGTTCTTACCTGACCGACGTCAGTTTTCACCTACCCGACATCACCGACTTTAGTCTTCACCTGACCGACGTCGATTCCTGCCTGATTGACATCGATAACTATGTTTTCCTGTGAGTGATGACTTTTATCCATGAGCTCACTTTGGATCATAACCTTGTCTAAATCAACACTACCTTGCTCAAAATTATTCAGCCTCTTAAGCTAATCTCTGTCCATCATCTTTTCCTTGAAAACCAAGGCTTTCCAGTTCTTCACTGTGTCAAAAACATCATATTTCCTCTTTATGCAATAAACCCAATCCTTTCTTGTAGCATCATCAGAAATATAACACTATGATCCTCTAATAAAAGCTCTCTGAACTGGTCTCCACACACCTGTATGAACAAGATCCAATCTATGCTTCTTCTTTGTTGACCCAGTTGTGAGAAACCTTACTTTCACCTATTTCCCAAACATAGAATGCTTACATAAATCTCAGTCTATCAAATCTAAACTCTTACCATTTGACGTAATAACATTCATTCCCTTCTCACTCATGTGACCAAGCCTACAGAGCCACATCTTTGCATCTACATCTGAAGTAGATAAAACAGAAGGAGAATCAGTAATACAAGTAGATAGATAAAGTGTACCTACTTTCTTACCACTTGCTAATACAAGTGCACCCTTGGAAACTTTCCAAAATTCCACTGTGAGAGTTACTGTACAACCCTCATCACCCAACTTTTCTACAGAAATTAGACTCCTCTTCAGGATGGGAACATGCATGACATCCTTCAACACCCATGTGTTACCAGTCTGCAATTTCAGCTGCACTTTTCCTTTGCCAACAATTTGACAAGGCTTACCATCCCCTAAATAAAAATTTTCAAAGTCTCCATGGACATAATCATGAAAAAATTCTTTATTTGGGGTTGCATGGAAAGAAGCACCAAAATCTAAAACCCATGATTCTACCTGACTATCCAAAGAAAATATGAGAGCATCCTATGCAACAATACCTGCATCTTTTGCTTCTTCATTACCTTCAAGCTAATCTTCTTTCAGCCAATAATCTTTCTTTGCATGTCCTTTCTTTCCACAATTCTAGCAGATTATATTGCCATACCTGGATTTGGATCCACTGCCTATCTTTGACCTTGATTTTCCTTGCTCGACCTTCTCTCTTTGCTTTTCCCTGCTTTCAACACTTAAATCATTTCCTGATGATTCCCTTGTGCTTTTCTTGTGAATTTCTTCATTCAAGATTACACTAACAACATCATCAACTTTCAAGATATTTGAAGCAGACGCAGTATTACTTACTACCATTACCAAGCTATGCCAGCTTTCCGATAAAGAGCATAAGATTAAGAGAGCCTTAATTTCATCATCAAAAACTATTTTGACTGAATTTAACTAGTTTACCAAACCATGGAAATCACTAAGATGACTACATACCCATCCACCTTCCAGCATTTGCAAATTAAATAATTGCTTCATAAGAAATACCTTATTCGAAGCTGAGGGTTTTTCATATAAATTTGCCAAAGATTCCATTAACTCTACCATTGTCCTTTCTTGAGATAAGTTGGAAAACACATAAGCTGCCAAGGTCAGCCTTATAGCTCCTAGAGCCTTTCTATCAAGAACCTTCCATTCTTCATCTTGCATACATGTGGGCTTGCTCGCAACACCACCCAACGGTAAGTATAGATCTTTTTGATACAGATAATCCTCTATCTGCATCCTCCATAATTGATAATTCTTGCCATTGAATTTCTCTATTCTTAGCATACTTTCTTCTGCCATTGCTATACTCCCACTCAAACAAAAAACCCTGTGAGTGACCTGTAATCAATAAACACTTAACACACTCTGAAACCAAGGTGTTAGCGAACCAAGCTCTGATGAACCTGCTCTGATACCACTTGTTAGGAATCTAGAACACAAAGCTCTGATACCAACTGTTAGGATCCTACTCCTTAAGAGCACACTTGATTACCTTTGTATAAGCAACTAAACATGGAATTAAACCAGAAGTAATAAGTAACTAGAATTCAGAAATAGCACAGAATATGAGAAACAATACAATCTATATTAACACTCTTACAAAAGGAAATACACTGAAGAAATCACACTCTTCCCACACCTCTTGGGCGTATAGTAATTCTCCCTCAATAGTTCTCTCTCTCAACTAATTACAACCAACTCAAACACAGAGTTGTTCCCTCCACCAGTTAGTGACAATCAACCCAATGGTTGTTGTTGCTTGCTACCAATCCACCAAGTACTCCAAGTAGATCTCCTTGATCTTGCACACCTACAAATCTAACTGATCTTACTTACCATGTAGATCTCCCTGATCTTGCTACCTGCAGATCAAATGATCTTACACTTGAGGATCTAATCCTTCTTAGTCCTTTTTTACTTAATTACAATACAGCCCCATGGGTCTCTTAAATAGATCTCCAAGCAAACAATAATTAGACTTCCCAATTACAATAATTAGAAATGTAGACTCAAGACTAAAATTAGTCTTTACATGCAAACTGACTGTCTGTCTAAAATTAGACTAGTTCTAGAACACACAGATGACCAACGTTGGTCTCTGTCTGTCTAGAGATGACCGACATCGGTTCCTATCTGACCGATGCTGGCCAACCCCTAACTGATGCCGGTTGCTCTGTATACTGGATATGACTGACGTCGGTTGGCCTGATCGACGTCAGTTACTGTAACACTCAGCAACCTCCACATTTGCATAACAGTGATGCTTTTAGCTCCACAACCTAATAGAGGGTAATAATGAACTGCATAATGACTCCATCCCCATAAAAGTACACGTTAGTTATACTTTTTTCTTTCTTTCATCATGCTCATACATGTTTGTTGCTCCACATATATTTGGATTGACATGTATATGTCAACCATTGTGGTAGGATGAGGTGGAGCCATTGAAGACTGGTGAGAATGTTAATGATGATCTTAAAAGATGATAATGATAGTGATTGGCTTCCAAATGTCAATCAATCTGATCTAGAGGATGAGGAACCCAAACCTGTAAGATCATTTTCTTATTTTCAAGGACCTTTTCTTTAGTTTGTTGATTTAATCAATTTTTAATGCTTTTAACCTAAAATGGCTTCTTCATTGAATGTCGGTTTGAAAGTTAATATAATATTATAGATATGGGTATTGTGATGTGGGATTTACACTATTGATTTTTGCACCCATGCAACACATTTGTGAAAATGGTGGTCATCCATTTTGGTCACTAGCCAGATTGAACACTCATCATCTTAAGATCCATGGTCGATAGCCCTTTCCATGAAGGCCCCCAGGGCATGCTAGTAGGAGGAAAAGAAATCAGAGGAGAAGAGCATACACTAAAATACAAATGGAATGCAGGCCAATAGATAATATCTTAAAATATCAATTTTTTGGCAAGATAGATAGGCTGGAAAGATCATGGATGGTGAGGGATAATGTCTCCCAATAATGTGATCTTAGTGAGATAGCCTTGAAGGCTATCAATGACCAAATGATTGCATATTATTCAAGTAAAAACTTGGAATGGAGAAGGTAAGCATGCATAAGGTGGAGAAACTATTATCTAGAAATGGACCGAGAAAGACAAAGGGTGGAGCAAGGGCAAAGTGTAGGCAATAATGAACATCAGGTTAGATGCAATTTGTTGAATGGTTTACATGAAATAAAATTTAAGTTAATTTTATGTGTTTAAATATTAAAATTAATATTTCCATAACAATCACTATCATAAATTAAGAGAGATGACCCTCAAACCCATTCTAATGATGATGACAACATTACTTTGAGGGAGTACCTTTCATGTAAAGGTGAAATGGTTTGTGAGGGGACCTCAAAAAAAGAAATTGGTGAGGGGACCCAAAAAATGAAATTAGTGAGGCACCCCAAAAAATAAATTGGTGATCATGAGATGCATTGCATAAGTAGATTCAATGGGTATGTCTAAAAAAATTATTGTCATAATTATATTTTTCACTAACATTGATCTAATATTCCTTATTGGTCATTTGTAGAGGAATGTCATGGAGCAAGCACAAGACCCAAAGGTTAGTACTTTCTTGAAGTGACGATTCTAGAAATGATGAGGATAATATTAGTGGTAATGCCTCTTATATAGATTCTTATTCATCCACACATGATTATACTTTACACATCAGTGTCAATGTCTGGTTTTATGCCTCAGGTTATATGCAAATGAAAGGCACCATAGTATCTCTTGAGTGGGGCCATATTTGTGATGGTGTGCCTACCTTGAATAATTGTTGTATTTTCAATCTTCATAGGGTTTTGTATAACCAACCAAAGCCACTACCCTTTGGTAGGATTGAGGAGTACATGTTGCAAAATAATGTGCACTCAGGTGTAATTTGGCTTTGTAAAGATGTAAGTATTGACAGATCCATTAGTGATGTGCAACAATCATCAAAGGTATCCATGGTGAACATCATTTTTTATTCCCTTTGGTTTGATGGAACCCTACCATTTTATATTTTGATTGTGTTGTATCTTGTAATTTGATATAGGATTTGGATGGAGATGAGGTGATGTCATCCAAAGCATTATGAGACATTTCTTGGTGGTAGGATATTCACCTTTTATTTAACAAACCAATAAGTTTTTTCTTCGTGTTGGTGTCTTATTCTTGTTTTTCATCAAGATTTATAACCTTGACAATTTGAAATGTAGGTGTCTTCATGTTAGATTGATATATGCATATACTTGCATTCATTACTCATCCACTTCCACTTTATTGTCCTTGACAAGAGGTTTCATTGCCATTCCATGAACATGGATATTGCTTGACAGCTATGGCCTTAGACATGATTTTATATATATATAACACTTCTTAGCTAGCACAATTCATAAATGAAATGCTTGTATTAAAATATCATGTCTGAATAATATGTATCATTACACATCATACATGTTATACATATTATTCAAACATGATATTACAATACAAGTGTTTCATTTATGAATTATGATGGCTAAGAAGTGTTTCATATATATATATATATATATAAAGAATCATGTCCAAGATAGTAGCTACCAAACAATATCCATGGAATGGAATGGCCATTACCATTACACATCATACATGTCATGTGTATCATATATGTGACATGCATGATGTGTAGTGATACATATGATTAAGACATGATATTTCAATACAAGTGTTTCATTTATGTACACATCATACATGTCATACATATCATATATATGAAACACTTCTTAGCTAACACAATTTATAAATAAAACACTTGTATTGAAATATCATGCCCAAATAATATGTATCACTACACATCATATATGTCATGTTTATCATATATATAACATGCATGATGTTTAGTGATACATATGATTAAGACATGATATTTCAATACAAGTGTTTCATTTATGACCACATTCATAAATGAAACATTTGTATTGAAATATCATGTCTGAATAATATGTATCACTAAACATCATGCATGTCATATATATGATACACATGACATATATGATGTGTACTGATACATATTTTTTGGGCATGATATTTCAATACAAGTGTTTTATTTATGAATTGTGTCAGCTAAGAAGAGTTTCATATATATGATATGTATGACATGTATGATGTGTAATGACACATATTATTTAGACATGATATTTCAATACAAGTGTTTCATTTATGAATTATGTTGGCTAAAAAGTGTTTCACACACACACATTTTCATAATACGTATGGCATGTATGATGTGCAATGATACATATTATTTGGACAAGATATTTCAATACAAAAATTTCATTTATGAATTTTATTGGTCAATAAGTGTTTCATTTATCTATAATTTAAGTACTGCTTTGGTGGTTACTATTGCATTTAGTGATGTATTGCATGACGGTTTATAGTTAAATGATGTAATGATGTTCACATGCACTCATGCAATCATGTTTATATGTATGATATGTAATGAAGTTTATAGGTAATATATCATGTTCACATGTTTAACTTATTATGTTTTCAATGTTACAAATGTTGGTAATCATGTGCACGTGTTCACATGTCACTATATATGTTGAAAAATAACCATGGTGGGATGGAGTGAAATATAAGATTTTGTTCATGACTTATCTGTTTTCCATCCACTTATCTCACTTCCTATCTTTATTTATTCAATAAACTCACACAACACTTGAGAGAATGTCTACATACCATGGTTTGAGGAAGAGGAAGACAGAGGGAGAGGAATGCAACACTTTGATATATCATAATGATCATGTTGAAGGTATATATCCAAGGTATTTTGTGTTGTTTTTTACTATTTGTAAATATTTTAGACATCTTAGAGCTTGTGTATTTTGGTTTATTATCACACCTACAAAATCTTGATTTTATAGTTTGAATCTTGAAGCATAACTATTGTCTAATTTCCTATTTGTATGGAAAATAGAAAAATACCATGGTGCATATTAACTACATAGCCTAAAATAAGCCTAATAATACAAGGACACTTCACCTAAGTCTGAGATAATAACTAAGCATCATAGTGTAACCATAAATAATATTGAACTTTACCTATCATTTGGGACTAACCATTTTTATCTATCTATCAATGCAAAGTCTAATGCAAGGGATGGAGATAGGTGAATTTTGATTGCCTAATTATGGATGTCAAGAGTTTTAATATTGTTTTCCAACTTAGCTTCTAAGATATAGGATGAAAGAAAGGTTGGATGAAAGCATTCATATTTATCCATCTATTATAGCATTCTTTTCCATTTAATTAAATCATTTGTTAGTATCTTTAGTTACCTAAGATACATATCACATATTGTGACAATAGGATATATCTCTAACAAGTTGAACCACACCAACCCTGTAAGATTACTCCATATGAGTATGGAGGAATCAAGGATATTAGTTTGATGAATTTTGTTGGTTCCATGTCATACACCCTATATTGTGATTATTTTGTTATCTTATCTTAGCCCTCCTTTAAGGGATGACAACTCTTAGACTCAAGTCACGTTGAGGACTATGTTGGCCTATCTACTTATTTATGAATTCCAACCTCTCTTCGCATAAGTGGTACAAAATGTAAATAAAATTAATTTATTGATAGTGGAGATACTAGTAAGATAGTATGGAGACATATTGTATTGGCTAAAAAAGTAATTAACACTCTTTGAGCCAATCATGAGTGTAGATAGGTAACTATAAACACTTGCACAAGGTCAATATATTCTCATTAGACCACCTTACGAGCTACATGAACTTTGTCATTACTTCACCTTGGCTATTTGAAAAATGAATATTCAATGTCCACATTTAGCATCACTTAATCCCCTTAACTCGATCCATTCACTTGATGAAATTATCTAACTTGGAAACATTCTTAAAATTAGTAGTATAATTAATTATTCAAATTATATGAGTGAGGGATCAACATTGTGTTGTAATCTTCTAACTATCCCTTTTTCATCTTCACATGTTGGCTAGTTATACTTTTATAGTCATGTTAACCTATTTGGTCATTTTATATATTGATGTACTTTCCTTTTTTTATGGATTCAATTGTTGGGTAAGGTAGATTTATGGTTTAAATAATGCCGTAATGAATTTTAGTTAAATATTGTGTTTAAACAAAGGTTACCTAGGGAGTGTCAAATTAGTAACCAAATTGTGAATGTTGTATAATCAAACTTATCTTATATTTTAGAGAGTGAATTTATAAGCATGATGTAATCCTAGTTTAAGGATATTTTATGGGTTTTTCACACCTAACAGGCATCTCTTAAAGGCATAGTTCATTATAAAACTATTTTTTTAGATCTCTCAGTAATCAATTTACATCAATTACATTTCACATTTATGCTATTTGGATTATATTTTCTTTAAATATACTATTATGTGAGCTTTATGTGGTGGTAGTGTGCATTTTGGATAGAGGGGTGCACCAATGTGGTGTGCAATGAAACATGTATCACATCTTTCAAATGTCCATCATCCTAGGAATGCTAGTTGAATTAAAACATAAGGTTCAGGCTAGTTAGCAAACTCAACCCTTGTTTCTCCGTCATCCTTGTCATACCCTTGTGTAATGTAATTATTTCTCTTACAAAACATTGTTGGTTTCACAAAAATATTTTTTTTCATAAACAAACATGCATCATCTTATCTATATGTATTTTTTTTGGTCCTTCCCCAAATCTATTGCTATAGCTATAACCACATGTATGTTCAATTTTTCTTTTACATATTATGTAATGAATACTGAATACATAAGAAAACCCAAAGAATGAGTTTGTATTTGGAATCTCCTAATTCATATACTTTTCAAATGTTATAAACGTGTTATAATGTTTTTTGTTTATGTGGTTTGAATTTTGATTGAATGCCCTTATTCACTTAGCCACGTATTTTTACAGGGGTCCTTGCAAATGAAGTTGAATGTGTGTATTTTTGGCAAACGACATGGAAAAACTTCTTATGAATATGAGATACAAGGGCGTTATACTAGGAAAAGATCATCTCAGTCTTAAGCTCTCACTTGTGTTACTAAAAAATACATCTCTCACTAGGGAAAACTATTTTTTATCCAACCTTCTTCAAAGCACAAGGATAATTGTTAAGAAGTTGGAAAGCATGCTAGAAGATAAGAACATAGTGGTTCATGAATTACATTATACCATTCTCACACTTAGGGGCAACAAGATGGAACTTGAAAAAGTGTGTCAATATTAACGTTACCAATGCTTACACAAAAGCACTGTGTGATTGCATGGCAAAGACAACCAAGTCCCTACAAATAAAACATGATGGAATGGTTTCCATATATGAAAAAGAGCTATATATTTTGATGGTAGAGTGTGAGATCATGTTTGGACAAGTCCGTGAGATGAATCAAAGTATCGGTGGCCTTCTAGAGATGAATAATAACAATTAGTTATGCACATTTACTTATGTGACCGATATGTTATGTATGCTTATGACTTTAGTTGGAAAGTTATCGAAACTTTCCCTGGTGCTTGAGAAGCTTGTACATTGTGAACATTTATTAAATGTATTGTTTCATGTTCCTAGAACCTAAATGAAAAAAAATTAAACCTGGTCATCTTTGCAATCGAAATTCTTTTACTTTAGATTATGCAAATTTATGTATTGTTGTTTAGCATTCTACAGATGAAAAATGACAATTAGTTATGCACGTTTACTTTTTTCTGTTTAAGCTTTGACTATATTTAGGATTTTATAGGATGTTGAATATATGTTTCACTCACATCCTGAATGGAAATGTGGTGAATGGTGTGAATGTTTCCCTTGTGACTATGTTTTATTTGTCATCATAAGATAGATTTCAAGTTGGATTTAGTAATTTAATATGTTTACATGATAGTTCAATGCACATGAAGATTTTTGATGAGGTGATGTACAAGTTCATTTATCCTGAACATATCTATTAAAATATATATCAGTTGTAGCTGGGTGTTTCATTTTTCATATTTCATATTTGGGTGACTGGGATTTGCATGTTGGGTCATTCTCTCTTCTTTGATCAAAAGAATCCAAATGTTTGGAATAATTTTTTAAAGAAGTGATGCAAATTTATCTGCTCTGCCAACTGATCTACTGATTTTATCTATTCAGTCAACTTATCAACCAATATACCAATTTAAATGTACTCAAACTTCTTCAATTATTTTGAAAATTGATGATACACTATATCTTTGTGTATCTTCTATTTTTCACTTTATATAATCTTATCACTATCCTTAATCAAATGCTCTAAGGGCATATGCTTATATGCAAAAGTCTATGCACACCCAATTACCATATTATCAATCGATCTAGAGCCCACTCATTGAAACCTCAATAATTATTCTTATAATCATATTACAATTACAATATTTTAATAAAACTAGAAATTCCACCTATTACAATGCCTGATCATTATGCACTACTTTAATTCCATATATTACTGCCACATGGAGATATTACATGAAACATCTAGCTATATAAAAATGTGCATGCTAAATACTGAACCTGAAGCATAATTATTTAAGGCTTATAAGAACGTAGTTGCTTGTAAAGGATTATGGTGTTATAATTTATAAAGGGCTAGCACATAAACTAAGATAAAGTTGGACACGAAGGTTTAATAAAAACAATGCATAGCTTAACATACAGTTTTGACGCCATACAATCCCCATGTTGATTATATGGCATCAAAATTAGTTATAGAAGTGACACAACAAATATATTACTATAGTTTTCTATATGTGGTGGTAAGAATTTAACTAGCAAGCTTGACTTGTGCTTGAGATAATCACAAATTGATACTTTTATATTTTTTATATACTAGTTGATACAATAAATATATATATATATATATATATATTAAATCAAAAAAATCCACATATTATCTGCACAACTTGAGTTGATATAATTTAGAAATAGCATCATAGGCATTAATATAGATTTAAATAGACTCTGGTACAACCATATGGATATTCATGTAGGTTCAATACAAGCTATAATGTAACTGTTGGAGCATAGGCATAAGTCAAAACAATGTGTGTGTGTGTGTGTGTGTGTGTGTGTGTGTACGTGCACGCACATGTGTGCATGTGTGTGTGTGTATAGTGTAGCTATTAGAGTATAGTAAAATGAAACAATCACTACTTAATCCCACATGAAGCTAATACACACACCAATGAGCTCCACTATCTCTAATAAAATCTACTAAAATTTCTATGTTGCTTATCTAAAAACTTGACGCCCAAGTACCACAATGTTAGTTCCTTTGTATGAGGTGTTAGAGAACATAGATTCAATTACATCTATATTTTTAAACCAAATAGATTTGCATCTAATATCACAAATCAAACATAATTACCTTTAGATGGCATATTTCCTATTGTTTCTTCACCTCCTTAGAATTATATGTTCCCAATAGACTTCATGGTAGGGTATAGTATCCTCCCTTTGTCTTCGATAAGATATAATGACATCAAAAGAATGAAGAAAACTATGTATTATTCCATCAGAGTCCAGATCTATATTCTACAATTACATCTACAACCTTTATGGCACAATACAACTCTTTTTTGTTTACACATATATGTACATGCACAACAATAAAATGAGTACTATTAAAAATGAACTCTTCAGAATAATATCACACTGTACTTATATACACAACAACACTACAATCTTCACTACATTTTTCTCTCTTCTTGCAGGAAATTGCCCGAAGAAGGAAATCAGAGTTTTTATAAAACCCTAACTTAATAAACTTTCTTGTTTACCCCTTTTTCACTGGATCAATCATTATTCGGTGACAATAAATTTCTAACTTTAGCTTTTGTCTCGATCATTTATGAAACTAATTCATATACCACCTGACCTGTCAAAGAACCTTCTGTACAATATCTAAAAATATTAACATTTACAATCCAATTTCTACTTCTATTAACCATTGAACATTTAAAATTTAAAGTTTTCAAGCTGAGCAGGAAAAGGATTCCCACCATTCTTTGTCCACTCTCTGTCCAAATGATGCTCCTGCATCAAACTAATAGACTAGAAATTTTTCATGAATTCAATAGTGAGAACTTAACCAAATTGTCTTCTATGTTCAATTTCTCGTACAAGTGTGTATGTTCTTTGCTACCACACTTATGTCTCTAGTTGTTGGTAATCTTTTCCATCAAATATATTCTTTTTTCTTCTTCATATTCTTTTCATCCTTCTTCTTTACATATTTATCCTCTTGAATGAGGATATCAACTTTCATTCTCTCTTCCTGATCTCTTAGGATAGCTCTATTTTCCAGGTACTTAATCTACTTCTCAATCAAACCTGTACATTCCAAAACAAAATTAGAAATAAAAATTGAGATCCCTATGTCTCTCCAAATTTCTTAACCATGCTAACAACTTCCATTGCTTCTCTTTGAGACTTATTTGCTTCAAAATAGATATTTTTTCTTTCATCAATTTCTAATTTAGGATAGTCATTGTCCTCTTCTTCATCATTGTATATGGCATGATCCAAAGCTACCATTTCTGCCATTAGTTATTTCATATCCCTATATAAAAAAATATTATTTTGTTTCTCTCCTAGCAAATTTCATCTTTCTCCTCCTCTTGAGTGAGGATTGACTCTTCTTGTTTGATCATCTTCATGTCTTCATTATTAGAGGAATTATGACAAGCCTCTTATTATTGTCTAGTCACTCTCTCATGAAGTGTTTTATCTCCTTGATCCATGAGCATTGGATCAAAAGTTTCTCCTTCCTTCTCAACTTGCTTTCCTGCAAACAAAACATAAAATTAAAAGTCAGATATAAAAATATTTGGACACTTAGCCTCTTGGGTGGTCTATTGTTGTTATTGTTGATCTATCTTTTCAATGATGAAATTTATCTCATCTACCAAGTACTGATCTTCTTCAAGCTCTTCATTCATGAGATTTTCCTCTTTCTTACACTGCATCTTCAAGGCAAATTTCAACCTTTGCCTTCTTCTTCTATCTCTTATTTGTTCAATGGGACATTTCACTTTATTTTTCAACTCCCATTCATACCATGGGGTATGCATACTCTTAACTCTTAAACTCACCAAATCTATACTCATTTTTAATTCTTCCAACTCCTTGTGGAAGTTTCCTCCTACTTTTTTCTCTTTTATTTCTCTTTATTATAGCTCTTACCTTTTGGCAGTTCCTTAACCACATCTTTCACTATCTTGAGAAAGTCTTTGTGTTCCATCTGTCCTATCTCATCTAAGTCTTTTTCACCTTGGCTTTTTGATGGTTTATCTAAGCTCTCTTATTGGATCTTATTTTAGAGCAAACACTTTTGCTCTCTTCTCTGAGCTTCACAAGCCCTTCACCTTTTCTTTTAAAGCATTCTTGGATTTTCAATTCCTTCTTAGTCTTTCTAGGCTTTGAGTACCTTCTCCTTTCCCTGTAAGAACTAGCAGCTGATCACTGCAACATTAGTATTGAAATAACCATCAAAGCAACATACCCAACTCTCAATCTAATTCTATCAATACTATCTACATGTAATCATTAAAATATTAAAAACATTCATCAAAATACCAAAAACATTCACAACTATCCTTTTAAAAAGCTTATTAATAGCTTTCTTATGGCCTGCAACATGTCTCTAAGCTTATGTGAGTTCCATTCTCCTTGTCTACTTTCACTAGTAGATACTACATCTTTTCTTATATTTTGATTCCCTGCAGATCATAATCTTGAAACTTTACAAATTATACTTCTATCCCAAACCTTGACAAACATACCTTATTCTACCTAGGTTTCAGATCTTTTGGTTTCCTTTTAGAATTTATGTTGATTCCTTTTGTCTAGTTTCTTTGAGACATTGATCTGTTCACCTGAGCCTACAAATAACTTTGCATAATTTACTGTGCAATTTTTTTTAAAGAACAATCTCTACTCTAAACCTCCTTCAGTTATGCCACTGCAATAATTACAAAGAGATTAAACCAAGCTCTGATACCAAAGTGATCCAGAGCTATCTGCTCTACCAACTACTCTACTGATCTTATCTGTTCAGTCAACTTATCAACTGATCTACCAATTTAAATGTACTCAGACTTCTTCAATTATTTTGAAAATTGATGATACACTATATATTTATGTGTATCTTATATTTATCACTTTTTGTAATCTTATCATTGTCTTTAATTGAATGCTCTGAGGGCATATGCTTATATGCAAAAGTCTATGCACACCTAATTACCATATTATCAACTGATTTGGAACCCACTCATTGAAACCTCAATAATATTATTACAATCATGTTATAATTACAATATTATAATAAAACTAGCAGTTCCACCTATTACAATGCCCGATTAGTATGCACTACCATAATTTCATAAAAAATAATTCTCCATCCATATACACTGCCATATGGAGATATTACATGAAACATCCAACTATATAAAAATGTGCAAGCTAAATACTGAACTTAAATCAAAATTGTTTAAGGTTTATAAGGATATAGCTACTTGTAAGTGAATATGGCTCTATCATTTATAAAGGGATGGCACATAAACTAAGAAAAAGGTGGATGCCAAGGTTTAACAAAAATAATGCACATCTTAACATATAATTTTGACACCATGCAATCCCCATTTTAAATTTTTATGCAATCATAAAACCCAGGGTTTTTTAGAAGTGTATAGCTACATGCAAAGGATGGAAGCTAGTTTTAGAAGTGACACAATAGATATATTACTATAGTTTTTTGGATGTGGTGGTAAGAATTTAACTAGCAAGCATGACTTGTGCTTGAGATACTCACAAACTAATACTTTTATATTTTTTATATATCAGTCGACAAAATAAAGAAATATATATATTAAATCAAAATAATCCACATATTAGTTGCACAACTGGTGTTGATATAATTTATAAATAGCATTATAGGCATTAATACAGATCCAAATAGACTCTGGTGCAGCCATATGGATATTAATGTAGGTTCAATACAAGTTATAGTGCAACTGTAGGAGCATAGGCACAAGTCAAAATAGTGTATATATATATATATATATATATATATATATATATATATATATATATATATATATATATATATATGTATGTATGTATGTATGTATATATATATATATATGTATGTATGTATGTATGTATGTATGTATGTATGTATGTATATTTATATGTATATATATGTATATGTATATATGTATATGTATATGTATATATATACATATATATATATATATGTATGTATGTATGTATATATATATATATATATATATATATATATATATATATATGTATGTATGTATGTATGTATGTATGTATGTATGTATGTATATTTATATGTATATATATGTATATGTATATATGTATATGTATATGTATATATATACATATGTATACATACATATATATATACATATGTATATATATATGTATACATATATATATATACATATGTATATATATGTATATACATATACATATATACACACACACACACATATACACACACACACACACACACACGCACGCACACACACACACACACACACACACATATACATATGTATATATGTATGTATATATATAGTGTAGTTATTCGAGTATAGTTAAATAAAACAATCACTACTTAATCCCACACAAAACCAACGCACCCACCAATGAGATCCACAATCTCCAATAAAATTTACTAAAACTTCTCTATTGCTTATCTAAAAACTTGACGCCCCAGTGCCACAATGTCAAATATTTTATATGAGACATTAGAGCACATGAATTCACATACATCTACATCTTTAAACCAAATAGATTTGCATCTAATATCACAAATCAAACACATTTATTATCTTTAAATGGCATATTTTTTGTTGTTTCTTCACCTCCTTAGAATTCTTTGTTCCCAATAGACTTCATGATAAGTTTTATCCTCCTCCCTTTATCTTGGATAAGATATAATGACATCAAAATAATGAAGAAAACTATGTATTATTCCATTAGAGTCTAGATCTATATTTTACAATTACATCTACAACCTCTATGGCACAATACAACTCTTTTTTTTTACATAGATATGTACATACATAACAACAAAATGAATACTATTAAAAATGAACTCTTCAAAATAATATCACACTGTACTTCTATACACGACAACACTACAATCTTCACTACAGTTTTCTCTCTTCCCATAGGTAACCGCTCAAAGAAGGAAATCAATTTTTTTATAAAACCCTGACGTAATAAACTTTCCTATTTACCCCATTTTCACTAGATCAATCATTATCTAGTGATAACAACTTTCTATTTAACAACTTTCTAACTTTAGATTTTGCCTCGATAATTTTGGAGTCTGAGTCATATACCACCTAACGTGTCAAAGAACCTTCCAAGCAATATCTAGAAATATTAACATTTACAATTTAATTTCTACTTCTACTAACCATTAAACATTTGAAATTTAAAGTTGAGCGGGAAAAGGATTCCCACCATTTTCTATCCACTCTCTGTCCACATGATTATCCTACATCAAGAAGCAAATGATAAATTTGTTTTGAAATACAATTTCCTTTGTCGATGATTAGCATAACTTTTGAATGTATAGGTAATTGTTGGAAATGGTTTTGGAAGTACATCATTATTGAATCAAATACGTAGAGTCTACCATGTTATGTGGTGAATAGATTTAAACGAGTTGACATAAGTCAGTAATGTTTTGTTCCTAGTTATTTTCTCCTTCATACTTTGTTTATTAGATATCCCAGCATACATCTACTTGTTTCTTAAAACCATAATCTAAATGTGATTTTAGTCTTTCTCATCATAGTGGGTTTTGAATATTGTAAAGGGTGTTGGTTCTAGACAGAGGTCTTCAAGGTTCTCCTCTAAATTTATGTAAAGTACACAAGATGATGTGAGCCATAAAAATAGTGATAGTTTTTTTGGCACCAACATATATTAATATAGTTGATTTTGATTTCAAATAAATGGTGCTTAAAAATACTTTCAACTTATTTTCTCTTGTTATCATGTATAATTGGAAATTATGCTTGTCTTGCCCTCAGTTTTAACATATTATTTTGAACAAATATTTTGTTTCCATTATATAATTTGAGTTGAGAATTATTATTTGAAGTTTTGAGATGGTCTTGTTTGATTTTATGATAATTGTAAAAGAAACCTTAGTAAGTTACATGAATGTTCTTGCTTGGTGTTATGGTCTTTCTTGGTGCTTGCTTGGTGATTGGTGTTTGGTGCTTGGTGCTTGGTTCTTGGTGCTTGGTGTTATGGTCTTTCTTGGTGCTTAGTGCTTAGTATTATGTTAAATTTCATTCGATTATATCTTTTTTAAACTATTTTAAAGAATAAGTCACAAGATTGTGGTTTTGCTTGTGGGATCAGTTAAGATTTCATGTAGATCATGAAATCATTTGTGAATTGTATGTATAGAATTTTTTAAACTGGTAGTTTCCTATATAAAAAATGGTTTCATTTCCCTACATGAAATCTCAAGCTTTTCAATGGTATTCCATCTGATTTGTGATTTTTGAGGTGCTTAATAGTTAAAGTCAATAGAACAAGAGTTAGTAAGTTGATGTTAGGGACCTTCTAATTAACCCTATAAAATTATAATAAAAAAGGTTGTATGTGTTCTTCTATTTTTATTTTATAGTTAGTATAGTTTTGAGATATCACCACTTGAATTTTATAAAAACCCCACTTTAGGATAGAATGTTTTTTCCATATATATAGATTTTCAATATACTATATTGGCCTATTGATTATGACAACTTTTCTCAACGTGACCATTCTACAATATATAAATATTTTAATAAGAATTTTCAAATTTAACATATGATATATCTAGTAATATTGCTTTGTAATATGTATTAATCTTTTGACAAAAGAAGTACTTGCCATGTTGTTGGTACTTTTTAGTTGTGAAATTATGACTAATACAAGATCATTTGGGACAATTATTGAAGCCATTATTTTCATGACATGCCTTTAAGGTAAGTAACTATTGAGAGAAAACTTGAGGCTTCTATATTATTGGGCATAGTAGGAGTGTCTTGGTTAAATTTGTGATAGAGAGGGAGTGTGGAGCAATGTTAGTAATTTGGCCAATATTTATCTCAATAACACCCCAACTATGATGCAAAATAATTTTGGACATACTGACGGTAACCAAAATTTTACTCAGTACCGTCACACAAAAATAAAGGGCCATGTATTGATATTTGCTCTCTCTAACTTGCATGTTTACCTTGGATCATGGTTTGTGATATGTGATCACTATTATCCAATATACTTGAGGTTGATCATAAACTCAAGTTTAATTGGAACCATGACATAATTGGCATTGAATTTTGGATAACATTGACCTGAGGACTTTCCCATGATGTGGACAACCATGTGTTATGTGTCATTCCCGTCAAGATCTCAAGTTGTTTCTTTTGGACTATTTAGTATTAAATGTTGTTTTGTTTATAATATGCAATCATTTATTATAATCTAAAAATTAAAATGAAGTATAATAAGGTACAACATACATACAATATGAGGTCTATTAAGGTAAGGATTGTTAACCATGAATTCCCTTCCCCAATTGTGAAGCTCCCAAATAGGCACATGTAGGGAAAACACTCACAATAATAATTCCATTAGGTATTTTACCTATTACAATAATATATAAAACTAGTGTCAAATCCTTATTGTCTTCTCCACATTGTGTTGGTGGTGCTTTAAAAGCATGAAAAATCCTAACCATCAAAGACACATGAAAAATGAACAGAATTTAAATAAAAATGACTTCCTAATTTTATCAGAATATTATGTGGAACATTGACACCATTTAAAAAAAATTATATACTTCGTATAGACTTCGGTATTCATTTATCTAGTGATCTCAAAATAATCATTTTTTTCCAAAATGAAATTGAATTCTTGGGAGTATTTATCCATAAGGGTAAGATATAAATTAAATATCATGTGCTTGAGAATATTTAATATTTTCTAGGTAACTTTCAAAATTTACAGAAATTATAGCAATTTATTAGATGCTTCAATCATGTCCATAAGTTTATAGATAAATTGTATACAAAAATAAGTGCAATGAAAAAACATTATGAAGTCTAAATTTTTTTGTTTGGATTGATGATCCCATAAAATCTTTATCGTAAAGTACATTTCCAAATTTTAATATATATTTATTCCCCTATTATATATCATCATAAGGATATACAAAAAATGTTGAAAATAGTGCTACATAGTCAAATATACATAATCAAGAAAATGTTGAAAATAGTGTTGCATGGTCAAATGCACATACATTCAATGGTCTCTATTGTAAAACTATCATTAGACAAAAACATCTTCCAAATAACATGGAGTCTAAAAACGTTATCCCAGTGATGCAGACACTCCTAGAATATGTGCATAACAACTGAAACTCCATAATAACCAAAATATAGATAAGATCATATCAAGCAATGAATTATAACAAAAGACTATGCATAGTAGAAAAAATCCTTGTGATGATTAGTGCACCTAATCAGTAGTACACCTAATCATGTGATGATTATGACTTCAACCAATCTAATAAGTGTTGGAATCATTATAGTCACCTATGGGAGAGTAACTTTCATCATTATCAGTATCTTTTATCGGTATACATAAGTACAAAGTATCCACTACTAAAATCTTTTGTCTAGGTTGTATCAATGGAAAATTAGCTTGATGGAATATTGTGAATATTTTCCATAATGCTCCAATAGGTTCGGTTGGTTGGATTCTTATTACATTGGAATGATGATTCTGAACACTGAAGAGTTAAAAATGAATTATGAAAGGAATCTTCATTCCAATAAATATATTTTTTATTTGATCAAGGTGTATATTGACATTAGGATTATCAGATACCTTTATAGGCATGATTTTTTCTAGAAATGGTCTGATGTAAGGTGGAATAACACTAGGAGTATTTCAGATATCATACAAGATTACATTCCTCTTAGGTCATTCATAAGATAGTTGGATGAGAAACTCAAAAGTATGCCTTTATACTAATGTAAGAAACTTGATACTAGCATACGACATATGGTCTTTAGGATAGGTATTATCGTAACACAAAAGAATGGAACCCCATCTCTTACCATCAAGTTTCATAAAATAAGAAGTATATCAAAGTATTTTGGCATTAATGGCATAAGATAACTCATATGACATGGAGTTTATTGTGTTTTTTTCTCTAGTCAACCTTTGCATAATAGAGCAATTATGTCATATGTGCTCTTGAAATTCTTCTTTGAATTTTGTTATTGTCACCATATTTATGTTATTTTTCTCCCTTGAGATTTAATCTTCAAGAGTATTACCAACCAAGACAGAAATAATTAGTGATGATTTTTAAAGGCAACCACCTAATGTTATCCCAACTATTAATGAAATCAATTTCTTAATAAAATTAAATTCAGTTGCACATTTCTTACCCAAAAAATCATGATTTATTATTCCCTCAGATTTCATTGAGTATGAGGCAAACTAAAAATTTATAACCTACATGACCTTTTGTTACTTAGAGTTCCATTTCATGTTATAAATCTCCAATATGGGTTATAATATTATTTGGTACAACCCTATTTTGTTAGAACATTTAGATGTTTATGGCATTATATGAGGGTAGATTATATTACATAGTTCAAAACATATAACAAATTGACTACATAATGAAAAACATGTCCAACATTTATGAGCATTTTATCAAAAAAACATTTTAAATAGTAAGAATTTGAATGTAATCTAAATAATAACACCATAATTGTGATCAATGAAAGCCACAATAAGTCCTAAAATATTGATATAAATAAATCATTAGTGGATATTGAATCAAGTTAGAAGGTGACAACAAAAGTGCTCAACTACTTATTGCCCATTGGTGATAGGAATAAACAAGATAATATTGAAGCTTGGCATATGTGTCAATAGGCACTAATTAGATTTCATCACAACTAAGGAACATAAATGTAGTTATATCACATGTGAAGATAGAAAAGTTGACATACGAAGATAGAAAATTAAACATGCCTAAAAGTAAAAATTCAATTTCCATTTATGATAATTTTAGTTTTACATGAAATGCATCAGTGGCTCATAGATTTAAAAGTAATGATGAGGTCATAAGTATTTATCTGCATGACAAAAAGAGTATATAAGTCTATCAATAAATAATTATAAAAATTGTAAGAATTCTAGAAAATTATAATGCAATGGTAGGATGCCATTCAAAATCACACTTGTATAGTATAGGGCAAAATGTATATGACATTCATAGATATCATATATAAGATGTATGACCCTACAATGACTTTTCATTATAGCCAACATAGGGATGCAATCAAGTTGCAATATCTTCATCACATATGTCTCTATCTCCCTTCATTGCCCTACTTAGATTCTCATTCCAAACTTTTGTTTGTGATTCTTATGAGGAGGGTTCATAAAAAAGGTTATCTCCTACAGCATGTTATGATGTCTTCTTCTATTCATTGTTTCTATGAAGTAACTCTCTATATAAATGGAAGTACCATGCCTCTCATGTACTTGTTTGAATGGATAACCCATTGGGTGTTGTGTGCTTGATATCACCCTACTCTGAACCTTGTTGTAAACATTTGCCATATAGTTTTTGAAGAATCATAGTGTTTGAACTGTGTGATTTTTTATGACATAATTCTCAAAAATCTCTCCTATTCCATTGATCAGGGCTTAGACCTCATCAACATCAGCACTGAGAACCTTCTATTCATATAATGAAGGACATCATGTTGTAATTGTCGATAAATAGAAAATAAAATGAGTATAAGTAGAGACATGTCTTACATTATCAACCTCCCTTAACTGGTTTTCAATATCATCTACCAAATCTACTACTTCACCTTCATCCATAGGGTTTGATTCTTGTATATACATACTTGATTTAGCTTCATCTTGAGGTTTAAATCCTTAGACATCCATGCATACTATAACTTCATTTGTATTTCCTTTTTCATTATCCATGTATTGTGCATCAAAAATGTATTATCCAATTTAGACTTCCCACAAACATGTAAATAGTGGAAAGAAACTTTACATTGCACTCTATATTGATTTTGTTGATGCACTTGATGAAACCATTACTCAGGTTGTGTACAACCACCTCTCTTTTAGTTTTTCTCATTATCTCCACCTTAATCACATGTTTACAGGTGTACCCTTGGAGTGAAAATGGGTAATTACACATTGACATGGATGGTGTTGTAGTATAGACATGATAATGTAATGTCTCATCTGTTAGACTCTATACCTAGGTTGTATGAGGGTCATTATTGAGGAAAGTGGCATGACAATATGAGATCTACAAAGCCATGATGCATGAAACATTTTTAAGTCTCTCTACTTTGAAGTTCCTATAGAAGTCATTGTCCTTGCATATTTGTAGCCACCAATAATATAGTAAACAAATGTGGTTAGCTGGTGAACTACCATATCTACCCTATGTTGTGTAGAAGTTTGTATTGTGATCAAGAAATAAATTTTAAAATGGGAATGGTGACATTATATGGTTGCATTTATTTCTTGCTCAACATGGGGAAGGGTATGATAACATTGTGACCACATTTCAACCTTGTCAAGCCAATGGTGTTCCTAATATTCAACTAAATTAGGTTGTGTGGACGATACTTGTCTAAAAAATTTGTAGACTCCATATTCACCATGTCTTCATCAACACAACTATGCATTATGTCTCATAATTCATATAACATCATGCATCTTACATCTTCTTTCACCTTTGCTATCAAAAAATTTAGCCATGCATGACACACATGCTAGTTACATAAATAGACCTCAAATTGAATGTTTCCCTGTATAACATGATTGATTTTTAACACTTTAGAATATATCATGACAACAATATCTATGAACTTTAACATATGAATTACTTAATGAGTATACAAACAACAAAGACACACCCAATAGCTTTTATCTTTGCAACAACATCATCTATAATGAAAACATTGATTTTCCACTCTATGTCTTCTAAATGTACTCTCAATAAAAGTATTTACATCTACTGCTTAATGTTAGTAGTACATGATTGTGATATAATCACCCATGCAATGGGCACTCCTTGGTTTTTGGAATCAAACACTAACAACATTTCATAATTGGATATAGAAATATAAAATGCAAGTGAGCTTACAAGTTACAAAATACCTATATTATCATCTACTATTAAAATCATTTAAAATATATCTTCATTGCACTCATGTCGAAGGTTGAGTCCATTGCCAATAAGTTCTGCTTGCCAAATCTCAACAACCATTCTAGCTATTGTGGGAGTTAGATGCCCAATTTGAAAGGGATTTCCTCATCCCCATTATATCATTAATAAATGAACCCCTTGTTTGGATTTACTAGCACCCACTCCTGAACACTTTCTACATTATTGGGACTATACACATATTTTGCCTCTTGATTTGGCATTCTTTGTTTTATTTATCATCTTTACTTAGGAAATCATCTCGCTATGTTTCACCATTGAACATTACAAGTTTCTCATGCACCATCTCATGGTGTTTAAGATGAATATCATCAACAAACATTCCAAAAAATAGTATCCTATGAACCCTTTCATTCATATAGGGGTTGATATAAGGAGAAAAAAATATTTCTTCCCCATGAACTATTCATATTTTTTGACATGGTAATGATTGCCTTGATTATCTATGTGTTCTACCTGATTGTATGTGAGCAACACATGATTAGGTATAATGAATATTTAGTGTGTGTTGAAATGACAGTAACAACCACACCTTATATATTTTTAGCCTAATCGGCTACTTTTTCCCATCTTCAATAATAAGGACTTGTCTTTTAGCGTGGCATCGATTTCCCAAAAATCTTCAGGGCCATAAAAACACCAGTATCTATACAAATATTTTAGACATGTCAAGTGTATGGAAATTGAAAATATGATAAAAACATGACAAACAAATGAAACATAACAATGTACGAAGACACACCCACTTACTAAATAAAATGGGAGGTCACTTACATGACATATTTGAAGGTAGCGTTGATCATGTTCTGCTTGCAAGGAATAATTGATTTTTTCATGCAATGTGACACACTAAAATTTATAGGGAATGAATTCCTTCTTGACTATCCTTTCACAAAGTTGTCAACCCTATCACCATCCACCCAAGCAACCCATAAGTATTCCTCATTAATGTCAAGAAAATTTTCTCATTTGACAATGTTACAGTCAAATAGACCATCATTTGGCTTATGTATTAGAAGCTGCATAATTTGATCCCACCTCTTCACCATCTATTCTAGTGTACAACAATAATTTTTCATTTAACCAATACATAATAAACATTGTGAATGATAAAATATTGTAATCTATGAATAAAATGAATGAATAACATGTACACCAGTTTTGAACATTGATTTTGTTTATATAATTATAAACAATGTTTACACATCAAATAATTGATAATTAGGAATATCCTAAACATTCATAATGGCATTAGAATAAAAATATAATTACAACAAATACTCATTTTTGCATAATTATAATTTATCCCATGATAATTACAAATAAAACATTACAACATGTAGTCATCATTGAATAATTACATGGTAATGAAAAGATCATTCAAACAACATATAGTCGTCTTTACATAATCAAAATAAAAATTTTGATGTCTTTTGACTATAATATAACATATGTCCCAAAATAATGTTTCTAACATTGAATCAAATTTAGATCACCTCACCAAAACTAATGGAGATTACAACTACAAAAACAAACATAAACATTATACAATGAAGAAATTAAATTTTTTGCACATCAGTAACAATGTCATGCACTCCAAAATCAGACACGGTATCAAAATATATTCTATAAGAATGCCTTATAAATCAATCATGCCCAACTCATCCATACTCATTTCTCTTATTTACTTTCATTCCTCCTATGATGTTCCTTGTTGGAAAGATTTATTTGCACAACAGATGTTAATAGCATGGAAAAAACCATACAAGAAAGTGGCATCCTCATGTAGTTTACTCTAAATACCTCCTATAACATCCCTCTCCCATTTCATCTCTACAAAAACTTACGAATCAACCTCCATAGAAAAACCTCTCTCCTCATGTAAGTACAAACATAATCCAAACCTATCAATCAAATCAAGGTAACAGGACAATGTAAATAAACCTCATCAGCTAGCAATGTACCATATTACCTTATGATTATGTTATCAAGACTCAATAACATGTGGTGGATGTAAATTTCCCTTCCTTTCCATTGGGAACTAACCAGTAAATACATGTGTTGGTTTCACATATTTCAAGTATTAGTGATGCACTACAAAAACATCAAATGATTAGAATTTAAACTACTTAATTTATACACATGCACTAGTTATTCATACACATCAAAATTAAGCAAGATGACAACACCTCTTTTACTTCATTTTTTGTATATGTCTTCAAAATATATTTTTTGCATGTACTATTCCATTTAACCCCTTTTTAATCTAAAACCAAGTATATAATGCACATTAAACAACACAAACATATATGCTTATAGTCAATACACAATTATAAATTTAGTAAAATTATCTCTATAGTCAACATTTTGACCATAGTTATTGAATGTTAGCTATCTACAAACTGGATAGATGTAAAAAAGGTTTTTGGACATATATTCCAATGAATAAGGTAATGGCACCACACCAATGAATAAGTCAAGGGAACCAACAATATTAGATTATTCAAACTATCAAGGTATTTTACAGCTATAGTATATAAATTACATGTGAACACAAACTCATCAGTGGAATTGAATATTATAAATACATTAGGCCCTTCATTAGTTTGGAAGATCCAAAATTTAGCAGTGCTTGCCAATGAAGGAGAAATGGTTTACTTCTTATTTGACCATATTCTAAGGTTAGCCAGGATAGGAGTCCCAAACAATCATTAGGCAAAAAAATGAGATTCATCTCTACTTTTGATGATTCATTTGGAAGTGCAGATAAATCTTATCTTGTATATCAAAAATGTTCTTATCTAAATATTCTACCATAGCAAGACTCAACGCAAAGTTGTATATTAACTATTTGAAGTAAAAACATCCCTGACAATCCTACTGTAGAAAGACTAGATGGGAAGTTGTATATGAACTATTCCAAGTAGAATTAGTTGAATCAAATTCAAGATATGTGGGGAAAGTGAGGTTGCTACTAGAAAATTTTTGCATGGTGAATTTTGTACCAAAATCTCTTGATTAAGGATATGATTTTGTTCATTAACATAGTTAGTAATACATTATTAATATGTGGTAGAAAATAAATATGTATGACATGCAGTTTTAAATGGATTAAGTGCAGCAATTCTAGATTAAGGGCATGCTTACTACTATGAATATAGGGTAAATAAAATTCTTGGTAGGTGTTACAATAAAAAAATGTATGGAATGAATTTAGGATTCGACACATGCTTAAAAACACTTTAATAGTGGGTCCAAGATAATTTACTAGTCATTATAGGTCATGTTCTATTATGGTGAACTGTGCTATTAGGAGAGTTCTTATTGGTAGCACTATGTTTGTTTTTGAAACTCTATCATTACTTTCCTTAATTAAAGAGTCCTTCAGGAATTCAATATTCTCATGCTAGCTCTATGATAAAAAATGGAAAATCATAGCTCATTAAAATGATATTAGAATCATGAACACTAGAAAAAATCCATATCAACATCTTCATAGTGTGAATAATACACTTCAACACTTATTTCACCTTGTCTACCTCCTACTATGCACTTGGTGGTTATTCAACACCTTTTAATAGCATGTCTTACCCTTATAGCTTAATACATAATTTTGGTTTGATTATACCTGCTTAAGGAATAAATTGACCTCAATATTTGCATGCACACAAATGCACATGATAAAGGAATAGACAGTAATGATGGGTCTCAATAATAGTTTTATATTCAAATACAAATCTAATGAGTTAACATGGTAGCTTCAAAATGTCAACTACTTGAACAACCTTTTTATAAGTTGAATAATAGATTAATGAGCTAACACATAAGTTGATGAAATTGAAAGGAAGTTTCAAAAACTTGAACAACAGTTTAAAACTTCAACTACTCTAATGGGCTCTTCAACCATATTGCATGATAATAGGCTAAATGCACAGACAATGATGCACATTTAATAGAGAGTTCGTGGGATTGGTGGGCATGCAATGTAAAGTTTTGTACATCACTTTTAATAAAAGTGGTAGACTTGATGAGACCAATATAAAATTTCTCATTTTAGAGATTTGGTATATTAATTTTGTAAGCTCCACATACTATTAGTTCTATTATTTGATTTTTGGTATTTTGGTATGGTGTGTTCATATACCTATTTTATCATTTTTTTTGTAAGTTGTTAAATTGGTTGTGTTCTTCCATCACTTAGTGAAGTGGTGGGTTTTTGGGGTGTAAAAATCCATTTTAACCTTTTTATAAAAATGATTTGTTGAATTAAAAATTTTGAATTCTTACTATTACATGATCTCAAACTTTTAAGGAGAAAATACAAATTTCCAACTTCATTTTGTGAACCAAGATTCCTCTTCAAATTTTTTTCTTTTTTTAGAGCACATGAGTTAGAATGAGCCATACACTAAAAAATAAAATATTTATGAAATAAAAAATTTAAGCTTTGCACAACACATAGGATGCAAGAGGAAAGGACATGCAGGGAATTTTTATAGTGGAAATACTAAAGATTAGACCATATAACTTCTTCAAGCAATTTAAAAAACATAAAAAGAGTTCATTTCAAGTTGTATTTATTGAAACACATTATAAAAAAAAAGTAACAAAGGAAAACTAGTATAATGGCAACACGAACATGACAGGGTTACACAAATGTTATTTACAAGATCAAAGAAATAGATACCTTGATGGAACAAAGGATTGAACATATGATTTTTTTGAAGGTTCAATAAGGTCAATTTATAAGGAGAGAGAATAAGGTATCAAATTTGATGAAGTACATAGGTGCAACACTAAAGGAGAAAGATGATATTTAGAACTTTGTTTATAATTTGGAAATGAATAATCAACTCAATATTTTATAAGTTATATTCAAAATCTAAAAAAGAGAAATGTAAACACTAGAAAATTGCACACTTACAATTTTCAATGACTAAATACCTCAGGACCCCCTAAACCTTCTTAACCCTTAACCAACCCCTCTTAACCTAACCAAATCACTATTCTCCTATTCACATAATATTATTCAAAAATACTATTTGAAATTATTATTCAAAAGTACTATTCACTATCACTATTCACTATGGGACCCACTATCACTATTCATGATGACATGACAAGTGACATGGCATGTGACATGTCAAGTGACATGGAAGGTGATTTGGGAGGTGATATGGCAAGTGACATGGCTTAGAAGTGAGATGGCTTGATGTGCGACATCATACCCCACTTGGGACCCTTTTCCAAGGTGATGACCTCATTTAAGCATCACAAGGGCCCCCCTTGAAATATGGAAAATTTCCCCTCAAGGGACGATTATTAAACATGTATTTTACCTTCACACATGAAATTAACCTTCAAAATAAGAAACCTACCTCTTTAGTACTTTGGGAAAGACAAAGGGCACCCATTTTTAAATTCTTGACCCAAATGAGACACTCACCAACCCAAATGGGAATCCCCACCCACCTTATTTTTACTAATTCATCTACTACATAGAAAATGGCACCATACTTATATTATTCCTCTTTTGACATGACTCTTCACAACATATGCTATAAATACCCCACCTCTCCTTCACCCAAGGTTAAGTTGAAAGTTAGTCTTTGGTTCTTAACATCTTGTTGCAAGTTTTTGAAGGAGATCATCATTTTGGAGGTCATCATCTTGGAGGATTAAAAGAATTCAAAGAAATGAAGCTCTACACGAATTCCTGCAGGAATTTATCTTCAACAACATCATCAACAACACCATCAAGTTCATCATCAACAAATCTTTAAAAGTAATACCCATTTATTTTGTATTTTCTTGTTATTACCTTTACCTTCACTCCATTTTTCACCATTTTCCATCTTAATCCCTTGATCTCCTTTTCCACATTTGATCATTTTAATTCCATTTTCCATCTTTGTCATTTTACCACCTTTACCCTCTTTATTCCTTTGTCATTTTCACCCTCTTTATGTCCTTCCTATTTTGCCTCCTCAATTAATTATTGCCTTATCCTTTTAAACCATTCATCCATCTCATCTTTACCATCCTAACTACTTTCCAACCTCAATCAAACTATCTTTACCCTTACCAAATTTCCAAACCAAAAACCAACACTTTGCCTTAATCAATTTTCAGCACTAGTTAATTTATCTAATCATAGTTTTGACAAAATATTTAACTTCTTGGTTTCAAATTTAATTATTTGTTTTTTTTTGTTTTTTTTTTTCAGTTTTATATTATTTTATGAAAATTCCATCATTTATCTATCAACTTAAGTGTTTAAAGCAATTAGATTGGCAGTCTCCTACAAAGCTTTCGCTTGTAGGATCTAGCTCACACTAGGCAATCCACCTATCTACTTCTCTAACAAACAAGCTTATTTTAGTATTTTCATATTTGTAGGTCATACTCCTAATCCAAAGAGGAGTTATCCACAATCACTTGTATCCAACTTTCACACTTTAACAGGTACTCTTCCACACCCTTCTTAACTATTTTCTTCTTTTCACACTTAGGAAAAAGCGAAAATTAGATAGAAACATTTTGGCACGCCCGGTGGGACTTTTGAGTTTTCTTGGATTCATTAGTTATTTTAAGACATTTAGTTGCATTAGTAAAATGTAATTTAGATGTAATTGCATTTCTAAAAATTAATCATTCATCTCTTTCAAAACGTAAATTTTAGCTTCTTTTATTTAGAAAATCAGAAAAAATAAAAAAGTATAAATTTTCATTTTTTTTTCTTATTTCTAAAAAATAAAATCAAAAGAGCATTCATCTTAGGATTAGGATTGAATTTTCATTTTGCATTTAGGTGCATTTTAGTTGTTCTTGTTTTCATAAAAAGAAATTAAAAAAAAATACATTTGGGTTAAAATTAACTACATGCATTATTTGTTTGCTTGCTTAATTAGTTCACCTAGATTAATTAAAGGCAAAAAAAATTAGTTGTAGTTCACAAATGTTACACAACCAAACCACTTGCACCTAAAAAACATAAAATTCACTTGAGACAAGTCCCGACTAGGATTTCATCACCTAGCATATCACCTTACCCTTTCTCGATTATCGTACATGAATTTAATCACCAAGGGGATAACCAACTCAAATCTCTAGTTAAGTATAAACTCTAGTAATCAGTATATATTAGCTAAGTTCCCACACTGGTTACAAGATCATGAAGTGAGGGGAGTAAGCCCCAAGCACCAAACCACATACTTGAACCAATACAGATTTCTTCTTGAGTGCCTAAACATAACATAAAACCCAACATAGACTACCTTGTTTACGACCTATTCAAGCCAACTTCCCCTTCACACTTTTCTAAGGCATAATCCAAAAGAGAGATTAAAAGAAATTCTAGGACTTAATGCATTCTTAGTGAATGTATTGTTTGCCTTGAATTTCTTTTATTGCTCTTTGTTTTGAGGTGTGAGTTCATATCGATCCTTTACTTGTTTCTCACATGGTCTTCACTAGACAACAGTTGAGAAACCAAACAAATCAAGAACCACTTCCCTCCTCTCCTTCCTCCATGGAGTAATCATCTCATGTTGAAGGACAACCTCATATTTACACTTCTCTTACCTTACCTAAGGTATTTTCCCAAACCAATATAGACTTTGCCACTTTTTTTATAATAACCCCATTACCCTTCAACATTACCTCCAAACTTCAAACTATCACCTTCCTGCTTCGGTTCCTCCTAGTGACCCACCTTTGGGCATGCCTTCCCATCTCATGGTTAACCCTACCCAACCTCTTCTCACCCAAACATCCTCTTCAACTAACCTAACCCATGACCAAACACCACCCGCACCATCAAACAATCCCACCAATGGATAAATACCCCCAACCAACACCCAAACATTAACACATATAGCATCCACTATAGGGACAATTTTAGTACTAGTTACACAACCTTTGTCCACCATGGGAATACCTTATATTCATGCTACTGCTACCCCTTCCATCACCACTAACCCGCTTGTCTCCACTCCACTCCAAAATTTGGCACTTTCCATACCTTCCACCTCACCACCTATAAGCACTTTGGTCACTACCCACTTTCAACCAACTAACCCACTAATCACTTTGATGCCATACATAAACCCCCCCAACATTAACCCTCCAATAAATGCCCATGACATCTTATCAATATATTCCTAACACACAAAGATACATACCTCCACCTTCCACCCAATCTTACATGACATCATACACACACGTAACATCATCCCAACCATCCACTAGTTATTCCCATGTCACCCAACCCCAACAAAATATGTCATATACCTATCGAACCCAACAACCCCAAACAAACTTGGTCAAGATGTTAATGGAGAAAATGACTACCCTTTATTCATCCATCTTGAGATCACATAACCTTATCTCTTAAGACCAAATTTGCAACAAACCCATCCATCCATCTGTCCCTCTTTGACCATATCCTCCACAATGGGAATTGTTAAAATTATCTAAATTTCAAAGCAAGGAGAACCCCCAACAACATTTAAGAGTGTTTAGGCACACATGTTACTTGATTTCCCATGATGATGCTCTTCTCCTCCATACTTTTCCTATCCTTATCTAGATTGGCATTATATTGGTATAGTGCCATCCCAAAACACTCCATCTTCTCCTTCGCCCAATTGGCCCAAAATGTTTTGTATCACTTTTTGATCAACATATCCAAGAAAGTTTCTATTACCGACCTCTACTCCATTTGGTAATTTGAAGATGAATATATTGCCGATTTTGTGGCTTGTTGGAGGAGCCTAATCAACCAACTTTCTTTTTCATTACCTCAACTTGAGCTTATAGAGCTCTTTACTTGGGCATGTGCAAAACACATTTCATCCACATTGCATGTCCAAAACTTTCAAATATTCAATGAAGCTTTTACTATGGCTCACAAACTAGAGAATAGAGCCATTGATGAGGGAAGATTAAAATTGAAGAATAAGAACCCAACTTACAAACCCAGTGAGCCCTCTTCTTCCAAACCACACAACCAAACCAATCCCACATTAAAAATAAAGGAACTACCAATGCCATTATCCTCAAGGTCGTACCACCACCATCTACCAACCAACACAACCCAAGGAACCAAACCTCTGACTCCCCTAATTACTCAAACCAAAACCAAAGGAATCAAACTTAGAATAATAATAATAAATTGACTTCACTTGGGGATCCTTATCCTTCTATTTTGGAAAGGTTACTAAAAGCCAATATCATCTAACTTCCACCAATTAAACCACCCCAATAGTTTGATGCTTCTCACCCCGTGCCTGATTGGTATAATGAGAATGACCATTGCACTTTTCACTAAGTCATAAGACATGGCATAAATAGGTGAAATACCTTCAAATACCTTATCTAATACCTCATTAACAAAAGAGAGCTTACATTGGACAATCCTAATGCACCTCCGAACCAAGCCCTCGACCTATTCTGTAAGCCTTTACCTAATCATGATCCTTCTACCCCTCATCATGAAAATAAACCAAAACCATCTCATGAGGCACATACTATTAAACTGGTTACTAATGAACCCATTGATGAAGGAAATTTTACCTCAACCACCTCTTTCCCCATTCCCCTAATGGAAGAAAAAATACTGACTTCTATTCCTTTAGACACCCAAATAAAAGAAGCCATTGTACCCATACCCCCATTGTAGGATACCACACCTACCTCCCCTATCATAGAACCATCCACCCCCTCTTTGGAAGCTATCTCATAAGAGGAGATGATGTCATCCACCCAACCTCTAATTTTGAAGCCTTCTATCAAAGGCCAAGACAAAGACAAGGAAACCAAACCAAAACTTCTAACCTCTCCTTTGGCAGACCAACCTAGCCCTTCTAAACCAAGTAAAACCTCGACCCAACCAAATAAAACCTCCTTAAAATTAATCAACCCTCAAAAGATAACAAAAATAACCAAATCCCCTCCAAAATTGACAACTAAAACAAGCAAAGAGGTAAAATCACCAAAAGGCCCAAAACCCCAAATTTTACCTCCCTCAACCTTGCCCTCAATTTGGGTCCTCATCCCTCTACCTTGAACATGAAGTCTATCATTTTTAGCAAAACCCCACCACCTTTTTTTGTTACACCTTTGTACTTGCTTTTGAAGACACCTTTTCTCACTACACTAATAATTCCTAAGTTACCTACCTTATCATCCTCTACCTCTAGCTCGTTAACCATTTTTCCCAAACCAAAACCATCAACCAAGCGTACCACTTCACGCAGGACACCTATCACCAAACCCATGTCCCCACAACCTTCTACTTCAACACCCAAATAAAAACCACTAAACCTTTACCACCTTTAGCCAACTCTTACTTTACCATCCTCCAATGGTTATTGCAAACTTCTTCCTTGAGCTTACCACCCATCAAACCATTTGACCCTTCACATACTAAACCCTCTTGGTTCAATGATAACTTGATATGTGCATACCATAGGGCACCAGGACATGACACTGAGAATTGTAAAGGTCTCCAAACACTTTTTCATAGCTTGTATGAAGATGATGATTTGTTATCAGACAAACTTCCTTCATCTCCATTGTTAATCCAACCACCAACTCAACCCATCTGATCTTTAATCTCACCCAAAATTGAAGAGGATGAACCAAAGCAACGACCCAATCCAGAAAAGCCCCTTATCCACTTTATTCACATGTTTACCCATTCTTGATCCCAATGGAAGGATAAAGGGAAGGCTAAGTTTTCCATTCCTTAAGACTTACCCCTCCTCAAACTCCCAAGCAAACAATACCCAACCTTATCCATTTGGAAACAAACCCAAGGTATCTATCTTAGGTGCCTTTCCATCTAACCCTCCATACCCTAACCCATATGCAATATTTATCTAGAAGGATATCTTTAAATAGCTTCACCAAACTCTAACAAATATGATCTTGTATGAGTTAGTGTTTACCTCTCCCCATCATCATCAAACACTCATAAAGGCTTTACAATCCATCGAGGTCCAACCTGATGATACTCAACCTCTAGCCGCTTTTGTTGGTACCCTTCAAAATTCCAACCTTGTCACTTTCAAGAATTTAGAAATACCTTTTGTTCATTCAGAGGATCTCAATCCCCCCTCTCCATTACAACATACATCAATCAAACCTGCATCAAAAGGGTGATGATCGATGGGGGAGCTAGCATCAATATTATCTCCTCCCATGCTTATGACTAGTTGTAGTTACATAAAAACATCATGTCTGAATATTCAATGATCTTTCATTCTTTTAATGATACTATGGATACCACATTAGGCATAGTTGTCCTCCACATCTGTGTAGGGCCTCATACTATTCCCAAACTCTTTTATGTTGTATAAGGAAAGTTCTAATACAACATTTTAGTTGGATGCCCTTCGATTTGTGCCATGAGTTGTGTCCCTTCCACCTTACATTAATGTGTCAATTTTGAACATGAAGGGCAAGTTGTGACTATCCAAGCTGACCCTGGTCATTTCACATCTTGTAATATGACATATCGGCCTAATGACATCCTTCTTCCTCCTTCATCCACCTCATGACCATCTACTAACAACATAACCTCACCAACTAAAACCCATAGCATTTCCACACCTAATGTTGATAAAGCTTCCACTAGCTTGTCTCTCTCCTCTTCTCAGATTCTTATAGAAGACCCCTTGACAACCACATTCCAATGTATTTTCTTTAGGTAGTATAGATTCTTAGCCTTAGATTCCTTCTCTACTCCCCAAGAATATGGGAACCTCAAACATGACCTTGCTTATGATCCCAACATTGGGACCATCATCCCCTTTGGGATCCCTAACCATCAAAAAAAATTCATTTATGGGGGACTTGATCGGCCACTTCCAGCCTCTACCACTACTTCATCCATCCAACCATTTACCTCTAACTTTTCCTATCTTAACAAATAGGAGTTCGCTAAACTCTATCTCCATAGGTGTGCTTGGAAAGGATTTGGCCTTGGTCATTATGAACAAGGGCCTCATGAGTTACCCAATATCAAAACTTTGTAACCTCATGAGTCATTTGGCCTTGGGTATGAACCACCTCAAGAATCCACCAATTCACCCAAACCCATTGCCACCATGAAATAAGATATCCCATCTTTGCCAACCCAACCACTTTTTATACCTAAAGACCCTGATATCATCCCTCCTAACTTTTTTTTATCAATATTGTAAGTTTGGGCCCTCTCATCTACCAAAAGGGTGGCCAAACCAAAGTCCTTCCACTCATGAACCTTGAAATGGTTGAAAATGATTCTCCTACCATCTGCATCATCCAACATCAAGATGATGATTCCACTCTTATCTACCTCAGTGTAGAGGATTATTCTATCCATAAATCCCTTTTTCTTGAGACCTCAATCATGTCGAATAAATCTACCACCGATATCAACTTGGTCACTCTGTATAACCCCTACATTATCAAATTGGGCTAATCATCAAATGCCAAGGAACTTCAGGATTTATCCTCTTTTTTCCAAGACCACAGCATAGCATTTGCTTGGTCTTATAGTGATATGCTTGAGGTTGACCCCACCATTACTACCCAGAACATAGTCATTCATCATGATGCCAAACCTATCAAATAGAAGCTTCAATGCATGCATCCTCACATAAACCTTCTCATCAAAGAGGAGCTTCAGTCTATTATCCGTAAACTTCATTCAACCCATTAACTACCCTTAATGGGTCTCAAATATGATCCCTATCACCAAAACCTCTAGGGGTCTATGCATTTGTGTGGACTTTCGTGACCTTAACCTTTCCTATCCCAAGGATGACTACCCTATACCTAGCATTGACCAACTTGTTGATCTTACAACCAACCATGAGATGTTATCTCTCATGGATAGGTTTTTGGGTTATAATCAAATCTTAATTACTCCTGAAGATCAACATAAAATTTCCTTTACCACTCCTTGGGGAACTTTCTGCTATAGACTCATACCTTTCAAGTTAAAGAACATTGGTGCAATTTACCAACATTCCATGACTTATATCTTTCATGATATCATCCATAAGATCATAGAAGACTATGTGGATGACCTTCTTGGGAAATCCAAACTTTGAAAAGATCACTTGACTATTCTTATGATCATATTTGAATGACTCATCTATTATCATGTTTGCCTTAATCCCACAAAATGCATTTTTGAGGTCCTTTTAGGAAATCTTCTTGGTTTTATCGTCTCTCTTCATGGAATTGAAGTGGACCCTACTAAAGTCAAAGTAATTTTTGACATGCCTCCTCCAACTAACCTTAAGCAACTCCATAGCCTTTATGGAAAATTTCAATCCATTCATCGTTTCATTTCCCAACTCTCAGATTGGTGACAACCTTTCCATCACCTTTTGAAGAAGGATGTTTCTTTCAAATAGAATAGTGATTGTCAAGAGGCCTTTGATTTGCTCAAATAGTACCTTTTGTCACCATCGATCCTCACCCCTCCTAAGGATGACCACCCCTTTCACATGTGTATCTTTTCCATTGACCATTCCCTAGGGATAATATTGGCTCATTGAGATGAACAACACAAAGAGCAAGTCGTATACTATATTAGCTACACACTTGTAAAATGTGAGACTCAATATACACATATCAAAAAACTCTACTTAGTATTGACCTTTGTGGCCACCAAACTCTGCCATTACTTTCTTAACCATAAAACCTATGTCATAACTAATACCGACCCACTGATGTACATGCACTCTAAACCATATCAAAATCAGTGCATGGCTAAGTGGCTCATGCTCCTATTTGACTTTAACCTTGAATTCCTCTAGTAAAAGATGATTAAAGGTCAGGTCATTGCTGACCAATTGGCCAAAGCTCCTTTATCAAATAACCAACCACCTCTTCTTACCTTTTCAGATGAGTCTATTGTAACTCTTTTTCAAGAAGATGGCCTAACCTACCAAATGACCATATTCTTTGATGGCTCAAAGTTCCAACACAAAGGGGGTGCTCGATTTATTATCATTCCTCTTGATGGTGAACCCCTTCCTCTCTCCTTCAAACTTGACTTTGAATTCACTAATAATATGGCCTATTATGAAGCCCTAGTGATAGGTCTCTGAACTGCTCTAACCTTAGGAATTAAGATAATCCATGTCTTTAGTGATTCCTAGCTTGTGGTCAACTAGGTCAATGGATCTTATCAATTTAAGAATGATGTCTTAAAAAAATATAAACTTTTAGTTGACAAACTCTTAACATCAATCAAACATTACCTAGTCCAATATGTTCCCTGATCTACCAATAAATTCATAGATACAATGGCCTATCTTGCTTTCCAAATCCCTTCTCAACCTTCTAATTCTAAAATATTTGTCACCATCCATCATTTTACCACACCCTCTTATAACCAATCCGACCTCCCTACCATTTGTAATGTGGAGGAATTCCCATTCGACATTTGGTATGACCAAAATTTCAACTACCTCGACCTAGGCATCAATCCTCCCAACCTCTCTCAGAATGCCCATAGAAACTTTGTTTAGAGTACATCTTATTACACCATACTAGGGGGATTCCTTTACAAACGTGATTTTTATGGTCTCCTTCTTCATTGCCTACATATCCATGAAGTTCCCCATGCCATCAAGGAAACATATGATGGGATTTTTAGGTTACACTTTAGCGGCCTAGTGGTCATTAAATGTATCCTTCACCTTAGCTACTATTAGCCCAACCTCAACCAAGACTGTTATGATTATGTAAAAAAGTGTGTTAAACGTCAACAACACGCGAATCTACATCACGTGCCAGTCAATAGCCTCTAGGAATCTAAGGACTTTTGGCCTTTCTCTCAATGGGGGATTGATCTCATTGGGGAAATCAACCCACATGCTTCATAGTGGAATAGCTTCATCATCATAGCCACTGAATATTTCACCAAGTGGGTAGAAGTTATCCCTCTTATCTTGACTAAAGTGAAGATGATTGTCAATTTTATCAACCATCATATCATCTGTCGCTTTAGTGTTCCTCATAAGATCATCACCGATAATGGTAAATCTTTCAAAAATAAGAAGGTCCAAGGGCTATGTGATGTATTTGGCATCGATTTGATCTTTTCCTCACCTTGGCATCCATAAGAAAATGGACAAGCAAAAGCCTCTAATAGAATCCTTAACAAAATACTAACCAAAGTAGTTAGTACTTTAGGTCAGGATTAGCACTTACACATCCCATTCACTTTATGGGCTTATCGTACTAGCATTTGAACCTCTATGGGTGCTTCCCCTTTTTATTTATTCTTCAACCCAGAAGCAATCTTGCCTCTTGAAGTCCAAATCCCCTCTTTTTGCATATCTTTACAAGAAATCATTTTTTAAGAAGATTTTCATCAGTACCATTTAGCTCAACTTGAGCTACTTGATCAGCCTCATTTAACGGTCCTCACCCACTTCTATATCTATCAAGAGCATATCCAACATGCTTATGAAAAGCACCTCAAACAATGAGAATTCAACATTAGAGACCTCATCCTAAAAGAAAACCAACATGCAACCAACATGGAGAAAATTAAACGAGGCAAGTTTGCTTTTAATTGGCTTGGACCCTACATCATTACCTATAAGTATGGATAAGGAGCGTATCATTTGTCCTCTCTCGAAGGTAAACCAGAACCTGAGCCTCTAATGATTTGCATCTACGTCCATTTTTCTGTTAAGAAAGGATCAAGCTCACTCTTTTTATCTAACTTAAGCTCATCCCTTGATTATGAGGTTTTAACCTTCAACCATATTTCTCCTCTCCTTTTGAGGATAATTGATTACAACATAAAACCATGTGATTAACCATCATAGTCATGGCCTAATCTTGAATATGGGTACCATAGCTCTACCCATAGCATGGTTCCCATAGATACTTTTTATCTCTAACAAGATGGAATCCCATGGTCATTATCTCTCAAAACCACACCCTTTCACATATCATTGACCTTCTTAGGTAAATTTTTGCCCTCATAAAGGTAAACCTCTGAACCTAATTATATTGGTCCATGTCTAAACACATTTCATCTTGCAATAATTACTTAAGTCAATATATTAAGCATTACAAACTACTCCCTCGAAGGATAGCTACCCAAAAATAAAATAAAAATTTCCAAACATAAGGTAGACTGCTCCCTTAAAGGACAACTATCAATATTATTAAAAAAATCTAATAAGCTTAGACCACTCCCTTGAAAGATGGGTAAGTTCACTTTGTCAAAAGCAGAGTAGTTTCTTGGAAGCTTCTTACATCAATCAACATCCCATATACAGAAATAAAGTAAAAGACCCACTATCACAATAAATTATAAAGCCACAATCGGCTCTCAAATAGCATAATAAGTTGGAAGTTGCAATCGATTTTCACATGTAAACTTCCAACATTGATCAAACTACATCTAGCATACGACATGGACTTGTCTATTAACATTCTTAGGTCACCTATAAAAGGTGAAAATTAATTCACATAAGGTTATCATACATATCACCCATTACCCTTCACACCACCTATCACCCATCTTCCCTTTAGACTATCTGTAAATAAAGGGATTTAGAGCTAACTTGACACCCTATGATCAAGAAACCCTTTTTATCAACTAACGAATGCTCATGCATAGTGTTTGAAGGGCTTATATTCATTAAGTCAATCCCACTTCAGGTCTATTTTTAGTCCTTGTCAAAAACAAAGCATCGTGCCCTATTCTTATCTTAATATGCTTGTTTGATGTTTTCACCACAACTTTTACCATCCAAGATTGTAACAACAATAATCATTCCTTTAACATTAAGCAAGATTTCAATAACCATAACTATACCAATCATAACCCTAGCCATAACATCTAACCAACAACATCCAACACATTTTGTACATGTTTACATCAAACTATGCAATATTTTATTTAGGGTGCGAAGAGTCACATGACACATACATAGTCATCATATTACACATTGCTTAAAGCACATGCATACATTATTTTCTTACCTAAGCATTAGACCAATTATCTGATGACTCTGGATTTATGTTCAACCATCCTTCTACTTGATTACTCCTAGGAATTACATATGAAGAAGGCATCATTTATTTGGGAAAGTTTACGCATTCCAAAAAAATGTCCTCAAGTAGACCATGGTCAGATAGATTGGGTGCAAGCTGAGAGCATTACAGTACAAGATGAGGGGACATCACTCATGTTTGTGGTAATTATTGTTATTGATGATGAATGTGGTTGAAGATGGTAGTATTAGTGCATGGAGGGATATGCACCATCAGTTGCAATGAAAAGTTGAATGATGATTATGTGAAGGTAGATGTGCTCACATGAAGGCCATGATCTGATCTTGGTCCTAGTCCTTATAATGATTCTTTAAATAGAATACCTACCCATTCTTCCTCACTGACCTAATTCTCCATTCTATTGAGTGGGAAGGTCATACAATGTCATTTATTCCCTTAAATAGTCTTCCCACTTGAAACAGTCATGTCTACCTACAAAATTTCACATGAACACATCACCCTCAATATGATTGGTCATCTTGATAAAGCCATTATGCACCGTCATGATATCTTTTTATTGCCCTTATCATTTGATTCACATCTGATGTCTTTCCTTGCTTTGTCATCTTGCAACCCTTGTAGGCCTAGTGATCATTTGCATCATTGTCACCTTTGGCCCAGTTGACATAAATTGGATTCCAACCATGGGCCATTGTAATGATCACACCTTCGAAACTACCACTGTTGCTAGTGGTGGTAACTCCCAAATCCTTGTTGCTATAGAAACTCTTCCATCAAAGGTAGGTTGCCATGAATTCACAATAATACATTCACCTTCCTATCCCCTCTACCCTCTTATTACTACCAATCCATTGCCACAGGCTCTGAATGTTAGACATCAACCATTGGCAATGCCTACTCAAACATGGCAGTCTTTTCTTTTGTGTTAGTTGAAAGTTTACCCATAGCCAAGAAATTATCGTCATCTGATCCAACTATATAACTAATATCCTGGACCACATAGATCCCTAATACAAGGTCCTCTTCTAAGTGGAACCCCAAGTCATTATTTCTAAGGAACTAGGATAGAGGATGGAGAGATGGCTGCCTTTTGTCTAGCCTACCCATGTAGCTCTTGGGTCAGACATGGTCCATCCTCTATCACTAACCATGCTACCCATTATCTAACTTGTAGAATCTACTTAGTCATCAAAGAAATTCTTTATAGGTCATCACTTCTCTACTGCCCTTAAAACTTAGCTCGTAACGATGATGACCTGTCACCAACATGACTATGCAAATCCTAATAGATACCCACCACCTAAAACTCAGTTCATAGTGATAGAGGCAAGCACTATACTTATATCCTCACATAATTTTAGAAGATATAACCTCCTTACAATGACACCTCTCCTTTGGATTAGCTCTATTGAAGGTCATTTGTGGTGCTTAACATCATGTTACCTTCTTAATTATCCTACCTTATCCATCTATGTCTCTCATCCTACTAAATGTGGGATCATTATGGTAACTATTCACCAATATACACCATATGCTTTCACCATCACCAAAACCCAAATCCCAAAACCACTATTTTACAAAACCTTCTCCATCAGCCCAAACCAACCCATGTGGTCCATCAAATTAGGGCAACCAATTTGAACACCACTCACCCAAACATTGTCAAACACATTGGCTTGATGTCCATGGACTATGTAGGCACTACTTCAATTCTATGGTCAGCTCGGCCACTAATGACTAATTCCCATCCCCTTTTTATTCTCACTCATTTCCATCACTAACAACGCCCTCTTGCTTAGGGCATCCTACATCAAGGAAGCTTTGAATTCTTTCTTAAGCATCTTTATGTTTTAACACCGTCTAATACTTCCTCCTAAATTTTTTTTGCCATTATTGGGAGAACTACATTATCTTGAGGTCTTTTTGGACTATGTAGGCAGTGCTCAGTTACTGAGGTTAGCTCGGCCACATCCTTTACTTTATTTTCCCTTCTCACCTAATCTCTTTTCCTCCACTTCTCTACCTATCTCCTCAGCACCTACCTCCTTCCATCTTATCAATCTCTTTTAACCACTTTTCCAGCTTGTCAATCTCTTTTAACACAAGGGTTGATAGCCTTCCTCATTGACCCCTTTTATCCCCCATAAAACCACCACCTACTCTACTTCATTGGCCTCCATGTCATCTTTCCTTGTGTATGCTTCATAGCTAACTTCCCCACCCACCTTTTGAAATTTCTAAATCTCTTTCACCTTATTACTAACCTTGCCCTTTATCCCCTTCCACTTCTTTCTTTGTCCTCATAATCTCCCCTTACCCTTGACTATTTGTTATACCCTCTTTATCACTCTCTTTTCCTCACCAATTCCACATCATACTATGCATCTTGCAAGCTTTATGTTTCCTATGTTGATGTACTTTTTATTTACGTGTACCACCACTCTCTACCATTTTACCATTCTTCCCACCGTACCCATTTTCCCTTCTTGTTTGATTTTTTTCCCATCCTTTTTGTCTTCCTTTTTTTCCTCCACAACTAGCTTCTAACTAGGCCTTTATCCTTTGAGAAGCCTTCCATAATTATCCTTTTCTTCTTATCTCATATTGTCTTTTTCCCTTTACATTCCCCTTTTCCTCTTTCCATCTTAGTACTCACTTATATTTTGCATCTGTATGAGTATCTTACTTTGTATCCCTATTTCAATTCTTTCTTTTTCTTCTTATCATCCCTGATCTTCATCCCTTCTTTTCATCTCATGCCCTTTCATTGTGTTCCCCTATTTCTTCACCACCTCACCACTTTTTGGCTTAATAATCTCTTCTAATCACCCCTTCAACTTGTCAATCTCTTCTAACAAGTTGATTGATCCCTACATTCTCTCTTCACCTTCTTACCCACCCATCATTTGCTTCCCCTTGTTTTTCTTAACCCCTTTCCCATTTTCCATCCCATTCTCATCTCCAAAACCACCATCTACTTTTCTTTATTGCTCCTCTCCTTACCTATCATCACCCATGCTTCCTTGGTCAAGATACCAATTGCTTCTTCACTCTCCTATCATCCCTTTTGTGTCATTTCCTTTTCCTCATGTTTCCTTTCTTCCATTTATTGCCTTATTTTTCATTTTCATTGCCAAACTATTTTATCCTTGGTTTATTTTTAGACTTATTTTCAATCCCTTCGTGGCCTCCCATATTTCTCATCCTCCCTTTACCTTTCACAATTGTTAAACTTTTTTCCTCGTCTCTTTTAATTCTCCAATCTGTCATTCTTTAGTGCATCCCTCACCCCCCATCTTCCACCTTTTATTTTTCTTCTCTTTTCTCCATTTCATTTCTTTTTTTCATCTCCCTTGAGCACATTTCTTATTCTTCCTGACCTTCTTTTTCCTCCTACATGACCATGCTTGGCTCTTTCCATCCTTCTCCACCTTCGTCTTTATCTGTGACCTTATTATTTTCTCTACCTATTTCTTTATCCATCTCTTGGTCTACCCTCCCCTCATCCCTTATTGAAACTCATTTATTCTCTCCCAATGGCACTCCACCTTCTCACTCATTAGAGTGTGATCACCAGTTGTACTGGTTTTGTGTACATCTCCTTATCTATTTCCTTGTGTCCTCCATGCCCTTGCTTTAATGCACAAACTCTGGTCAGGTTCATTACTTTAGGTGTATCCCTTTCTTCCTTTAATGCCTTTGTGTGTGGATGTTGGACCCTCTTTTTTATCCCTCTCTATCTACTCCCTTTTCCCTACCTATCACCTTTCTCCCTTTTAAACCCTCTACCCATTTTGAGCATGCTACGGCCTTAAAGGTCTTCCACTCGATTTTGGTTTACTATGAGATATATACCAATCTTATAGCTTTATGACACAATTGGCTAAGATTGTGGACTTATATGACCAACCACTAAGCCTAAGCACTGCTAAGCCATCGGATGAAGATTCCTTCCCCACCCCCTCTAGTCTTGCCTATTTTAAACCCCTTTTACTTTGACCTTTGAAGATGTTGGAATCAAAACTAAAACCACCGTCAAATAGAAGATTTGGGATGCCCACATGGGGATGATAGTTATACCCTCTCACATGCCCTAACTTCCCACCAATAATTTCCTTTGATTCTCCCTTCCCAAACTACATCTTCTTATGCTTTGAAATAACCCTGCTCTTTCATCGCATTCCACCTAGTAACCTCTCCTAGGAGTCACCTCTTCCTCCAAATTATTTTCTCTTTGGTCTCTTTTAGACCTATTTCACACCCCATTCTTTTTTAACTCCATAATCTATCTATCTTTACACATTTTTCTTCTATTTTTCCTCTCGATTTTCTATTTATACCATTTATTTTCAACCTGCTCCCTCATTTTATTAATATTTTTATTATTCACCTCGCTCCATATTCCAACTCCCCTCAGCATCTTTCTCTCAAAAATTAATGCCTACTTATTTTGGGGCCCCACTAGGGTTTGAATATTCACCACTTCCCATTTACCCACTCTGCTACTTTGCTTCCCCAAATCCTTAAACAATACCCTTCTATAGCTTGTTAACGACTTTGTTGTGGAATGTGCCCAATGTCAGCTTATTTAGATGCTGATGAAAGAACCTATCAAGTCACCATAAAAATTTAAGTAGTACCATATTTTATAAAGCCTAGTAAAGCATATTTCTCCTTTTTTTAAATGGTGACAGAAATTTCATGCTTGAACCTACTTATCCATGGCTACAGATTCTTTTTGCATAGTTGACACAATCATCTAATTGTATCCTAGGTAATCTCATCCATTATTTCTACCAAACCAATCAAAAAACTATTTGATACCCATATTTCCCACCCTTTGGAGCCTCCCTTTCTCCAACATCCTTCAACCAGACCTAACTACATGATATCAAATTGGGACAACCAAGTTAACCAACACTCTTCACCTCAGAAGAACTACATTAGGCCTAAAGTTCATTTTAAACATTATGTCCAGGGAACTATGTAGGCAACATCCACTTGCCTAGTGCATATGGAGTCAGCTTGGCCACCCCATTCCAACCAACCAACCCACTTACCCATGTCTACTTTGACGTTGGCCATTTTTGACTAAAGCTCATTGTATAGTTTGTGAAGACCTTGCCTTGGCCCTTTTGACCATACAAACCAATTTTGTCATGTTGAACATTTGAATTTGCACCACCTCATGTACAAATAGACCATTTGTGTTTTTTTTAGAGCACTTCTTACTCTTGATTCTTGAGTAAACATCGACCCTGTCTAGGAGACTTGATAAGACTAACTCGATCAACTATGACCAACACTAGGGACTGGTTACCTTATTGTTACCAACATGGTAGCTTTAGTCTCTGCACAATCTTAACTATTGAACTTAGATGTATTTTGTGAACCCATTGGCATTTCACATGCCCAAATACCTTGTGGTACCACCTAATGCCTCCCCACCAACTGCTTATCAAACCTACACCCAATTTAGCCTTTCCTCATCAACTCTTGGTTTGAGGGGGAACACCTCCTCCCATACTCAGGGCACCTTGACCTCCAACCAAGCGGTTCATTTTTGTTTTATAGTTTGTTAATTCAAATTTGCATAACAAAAAGGGGTAAAATGTAGACACTATAAAACTACACACTTACATTTGTTGATGACTAAATACCTTAGGACCCCCTAAACCTTTTTTACCCTTAACCAACCCCTCTTAACCTAAACAAATCACTATTATCCTATTCACATAATACTATTCAAAAATACTATTTGAAATTACTATTCAAAAGTACTATTCACTATCACTATTCACAATGGGACCCACTATCACTATTCATGATGACATGGCATGTGCATGTCAAGTGACATGGAAGTTGATTTGGGAGGTGATATGGTAAGTGATATGGCTTAGAAGTGAGGTAGCTTGATGTGGGACATCATACCCCACTTGGGACCCTTTTTCAAGGTGTTTGATGACCTCATTTAAGCATCACAAGGGCTCCTCCTTAAAATATGGTGAATTTCCCCTCAAGGGACCATTATTAAACATGTATTTTACCTTCACACATGAAATTAACCTTTAAAATAAGATACCTACCTCTTTTTTACTTTGGAAAAGATAAAGGGCACCCATTTTTGACTTCTTGACCCAAATGAGACACTCACCAACCCAAATGGGAATGCCCACCCACCTCATTTTGAGTGATTCATCCACCACATAGAAAATGGTGACAAACTTCTACAATTCCTCTTTTGGCATGACTCTTCACAACATATGCTATAAATACCCCCCCCTCTCCTTCACCCAAAGTTAAGTTGGAAAGGAGTCTTTGGTTCTTAACATCTTGTTGCAGGTTTTTGAAGAAGGTCATCATTTTGGAGGTCATCATCTTGGAGGATTGAAAGAATTCAAAGCAAAGAAGCTCTGCCTGAATTGTTGCAAGAATTTATCTTCAACAACACCATCAACTTCATCATCAACAAAGCTTGAAAGGTAATACCCATTTATTTTGTATTTCCTTTTAGTCTTTTATTGTTATTGCCCTGACCTTCACTCCCTTTGTCACCATTTTCCATCTTAATCCATTGATCTCCTTTGCCACCTTTGATCATTTTAATTCCATTTGCCATCTTTGCCATTTTACCACCTTTACCCTCTTTATTCCTTTGTCATTTTCACCCTCTTTATCTCCTTCCTCTTTTGCCTCCTCAACTACTTATTACCTTATCCTTTTCAATTATTCATCCCTCTCATCTTTCTCATCCTAACTACTTGTCAACCTCAACTAAACTATCTTTATCCTTACCAAATTGCCAAACCAAAAACCACCACTTTGCCTTAATCAAATTTCAGCACTAGTTAATTTATCTAGTCATAGTTTTGGCAAAATATTTAACTTCTTGATTTCAAATTTATTTATTTGTTATTATTTTTTGTTTTTATTTTTAGTTTTTTGTTATTTTATATAAATTATATCATTTATATCTATCAACTCAAGTGTTTAAAGTAGGTGGCTTGACAGCCTCCTAGAAAGCTTTCGCTTGTAGGATCTAGCTCACGCTAGGCAATCCACCCATCTACTTATCTAACAAATAAGATTCTTTTAGTGTTTTCATATTTATAGGTCATCCTCCCAAGCCAAAGAGGATCTCTCCACAATCACTTGGATCTAATGCATGCACTTTAATAGGTACTCTTCCACACCCTTCTTAACTAGTTTCTTCTTTTCACACTTAGGAAAAAGTGAAAATTAGGTAAAAACAAGGAAAGGCAGCTAGATATTTTGTAAATTACAATAAAATTGAACTTGGTGGTCTATCAATTGATACATGACTTATGGTATCTAGTCTAATAGATTTCACTCTTAGCATGGGTACATCTTTCATATTTTCAGTAAGAATTTTTTATGTGAATGAGGTTGAATTTTTCCATTTTGGTAAGAGGGATTATCGCTTCCAAATACTCAGTTGAGTAGTGAGGACATAAAAAATCCACTCCTAAAATTGTAGTTGAAGGTTGAATCCATACCAATTCTCAGAATACTATTGAGTTCATCTACAATTTTAGTGTATTAATAGCTAAAACCAAATCCAAGGAACACTTTTTTTATAATATGAATTAGGGGATGGCAAGTCATATGTTCCTTACCATTGTTGATCTAAATATTCAATTTTATTCATACATCTTTAATGTTACTTCCAGGCATTACACCAAACTTATTTTTCAAAGTTTTACTATAACCCTATAATTATTAATTATTTGTTATTCAATCTTACATAGCTATTGGGTTTTTAAAACTATGATTAAGACTTATTTTGTCACACACTATTAAATGATTTTATGATCAATATTTTACATCTCATAAGTGATTTGAGCTTGACCTAAACTAACAAATTGATTGTTTTTGTTCATAGAAACAACCAATTAGATCTATTGGTATTTATTTTGAATTAAGTTCTCTATTTGAAGATAATAGGTGATTTAAGATGTCTCCTACAATCTCAATGGTGCATAATTTTGATGCAAAACCTACAATGGCCTATCTAAAAATTTATCTATTTAGACTTTTTGGTTAAATAAATAAAGAGTTAAACCCTCCACTACAGTGAAGAAAGACTCAACAATACTTGTGATAAAAAATGGCTTATCGTGAAAGCACAATTGCATGAGTTAGAGAAAAATTTGTCTTTGTTTATTGTCAAAACACAAGACACAGTGGGTGTGACAATGGTAAAATTTGCTTAATAGTCAAACAGGGGATTGTAATGGTGAAACAGGGAATATGGAATTGAGATCACGTGTGATTTTCCTTAGCCACTTGCCAAGCCACTTATCAGCGTGCATTTTAGAGGGTGGTGTGGTGAATCCACTACCAACATGTTTTTGGGGGAGTGATGTGGTGATTCCTCATTGTCAGTGGGCCCAACAAAAATTAAACATCACTTGGTGAGATGAGGATATGAATTTTAAGTGTCATTAGTGGGATGAGTCATAGTTTTTGCTGACTTTCAGGTTAATGCCAACACATACTAAGTTTGTGAGTGTTGGTTAAGCTCTTCCTATAAATATATTGGATTTATATCCCATTTGCCTTAAATGTTCATATGTTATTGATTCTGTGAGTTGGTGATGTTTAGGGCTCAATACTTGTATCGATCTCTTAACATGTTTACATGGGAAATTCTCCAACCACAAATGAGAATAAGGGGTTCACTGCTCAATAGCTACTCCACATGTGAATAATAAATCCCAAATTTTGTCACCTATACATATTTGGTAAGAGGGTTTTTGATACATGATTATGCATTATAAATAATAGAACACTCTCTCTGCCTATCTTGATTGTCTTTCTCAATTTATATTATTATTTTACATGTTGTCTATAACTATTTGTATAAAATTTGATATGGTCAACTAATGGAATAAGATAGTTGTTTTTATCTCAATTATTTTTTTATTAAGGATAAATAGATCATCTCAAAATTTTGCTATTTATTCCAATAGTAATAAATAAGGTTTATATTCAAACCATTTATTTATGGCAGATTAGAGAGATTATATAACCACACAATGGAAAGTCATGCATCTAGAAGGTCTCATTCACCTTGACCTTCTAAGAGGTTACTAGACCTTTTAAGAGGTTACTACGACATTCATAAACTACATACACTACTAAGATATTACCACTATAACTCTCATCCAAAAACTAAATTTCCAATCAATAAAGAGGTTAAGTTGGTGTAGGTATTAAAACAATTTAATAAAAAATAAAAAAAAGTTTTTTAAATTTAGTAAATTAAATTAAGAAACTAATGATTCACATTAATCAAAATATTTAAGATGGATTTTATTCTTGAAGATGTTTTACAATGGCAATTAGGTGGTGGAGGTACGTTGTAATGTCCATAACTATGATTAATTTTAATTTTGACCTTAAATTTTTTCAGATGATCCCAAGATCAACTGAACAACAAAGCATGCATGAAAAACCTACATAAAATCTTAAAATCCTTGAGAGAAAGAAACTTATCTCACCAAAGAGAAGTTGTATAAAGAGTATCTTGCATTAACTAAAAAGTACATAGGAAGTTTTCTTATATAGGTGGAAAATAGACATGTCCCAACATCCTCATGCATGTGGGATTCTTTTCCACTAAGGAACTTTATTAAACCTAAGCAAATTGACTAGACTGTGTAGGAAAAACTCAATGGGACAAAAGTCTACACCAACACCCTTAAGTATAGCTGAGGTGGGTAGAAGAATTGAGTCCTGACACAAAGGCCTGATGAAGTACCCAAGCACAGTGCAACTCCCATAAAGTGGAGAAAATGAGAAAACCCATAGGATAAAACTCCTCTCCAAAAGAAAGTAAAGCGAGAAAAAGTGCATGCTCTAAGGATGTCAGGCATAACTAAAAATGCATCCATAAGTAAAATTAATCTGAGCATATAGAAGGAGAGGAAAATTGAGAAGTCCCCATAGAAGATGCTAAAGGTACCTATAATAGAGCTCACAAAATGATGAATGTCACTGATGAGACCATCTACCTGAAGACTAAATAAGTTATATCCACATTGAACAATGTTTCTTCCCTTTTCCAAAGGAAGAACATGAATGGTGTATTATAAGTCTACCCATTCCACAATGAAAGATAAAGGAGGTAATAGTACAAATAACTTTGAGTAAGGTCCAAATTAGAAGTGTGGCATAGGTTTGGAATGATCATGCACAAGAATTGAATGTAATGCCACTGAAGTGAACCTATCAGAAGAAGGTGCAATGATGAGTGGATCACCCTAAAATAATGAATGGGTCCACCAAGTGTCTGAAAGAACTCCAACCAAGGAACTATTCTCCTCGTGCAAGGTAGGAGGGCCAACTTCTCTATGTAATGAAGGTACAATGAGAGTAGAGGCAATAAAGGACTACAAAATGCCATGTATTGTCCAATGTTTGATGAATTCTAGATTAGTATACATATTCCTTGTAATATTTGAAGAAGACTGGGGGTAGGTTGATCATGAAATAACTCCTCAATAAATAGAAGGTGACAAAGAGATGGTGGAGGCGAGTCCCCATCACTCTTCTATTCATTTGTATTAGAAGAAGAGTCATCAATATCATAACTGTGCTCAGGCTCAGAAGTGTCATCAAGTAAATATGAGTCTAATGAAGAAGAATGGCATATAATAGTCATATAAAGAATGTCCATGAGAAGTGGAGAGCAAGGCTCAATAACCCTTGAAGCTGAAGAAGAGACTGTAAATAAATTACGTGGATCCATAGACTAAATATCCACAAGAAGAGAAGAGTCATCAATGCTCTCATAGGGTGTAATTTCACTAGAAATAGTAGACTCCTCTAAAGTATAACATTGTGAAAGCTTTAGAATAGCAATATCAAGAATAGGGACAAATGCATAATCTATAGTAAGATAGCTGAGGTTGGGTAGAATCTCATCGTGTAGTGGTGGCTCAATAGAAGGAAGAGAAAAGTCTACCATAGATGTGTCATCATAATAATAGGAGGAGGAGAGAGTACAAGTCTCTGAAGAGATGATAGGAAGATGAGTGATATAAATCTCAACAGGATCTTTGAAAAGAGACTAAATAATGCTCTAAACAGTGCAAAGACACTATAGGTTCCACATGGTAATGAATATATAGATAAACATGTAACAATAAGGTACCAAAAACCTTATCACAAGTATTAGCCTACTTATTAGACTAAATAGGATTAGTGAGAGCAAGATCTTGTCCATATAGGAATGGAGTATGATTCTTTCTTGTGAGCAAGTGTTCCAAGCAAGCATGCCAAGAAGCATAATCAATCTTACCAAGAAGAAATGCTGATGTAGAATCAATTTTCCCTCACAAGTGTCTCTCAAATGAAGCTAACATGACTAAGAGAAGACACCACAGAAGTGCAAGATTGCACAAAATAACTGTGATGACCCCCTAGTTACAAGAATAATGCATGTTAATGAAGATGACATCAGGTACAATCAAGAATACATCCAAATGAGTTATAAGTGAGAGAATCAACATAATATAGAAAATAGGAATATGTAGAAGAAACACCAAAGAATAAATAACACCACATAATACCCCCTTATAACTATCATCAATGACCCCCCATAATGTTGTAGATACAAGCACACTCATATAGACATTGGGCATAGCCAAGAATGCATCTTAAGCAGTAATTGTGTAAGTACAAGGATCTAGAGGAACATCAAGCTCTATCGATAATACTTCTAAGAAGAACAATATGTTAAAAAATTGATGGTTGTATAAGGCCAAAAAATTTCATCAATGTGTAGAACATGAAAAATAAGCACTTTTGAATAAGATGACACTCAAATCTTAGCTACCGATCAAAAGTTATGTGTGTTTGAAAATCTAATCACATGAAATATTTGGTGGCAATAGGGTTATAAAAAATAAAATGCACAAATTTAAGAAAATTATGTGCAAATAGTTATGAGAACTTTTTCAAGGAAAAATTAAGCCCCCATGGGTTGGGCGCGACCAATGGGCTAATTTTTCATATGACCAAGGGCTATGGCTTTTTGTGGGTATTCCCCCTCTCCCTTTTGATGTGATGTTAATTGATGTGAGTGTTGCATCACCTTTCAAATGACCCCATTTTGAAAATGAATAGTGATGCACTTCATTGTGTTAAATTTGATAGTCATGCACACATCGAGGAAAGAGGAGTCCGTAGCCCTAAAATTGATAGTTTGGAGAGTGTCATCACATGATGGAGGTGACCCACAATAGTAGGTGGGCCATGGGTGGGTTGATATGCATGGAGCTAAGATCATTGGTCGACCCACATAGTTCAACCCTATTTTGACATGAAGGTGTGAAGCGTGTGTGGGTATAGTCAAAAGATGATAGAAGGGATTTTCCCAAAAAAATCAAAGTCTAAAATTTTACTACAATGCATCAAGGGGTAAAAAAGTTTGTAAGAGAAACTCATATCTACAAAAATTGGTTCAACCTTCTAAAAAACTATCAACAACCCACTTGGTAATCTACAAAACTTGAAAAACCAAAAAACATTTTTTGATTGAAGACTTTGGTAGTACGAAAATGCATGAAAATTAATAAAATTGCTTGAAATCCTTCAAAAATGGTTGAAAATGGCTATCACAAAACTAGGTCATATTTATAGCCAATCTTAGGGTTTTAACACCCTCTGAATCTAATGGCACCATCCATTTTTCATATAGAGACACTAGTTAATGCATTTTCAAAAAATCCCACTAAACCCTTGAAAATTGAAATCAATAAATAACATGAATGTAATGAATATATTCCACCAAGATTCAAATAGCAAATGATTATTAGAATGGCTCTAATACCATGTCAGATGACACCAAAATCAATTGAATAATGAATCATGCCTGGAGAACCTATATAAAATCTTAAAACCCTCAAGAGAAAGAAACTTATCTCACCAAAGAGAAATTATATAAAGAGTATTTTGTATTAGCCAAAAAGTACATAGGAAGGTTCCTTATATAGGTGGAAATAGACATGTCTCAACATCCTCATGCATGTGGGATTATTTTCTACTAAGGACCTTTATTAAACCTAAGCAAGTTGAATAGACTGTGTAGACAAAATCCAATGGGATAAAAGTCTACACCAACAAATTTGACATCCAAATGACCATCATTTATAAGTTTGTTTTTATTTAGAGAAGCCAATCAAAAAATCATAATATCTTAGCCATATGGTGGAGTTTGAAGCCCTCTTTTTTTGGGAATTTCTTTTTAAATATTGACATAATCATAAATAATAAAATACTCATGAATATAATGCCAAGACAAAGCATAATGAAATTGGAAAACTCAAAAAGTGCACGCAATAAAGAGTGTAGCTAAAAATTAGTGTATATATTAAAATATGGTCTTGGGTACTTGACAATGACAAGTTTGACAAACATATACCATGCATTACTTGGCACTTAGATAGGGTCTTAACCTTCCATTCTCTCACACTTGCATGATATCTTATGAGTCAACCCTTTTGTTATGTTATTACACATCTACAAGAACCTCATTATCTATTTCAAACCTATAAAATATCCTACATAGATATCTCCAGACTCTCACTTCAAACCACCTGTACACAAGTCAGTTCCACTAGAACTGGTTAGTATTATTGGTCAATTTGACCAATATGGTCAAAACTGACTTGTTCTTAATAATGACTATTTTTAAAAATCAAACATTTCCTTAGGTTTGACCAATTAGTCTAGTGTGTCGTTGGTGTGAAAAAATATTCAACTGGATCCATATATTAACAAATTAAGGTCTCATTCAAAAGGGAATTGGCATTTATCTAATATACATCGATACATTATTATATTCAAACAAATCTACCGTATTCTTCCCAAATTGTAAACTTATCACTAGTAGTCACAAACCAAGTCTGAATCATTCCAAAGATAAGTCAAAACAAATATTGTCAAGTATCAAAGTCGAACCATTAGTTGCATGGATATTATAAAGGAGCATAAATACACAATCACACTAGATGGGAGAACTACACATGGCTTGATTTTCAAAGTATAAGATACATAGGTAGAGGTTAATCATCAGACAAGGGTGATTGGGGTTATATTAGCACATTAAACTTTCCCCTTTTTATAGGTTTCTATCCCTTACAAGCACACCTAGGATTTCAAGGTAAAAGAGCCTAATTTTTAGAGTTGCATGCATCATCAAGGTTTAGGATCATGAATATAAAACAAGTAAAGATAGGTATAGGTGAACATATAGGCATTGTACTCTACTTCCATGCTTGTCAATACTTACCAGAAGGTAAGTATCAACCAATGATATTGACCCAATCCTATGGAACTAACCCAGCTCAAATAGAGAATCAATTCCAGAATCAAATGAATCAGATGAGAATTTTATCTTGATATTCACTACCCGAATACAATCATAGTCAACCAAAAAAGCTAAGTATTCATCCATTTATTTTACTTGTTATATTTATCATATGCCACTTGTCAAATTAGAATAATCAATATCAATCTTTTACATTCAGATGTATATTTGAATGTCATATCTTAATATATGAATAATGTTTCAGAATTCTATATTAATTAGATTAATCACACTCATTAATCCAAATTAAGGTAAATAAGTAGATGTTAACCTTAAAACATTGAATACACCCACTAATCATCTAAGTATGCTTCTTTTTAAAACAATAAAAAATATTCAAAAACTAAATGGATTCATTAATCCTCTAAAGAAACTAACTTCAAAGAATTTGTGAATCATTTTTCTACAATCTTAAAAATTATAGTCAACAAAACACTAAAAAATCCATACAACAAAGAGCATAGCTAAAAAAATAGGGATTAATCTTAGAACTAATAGAATAGATTAAATTGAATTTTCCCACCAATCCTCCAAACCTACCAACTTGAGAAACAATAGGGATAGACAAAACATATTGCATCATCTAAACATCTAACTATAAAAACAACAAAATTAGGCAAAATTGAATGCACCTAATAATCATATAATCCTTTAATGGTACTTTTTTGAAAAATAATAAAAATAGACAATATTGAATACACCCACTATAAAAAAATTTAAGGCATGCCTTATTGAATATGATATTAAGTGGCTAATTATGTAGAAACATGTAGAAATAATTAAACATTGACACTATCAAGATTAGTGTTTTTAAGGAGTAGAAAAAAACATAGGAAAATAATATTTTTTGAACTAGAGTTTGAAGCCTTGCATTAGAAATATTTAAAAATTCATCACCAAAGACAATGTGAACATGATAACCACTCAAGAGTAGGATGAATGGTATAAATAATGCAAAGTGGTAAAAGAAAAAAATTGAAATTGTCCCAATTTTAATGAATGATATTAGGATTCATTTGTAAAATAAGGGATAATATGAGCAGGCCCAAAAAAAGGCTTAAAACCCAGTTGGGAACAATGCATACGACACAAAAAGCATTATTTAATAAAATGTATCAACAAAATGTGCGAAGGAAATAATGGGTAAGAGATATTTAAAAAGACACAAAGTAGCTTTTCCAACCAAAAAAACCCACTAAAATAAAGACAACCCCAAAAAATGATATAAATGTTGGGAATGCCCATGCCTACAACCTAAAAAATGGCATGTTGGGAATACCCATGCATACATACCTCTAAATTGCCCAAACTATTTTCTTTGGCTCTCGTTCAACCTAATGGTAGGTCTTAAATGACACACCACTACTTTTATGGTATGAAAGTTACCTAGTTTCATATGTAAAGTCTTTTGCTACCCTCATAAATAAAACATGGCCATGTTTCTATTCGTCCATCATTGTCGCTCCTTAATAAGGCAGATCATCCCATGCATTCCTTAAAATGTGTTTTTTCACTATGGGAGGAATAGAGAAGTGAGTGGTTTCCCATACCCACTCTTGCATAGTTGCATGACAATGAATATCATTGGCCTACAGAGAGTTGATGGTCTATGAAATTAATTTGGATCAAAAATAAAAATGAAAATGAAAAACCCTAGTTATCGATGAAACATTTTTTGTTGGGCTTACCCTGCTAAGATAACTCGTATCAGCGTAATAATGGGATCCACATAAGCTAAAATCAACCAAGGTTAACATGTATAGAGTATAAATATATTGGATTTATATCTAATTTATCTTAAAGGTTATGTATTATTGAGTTGGCAATGCTCAGGGCTCAATACTTGTGCTAATTTCTTATCATGTTTAAAGTTCAAATCTCAACCACTATAGGGGTCCCTTGTGCTCACACCACAGTTCATCTCCCCCAATGTATGTTACTATCTTGGCTACACCAAACTTGCATGCAATCTTAAAGATGTTATTCAACCACAAATGAGAGCAAGGGGTCCACTGTTCAATATCTACTCCACATATGAATAATAAATCCCAAATTCTATCACCTCTACGTACTTGGTAAGAGGGTTTTCACTACTTTAATAGGCATTATAAATATTTGATATAGTCTCTTTGATATCCATTTCCTATGTGTCTCTTTATATTTATTTTATTATGTTGCATATTATCTATAGATGGTCATAAAAATATTGTTATATTGATTAATGGACTAGGTTAGTTGTAAATTCTATCTCAATTATTTTTTTACTAAGGCTAAATAGATCATCTCAATTATTTATTCAAATAGCAATAAAGAGAGTTTATATTCAAACCATTTAATTTTTTGGTAGGTTGGAGAGATTCTATACACACAATAGGGAGTCATGAATCTAAAAGGTCTCACTCACCTTGATCTTTGAAGAGGTTACTAGACCTTCTAAGAGGTTACTAAGATATTCATAAACTACACACAATGCTAAGATATTACTGCTACGACTTACATACAAAACCTAAATTTCAAATCAATAAAGAGGTTAAGATGGTGTAAGTATTAAAACAAATTTAATATGATTTTTTTTTTAATTTGATAAATTTAATTACGAAATTGATCATTTAGGTGATTCAAAATATTTAAGATGGTTTTTCATCGAGAGGTGTGTATACATCTAAATTTGATCACTTCATTTATCATCACTAATATTACCATTAGTCAACACTAATTTCACCTATTTCATCTAATCTCATTTATCTCCAATCATTTCTATATTATCTTCCTTCTTCCCTTCTTTATTATTCATCCACTAACTTTATATCACCCACAAGTCAATTAATCCTTCTTCTAATATGTCATTTATCATTTAATCTTATCCTATCCCCACCTCTCCATTATATTAGAATTTAAAATTCCAATCCCACCTACCCTAGCCTATTCCTAGGCTCTTTTACATACCTAGTCCCTAATAACCCATATAATCACCTCCCTAAACCCCTATTAACTCCTAATCAAATCTATAGGCCTCTAGAATCTAGAGCCTTCTCTAACTTTCTAGAATCCTCTAAAACTAGAAGGTTCTAATGAATTTAAAATTCATTTTAATCCCCCTTGATCATCCTATAAATAACTAAGCATGGAGCTTGGTTAGACTAATTAGAATACACACAAGCTCTATCAACCTTCATACTCTCTTACATCCATATAAGCCAAGAATCCACTGATCTCTCTTGCATCCATCTTAAATCTTGAAGCCACCATTATAAATCAAATCAACAAGCAATCCAAAATCCTTGATGAATCTATTTGAAGATCTTGAAGGGAAGCCAAAAGAAGTAAAATGATGGTAAGAATCGCTAATTAAGTTCTGATTGCTTTTACATTCTCTTCCTTTGATGTTTTTCTAAGTTTTAGGTTAATTTAATATTTTTAGTAGATTGAATCCGTAGCTCAAATTTACAAGTATACAAGGTGTTCTACAATGGTAGTCATGGGTGGTGGTGGGATGTAATATTCGTGAGTATGTTCACTTTTAATTTCAAAATGAAATTTGATTTCCATTTGACCGTTATTTATAGTTTTTCTTTTTTTCTTGAAAAAGTCAATCAAAAAATCGTAATATCTTGGCCATATGTTGGAGTTTGGAGCCCCCTTTTTTTCTATAAAGTTTTTTTAAAGCTTGACACATTAGTTTAGTTAAATTAACATGATTTGTCACTAGCTAGTGAGTTTTTTTCGAAGTAGGAAATAGATTTATCAATAATTATAATATGTGAAAAATCCAAGATAAGAGCCTTGAGATTGATATCTCTTAACATTTTTTAAATAGGTGTATTTAAGATATATGTACTAGTTATGTCCATTGGAATTTTATGGAATGACAAGTTGAACATTTATTATAAATTAATTAAGGTTCAAATTTAATGAGCAGTTGAGGGAGAAACATACTAAATTTGAAGGTTAACCCTCCCTGTCATGAATTTTTTTGATGATGGTTATTTATTCAACATTTCCCTTCAAATGCTAGTATAATTCATAGAAGAAGAAAGAATCCTTTACAATTTTTGACAATCTGTCTAAAATTTCACCTTATATCTAATACGGTCACCTAAAAATAATGATTGTATATTGTGATCAAAAAGTATAAACAAGGGAATGCATCCATCAAATTTAGTCCTTGGAGGGGGCCTATATAGTTGGGTGTAGTTATGTAAGAAGAGTAGTGGTAAAGATCTTCACTTGAAGTTAAACCTCTCCAAGTACGTACGTGTATAAATCCAAATTTACCATGACTTTGCTTGAGAAAGTTCAAAATAAAATGTGTGTATTGTATTAAAAAATTGGCTTTAGTAAAAAATACTTTTGTTTTTTTTAAATACAAAATATAAATTTATTGTTAGATAAATTTGACCAAAGGAATACCCCTTAATATTCAACATTAAACATAAGAAAGTTAATTGTACCTCCATTCAATACCTGCAATCCAAAATGTGTATCCTTCAATTTAAAAAATGCAAATCTATTATTTTTCCCTATCAGGGCAGAGTTTTATAGCTTTGAGGTAAGGTAATTAATTTGTTTCTTGTAACCAATCACAAGGATTTAATTGTCATATTATTCTAGCAATTGTAAAGTTTGACATATAAACTTTTAAGAATATTCTTTGAGGTGTTATTATGAAAAAAAATTATTTAAAAAAACATGTTTTCTATATTGAACTCTTTCTAAACTGAACCGAAAGTTATCTTTAAAATTATTTATTAATTAATTCACATAACAATAATAAATAAAAAATTGTTATAATTAATGTGTCTTCCTAAATTGTAAATAGTTTATGACAGTGTACCAATGGCTTGAAACAAAAATTGTGTTGATCTCTACAATTTCAAAGTTAGTAATTATGTTTATTTAATATTCATCGAAAAAAAATCTAATAGTTAAACAATGTTGACCAAGAAGGAAATAACCTAATACCATGATTTTTTTTGTTCATAAAGTTTTTGAATTTATGTATTTAATATATACCCAAATAAAATAATAAGGTCTAAATTTTGTTTTGTAAAATACATTATATGCAAACTTATTATATGGATGTAGCTTTCTAGTTGGCATTAAATGATAGGGGAAGGGGACAAATTATTGGATAGGGTCTAATAGTTGTGACCTCTTTGTGAAGGAGGTCTCCTATTATTATTAATTCAACCCTTTTTTTTTTTGAAAAAATGTACAAGTACTTTTTACCTAAGCAACATAATATTTTATTTTTGGTCTTATCATTGTTAAGGTAAATCAATAAAAAGACAAGATCTTTTATTTGAAATATTATATACTTCTTCACGTTTAATATTACATCATATTTTAATTGAAGTGTACCTCTAATTTAAATTTAGATAAATTTATAAAAATTTACATCTTTCTCATAAAACTTATAAGTCAACATGGGCACTCACTAGTGCATGATTTTTCAAATGTTAACCTTTTGGGTCTAACTATTGGCTCCAAAATTTCAACCTTTTGGCTCCAAGTTATTCAAATTTCCACCTTTTTCTCCAAGTTATTCAAATTTAAACCTTTTGGCTCCAAATTATTCAAATTTCATCCTTTTGGCTCCAAGACTCACCGTCTACTTTTACATTCCATTCTGTAGATAAATTAAACATGCATGATATGTGGCTGGCCATTAGGAGGTGATTCTCAGTCTCATCTTTATCCATTCATTGTCGTGATCTCTACATAAGAGGCAAAATACAATAAGATTGTGTTTTTTAGGGTAGTTAGTATACTTTTAATTTGGATAACCTGTTTTGTGTTTTGACGAAGGTGTTGGGGAAGGAAGCGTAGGGACGACTAACAAACTCAATTTGTCTCCATTTATTTATGTACAATAAGCATAGGAATGGATTAAAAATGGAGGTGTTTATTTTTTGAAATAATTATTTTTTGGGTTTATTTAAGTTTACCTCTGTCAAACTCAATTTGTCTCTATTTTTTACTATTGGCATTTTATGGGGATTGCTTTTGAATTATTATATGGATTTTATGGGTGTGTTTCCAGACATACCAAAGAAAGAAATCCTTTTGGTCTTATAGGATAAGGGGAGACCTTTAAATCTCTTAGTTTTATAATAATACCTTCATGTTACAACTCTAGTAGAAGAAGATTACACGATGAAAGTAGGAGAGATGGTCCAACCTCATGTGAAACGATGGATTTATTTGTAGGAGTTGACCAACAATAACAAAGACTCTTCATAGAAAGGCATTACTTGTAATTTTTTTGCTCACTTTCCCCTCATTATATTCATCATTAAATGTGCTAATATATTTGTGCACGTATTAAGTAAGTTTGTGGTACATATAAGAACAAGACTTCATATATGTAGGAAGAGATTGGTACCCATATAACCTATTCCTATATGTACATATTATATGTTTATTGTTTATGTAAAATTAGGTTAGATATTCCTGAGTATAGGTTGTTATTGCCTCTATTACCTACTTTTTTATAGATCACATGGTTGTGCAATTTGTAACACTTATGTGACCAATATTCTATTTAATGGATATTATTTCATGATTTATTGCTTTTAGGAACAACTATGCTCTTGTAAATGGTTTACCTCTCCATAGCTAGTATGAGTGGGTTGAAATAAACGCTGATGGGTTAAGATCATGAGAATTTTAATTTGCCCTGGATGAGATCACCTTAGTTGCAATAAATACTTATGGAAGTGACTTAACTTAAGCTACATGATGAGGGTTTTTTTTAGCATGGAATTTTAAAATGAAGGATACAATGCATGCCTTGCACATCATTTATCAATGCAAGGTTGTAAATATTGTCACAATTTTATTTGATTTGTATGGTCTAAATGTATTATATGCATTATCATTTTTCTCAATAATAATTTCATGGTGTAATAATTGTGTTCCTTTCCTAAATAATGGTCTTAGTTTGATCAAATTCTATATTTTTATATTTCATTACGCATGAAAAATTTTAGGAAGAGTGAAAATTTCCCCATCTATACTTCCTTATGCAAAGTACAAAGTGTTAACCTTGTTGATTAGGCCTTGAAAAAAAATCCCAAACCTTTATAGCTTAGAGAAAGGGGGCAGACCTCCAAGGTTTCTGCTTATTGATGAAGGGTAGTAATAAGTTGATATTGACCAGAATGCAAAGGGAAATGAAGTTGTAAAATCAATAAAGTGGGCACCATCTTACTTTTTTATTTGGGATTGTGGATTTCAAGGTGAATTCTAATAAGAAGTATAAGCATTATGTTTTTTGGTGATCTAGTTTTGCAAACTGAATAAAAAATATCAAGGAAAATTATAAGTTTCATAAGGATGGAAACATAGGTGAAAGGTAAGAGGATTCTGCACTAGGCCTTCGACACATTGTTTTATAAGTAAAAAAGAACTACAACTGAAAGTAAGCATTAATTCATGGTTTTATTAGTCACATTCCTTATTAAGTATATACATTTCTATGTTTAAATCATGCTTTCAAATAGTGCTTATGTGTACTGAGATCACATACTTCCATCATTTCTTATACATCCTATGTTGATCTTAATTGGCATAAAAATTATGGAATTTTAGGTATGTTTAAGTTTGGCATGTTATTACTAGTTATTGGGGAGAAGTTAAGCATGATATTGTCAAGAACATTCATGTTTTGACCTTTGATCAATTGATTTAGTTTTTGTACATTTTGTAGGGTTATTCAAGTGTCTCAAGTGGGTAGGGAATATTGTTAGCCAAATATATTCCCCTCATCTAGCATCTTTATTTTTCTGGAGAAGTTCATCTTCTATTACCTCAAGAAATAAAAAATTTGCATCTATCTTATAATAGATGGAACCAATGCCTCTTGGATCGAAAGCACATATGTTAGTCATGTTGTTCATCCGCTAGCATCTTAATTGAAGGATGATTAGATGAGGATTCATGGAATGTCTTCCTTATAACATATAAAATAGAAAAAAAACTAAAAATTAAGATACACTTTTTTAGTAATTTGTGTTGTGAATCACTTGTTAATCTTATATGAAGTAGATGATACATTTTTATGTATTTCACAGGTATTGAGTGTCTACATGAAGGCAGAGGTAAAGTTGTTTTGCATCAGATCATATCAGTTAATAAGATTCTTCTTGACCAACACAAGAATCCACTTCTTTCAAATTATGGTCTACACAAGCTTATAGCAAATGGCATAGTGTATTAAACTCTCAAAGATTTTGTAGGCATGGGATATTTGGCTCCAGAGTATACCACTATAGATTGTCTTATAGAGAAAAGTGATGTGTGTGATTTTATAATTATACTTTTTCAAATTATCACAAGAGAGAAGATAAGATCTACAATAAGGCCTCATGTAGAGAATGGGAAGATTGAGGAATTCATTGATATAAATATAGCCAAAATTAATCAAAAGTTGAGGGCTCTAATTTGGCAAAAAATGTATTAGACTACACCTTTGAAATTCCTACCTAAAGGCCTACCATAAATGTCATAATGTAATAATTGGGTGTAATTGACGAGGAGAAGACCGTATTTTTCTCTTGTATTTTTTTTCATTTCCCATCCTTGCCTAGGAAATAAATGTGATTAGTGATATATATTTATCACATAATTTGTTGTAAAGGCTACACTTCTGATCCCACCCAAAAGAAAAACCATATCAAAATGTGTTTAAGAGGTTTTTAAAATTTCAAGATTTTAAATCTGCACTTAAAAAAATGGTTTCAAATTATGATTTTAATTTCTCATAGATGGAGGCACTTACAATTTAATCTCACTAGACATGAAAAATTGTTTTAGTAGTTTTGTGATAGAATTTATTCTTGCTCCACTTTGATTTCATGACATTGACTAAATTTTTTTGAGTTTTAAACTTTCAAATTCATTAGCTTTTTAGAAAATCACAATTGGATTTACATTTCTAGAATCTCCCCAAATAGATTATGGTAAGATTTTTTATAAATCAACCAAATGCGCAAAGGTTTTGTTTGTCGAGAATGTAATCTTGGAAAATGCATGTTTTGACCTTCAAGGTATTATGTCCCATGTTGTTTTATCATTTATGTATTAGTTCTTTGGGTACAAAACAAAGCCCCTCATTATTACTGCAATCTTTGCTTAGAATCCAAGACCCTTTAATATGAAGGAACATGTACTTATTACATTTTTTTGCTGATTCAAGGGCCAAACGTGTGTATGTTATTCATATAGTCAATGTTGTCAAAACTTTGTATAAGAAGAAGTTGGAACTTTTGTTTCTTTCCTCATTGTTCTAATTATTATGTTTTTAATGGTCCCTTTAATGTTTATTAATGATATTTTCATTATGTATTGATGGTCCTTTCAATGTTTATCAATGATATGTATGTTTTTTATTATGTCCTTGCTTGGTTGAATTTCCATATCATGTTTAAAACAATAAATACATATGTATTCAATTAATGGTCCCAATTTTCTATAATTATTATTTTATTATATATTAATTATATGTAGGTTTTTTATTATCTTTTTTGGACATATTTCCATATCACATTTAAAATAATGAATTAAAATATTTTCAATTAATGGTCCCATTTTCATAAATAATTGGACATATAAATGTTAATGTTTGGTCATACTTTAAAAATGACATGTAAATGACCTTTTAATGTAGAAATGGCATCGTGGCTTTTGATGAAGTCCAATCACTTCCCAACTCACCTTTTTAAGTTAAGAAGGCATTATACCAACTAAATGTCAAATTTGGTATGACAAGGTAGCATTTTGCATAAGATGTGGGAAGCCAAAGTTAAGGGTCCCAACTACTGGTCCCCTTCCCCTAGTGTTTGTCTAATTTTATAATACACTTGAAATACCCAATTTTTTTCCTTTCATCTCATACAGTATTTCAAAAAAGACATTGTAATTAATGGTAAAAAAATGAAAAACATTCATACACGGGCCAAGTGCACTGCATAGTGTAGATGCTAAATATGGATATTACATAATAAACTAGTCTTGTACACTTGACAAATATCACTAATGGCTCAACCCTTTAGTTCAGGACCTTTTCATTGCCACAAGACTTGTGATCACCATCTCGTGGTGCCTAAATGCTTATCTTATGGATTGAACCTGATATTATGATTACCCAGATCCCCTGTAGCCCACAATATGCTTAAAACTTGATATTTATCTTACACTATCAATTATATATCTTTAGCAACTCCTTATTCTGTCAGACACTACTATCTAGATTAGGACACTAGTGTTGATGTTGGTGTCCTAGATCTAACACTAGTGTTCATACCCTAAAAACACTAAAATTTTCAAATCTTACGATATGTATGAATCAATCTATTTGTCTTTATTAACCCTCCAATGAGATATTTTCAAAAGGTGTTGTATAAATAAAGTCAAGATCCATTCATTACCAAGTAATATCAAGCACACATCTATTGCTTACCAAGCAAAAACACCTCTCAAGTTTAAAAAACTACCTTATTCTTCCCTATTTCCAAATAAACCATAAGAGAAGTATTATTACATGACAAAACCATTAGTTTTCAGACAAAAGTGTTGATGTTAGTGTCCCTATTTCAATGGTAGTGTCTAGGCTGACAAAGAGATGATTTTTAAAATATGATGAATCACACCTAAATGTCATCCTAATTGTTTCTACACCTACGCTTCTTAGATTTTCCTACACATCATTTAATAAACTAAGTATTATTCTTTCTTCATGTTTGAGTAATTGAATTACTATTTGGCATTGTACTTTTTATATTTAACAAATATCTATAATTCAACACTATATCAAAATATATTGAGATTTTGGATTATTTAATTAGATTACTTTTATAGTAGCTTACTCTTTAGTTGATTAGGCTACTCTCCTTACCCTTACTTCATAAAAGGGTTAAACATTTACTAAACCTGACCTCTGAGTCTCCTTGTGCAATCTTAGTTTGCCCTAGGGTTTTTCTACGTTATGATTTTTGAAATTGTTAAAAATCTTAAAATCATATTTACATTAATTAAAAAGGAATTAATTATGCTTAGCATGGATACATCTAGCAGTTATTTCCTTCTACAATCCATAACAGTTGTCATTGCTTTTTATCTTGCATACAATTTTATTAAATCAATAATAGAGACAATCTGATGGAATCAACAAATTGGTAAAGAGAGTAATTTAACACAAGATAAAAATCTAATATATCTTTACAACTCTCATTGCAATAACATCAAACCCTTGTATAGCTTTTATAGGCACCAACATGCATGTTCCAAACCTTTTATCCCCCTCTATATCCTATTTAAGTCACAACTACTATCTCGCTCCCATTATTGGCCCATGACTTACCTTGGATTATGTGGTCCATGTTGTCACTATTCAAAAAGGAAAGGGTGCCCAAACTACCCAGCCACCTGTTTGTATACAATAAGTTCATCGTAATCCTAAGCTAGTAATGAAATCTAAAGGTTATGATATGATCAATTAATTAAGTAATACCCATGCTAAAATATATATCCTTGAGCTTTTGAGATAGTCAACTATCTATGAGGATATCTTGTATGAAGCCTTGTGTGAAACCTAAGTTCTAAATGACATAGAACTAGCTTATTTTTTTTATAATATGTAATATATCAAAAATAATTCAAATCTCATCACTTTTGACTACAAATATCTACCCTCAAAGGATATCATTGATCAAGATTTGCCTTTATGCATACGAATCAATATTCACAATAAGGGAATTAAGAGAATGCTAATTGATAATGAATTAGGTCTAAATATTTGTAATACAAAGTTATTAAAAGTAATGGGTATTAGTAATGATCTTATTCTGTCATGTCCCCTTTTTTAGTGGACATCGACAGACTTGATGATTAACCTATCATGCGACCCTCGTAGGCTGATAGGATGGATAGAGGGTCATGATGGAGCTTGGCTTGGCTTCGATTAGCAGAATTCCTACAGTTGGCTTTCATTCAGGCTCTTTCGGACATGTTTTGCCTGAGCTCCCATTATTTAGGGATATTTGACATGCAGCAGAGCACCCTTATTTTGGTATGGTCATGTGCAGAATCATTCCCTGATTCACCAGCTTCAGTCGGTTCGAGGATCTAACATGTATTAAGGGAGATATTAATATTTGATTGATTTGATCAAATATTAATTATTTAGCCTATTTTTAATTAAGAAAACCCTAATTCTAATTTAAGAAACCCTAATTAGGGCAGGCACATCTTTTGAGGGTATAAGGGTTTCTCATGGAGGCCATTATTGATTATGCATTGATTATTGATATTGATTTTGAAGAATTCTTCTATGAAGACTGAGCCAAGGGTTCTAGGATTCCATTTGCAGTGAAGAACGTCCACTCTTCATTATGTGTGATTCAGAGGCTGTGAGATATCAGCTGATCTATTGCCAAATTGAAAGATAGCTTCATACAGAAGTTATCATAGAGGTTTACAGGTTTGAGAGATAACTTCACACAGAAGTTATCACAGTATTCCAGGTATTTATTTTATTAAGTTTGATTCAATAAATTATACAGATAAAGCTTGTTTTGTATTAGAGCCATATATCTTCAGATCACGGGTTGAAACAAACATGGTGTGCTTAATTGGCGGCCGTATGAAGTCCGTACATATTCGCACAGAGACTGACATCGACGGGCAGAGATCCACAGCGATCGACATCGGCTGAGCTATCACCGACGTCGATAGGTTAACGACCCCAGTCGATCGATGATGGCAGTATAACCGACGTTGGTGACTGTGTTTTTGACACAACAGGCTGAGACGCATAGATTCAGGGTATTTTTTAGATTGTTGGAAGATAATTAGGTTTTTAAGACCGTATTTTAATATTATTTAATATGCATGAGAGAAGACTATAATTGTAATCATCTGAACAAGTGATAAGATCTTTGATTTGCTATTGAGAGATTATATTGTGGTTGATTTATTTATTTGAAGATATTTTGCAAAAATTGCAATTTGTTATTATTTCATACAAAATTTTAGAATAATCAAAAAAGCAATTCAGAGCTTTTGTCTATATATATTCCCTATTTGAAGGGGATATTACAGTGGTATCAGAGCCAAATTCCTGCCAACCTGTTGGGTAGTTTGGGTAGACCAGAGCTAAATTCCTGCCAACCTGTTGGGTAGTTTGGGTAGCTTGGTCATTGAATCAGTGAAGTAATCATGGGCATTCCAAGTACTTCAAGTACTTAGAGATAGTGGGACTATGATAAGAAGAAGTTGAAACTAAGTTTGAAGAGGTTAAATGAATTTCTTTCATACCCTACATTCAAAGACAAATCCACACAGTATATGACAGCAAATGATGAGTGGGAGTTATTAACACCTTAGGTTCGAAAGAGGATATCTTTTGATCACTTTGTTAAGCTGAGGAGAGAGCACTATAGATCACTTAGACAGGGCAATAGCATGTCCCATGATCCTTATGAGATAGAAGATAGTGAAGATGAGGATGAGTCTGATGCTTGCACTCAGAGTGGGGTGGTGTGCTCAGATGTTAGTGCACTGAGGGTTGATGATCTTTCAGCTATGGCAGAGATTGTAGAGGAGTCCCAGGATCCGATTATTGCAGATGACACCTAGGAGGATGCAGTAGACAGTTTTGAGGACTTAGTTTCCTCAGCAGTTTCTTTCGGTATGGAGGAGTTAGACAGTGATGCTACAGTTGTTGATACTCCGTATGTTGATATGAGCTTTGGAGTTGATTCGCAAAGTATGGATGTTAGTATTATAGAGGTTAGTGATTCTAAATCTACTCTTTTGGACCGTGCATCAGTGGAGGATTGTAGGAGACAATCTAGCCAGCGTCATCATGTGTCTAGTCAGCTGAGGGTTAGTGAGCGAGACATTGCTACCACTTGCAAGCATTTCGATGCTGCTCATCAGTTGTTAGCAGTTTATGGATGGGGTTCTCCTACTAACATTGAGCAGGGAGGTAGTTATTTGTCCTTGACAGAGATCCACTCTTTATGGGAGGCTATCCAGATTTTGAAACAGGATTATATGCAGTTGGTAGCCGACAGAGATTATCTTATGGAGTGGGGCAACACAGCATATGATGCATTATTGGTCAAGGAAGATAAAGTGAGTGAGCTTACTCAACAGCTCGAGGTGACTTCTGAGATTCTTGAGAGTACGTAGTTGGCTTTCGAGGAGTCACAGTTTCATTTGGCTAAGGTGACTGCGGAGTTGGAGCATTTGCGATCTTCACCAGCGCCAGACCCAGTCCATTTGTATTTTGAGATGGTTAGTGGTGAGTACATTCCTGCAGTGGTTGCTGAGGAACATGTTGTTGGAGCTAACACACATGTTCAGGATTTGGGAGTACTTGGTCCTGATGAGTTTGGGATACCAGTGGAGTCAAGTCTACAGATTGATTCTTCTCACACAAATGACAGTGTGGTACAGTTGGTCATGCCACCTTTATAGAGGGATCAGTTATGGGATGGATTGACACCATCTTTTGTAGATGGCATATGTAGTTGCAAGTTACATAGTCTACAGTATCGACACATCCAGCACAGTTGTGATTTTAGAGATTGGTTGAGTTGCATTCGCCAGCTTGATTATGGAATCCTCTTTGTTCTATTTCAGAGGATATTGCATGGGCTTGCGTTGATTCACAGCAGTGTAGATCATGACTACATTTGGGATCTAGGTGGATTGAGTGGTTCATTATTCTGAGATTGCTTAGGGACAAGCAATTTCAAGAGGGGCAGATTGTCATGTCCCCTTTTTTAGTGGACATCGACAGACTTGATGATTAGCCTATTATGCGACCCTTGTAGGCTGATAGGATGGATAGAGGGTCATGATGGAGCTTGGCTTGGCTTCGATTAGCAAAATTCCTATAGTTGGCTTTCATTTGAGCTCTTTTAGACATGTTTTGCCTGAGCTCCTATTATTTAGGGATATTTGACATGCAACGGAGCACCCTTATTTTGGAATGGTCATGTGAAGAATCATTCCCTGATTCACCAGCTTCAGTCGGTTCGAGGATCTGACATGTATTGAGGGAGATATTAATATTTGATTGATTTAATCAAATATTAATTATTTAGCCTATTATTAATTAAGAAAACCCTAATTCTAATTTAAGAAACCCTAATTAGGGTAGGCACATCTTTTGAGGGTATAAGGGTTTCTCATGGAGGCCATTATTGATTATGCATTGATTATTGATATTGATTTTGAAGAATTCTTCTGTGAAGACTGAGCCAAGGGTTCTAGGATTCCATTTGCAATGAAGAACGTCCACTCTTCATTGTGTGCGATTCAGACGCTGTGAGATATCAGCTGGTCTATTGCCAAATTGAGAGATAGCTTTATACAAAAGTTATCATAGAGGTTTACAAGTTTGAGAGATAACTTCACACAAAAGTTATCACAGTATTCCAGGTATTTATTTTATTAAGTTTAATTCAATAAATTATACAGATAAAGCTTTTTCTGTATTAGAGCCATATATCTTCAAATCACGGGTTGAAACAGATAGGGTGTGCTTAATTGGTGGCCATACGAAGTCTGTACAGACCCATATAGATTCGCACAGAGACCGACATCAGTGGGCAGAGATCCACATCGACTGACATCGATCGAGCTATCACCGATGTCGGCAGGTTAACGACCCTAGTCGATTGATGACGGCAGTATAACCGACGTCGGTGACTGTGTTTTTGACACAACAGGCTGAGACGCACATATTCAGGGTATTTTTCAGATTGTTGGAAGATAATCAAGTTTTTAAGACCGTATTTTAATATTATTTTATATGCATGAGAGAAGATTGTAATTGTAATCATCTGAACAAGTGATAAGATCTTTGATTTGCTATTGAGAGATTATATTGTGGTTGATTTATTTATTTGAAGATATTTTGCAAAAATCGCAATTTGTTCTTATTTCATACAAAATTTTAGAATAATCATAAAAGCAATTCAGATCTTTTGTCTATATATATTCCCTATTTGAAGGGGATATTACATATTCAAACATCAAACATGCATATTAAAGGTTTTGATAATTCATGCAGCCTACCAATTGGCCCAACCACACTGGGTGTGACATTGGGGCCTAGAATCATACAAGCTACATTCCAAGTAATGTCCCAATTATTGCATTATAACATACTCTTGGGTAGACCTTGGATACATATTATGTAAGTTGTACCATCTACATTACATCGATGCGTAAAATTCATATATGATTGGACATTATGGACAATACTTGTAAATAACCCTTTAAATTTTCAAAAATGTTACATTATGACATATAAGGGGTTCCTCAAATGGTACTGCCTAAGTAATTTTTTCCAATTGAGAATATATCAACTTATGATACAGGTGAATCAAGTAAGATAAATCATTTATCTCAAGATGTTCATAAGGCACTAACATCTGAGGTACACATGGATAATGAACACGAGGACAAGGAGATAGAGAAACCTCCATTATAAAAGGAACCAATGATACTACAATAATAAAAAAATCAAACATTTGAGTTTCCTTTATTGGTAAACTCTGAGCAACAAGATGGCAAGGTTTTTTATTATTATGACAATGATGATGATCTTCCTCACAATATGATAGATGAATAGTTACACATGCTCAGTTTGATATGCTGGAGCACCTCTCACATAATGTATTCACGCCTATAGGTCATGGTACATACATGTTAAATCCATCACCAATGGATGTAAAACTAGACTTTGATAAAGGCAAGTCAAAAATAATAGATGAACATGTGAATTTTTTTTATAAAATTCATCCCTCTTGGCTAGAGATTTAAGTCAACCTTATAAAGGACAAATGCAAATGTATCATGTTAATAATGTGGAATCCTCATATAGGTCACCATAACATATTTTACAAATCATGATAACATAAGATGTTCTACACAAAATACTTTCTATGTTACTTGAGCAGAAGATGATATCTTTACTACCTACTAGACATAGGTCAAGGGGTAGGCTAGTATATATAGAAGGATCAAAATATTGCAATTATCATATAATCACATGCCATAATACAAATTATTATGAGGCATTACAAACATAAATTCATGGAAAAGAGACCTTGGATGGCTACGAGCGAGGAGCGTAGCAGGGGCGACCGAGCTGAAGCCCCCAGGGAGGACCAGCCTCTGCCTGGGGGGATAGCGCAGGGAGGTGAGGTGACATATGTGGGAGAGGGGATGAAGATTAAGCGAGTTAATGGCTATTTTTAGTGATGTTAGGAGTGTCCAGTCCTAGTTATTGTGCTGGAGGTAGTGAAGGAGGAGGTGGAGTACCTCACTTCTCATGCTCTGATCTATAAATTCTTGGGTATCCATATATCACTTTCCGCCCTGGAGGCATGGATTCATCACTCATGGCAGATAGAGGGCAACTTTGACATTATGCTGGTAGGGAATAGCTACTTTATGGTAAACTTTTCCTCAGTGTCTGATTGAAACAAGATTTTCAAAGGAGGTCCATACTTCTACGAGCGCAACGGTCTTTTTCTTAAACCTTGGCATGAAGGGTTTAACTCGACTGAACATCTTCTAGCCTACGTTCTGGTTTGGGTCTGGTTGTCGAGACTTCCCCTGGAATTCTAGAATGAAGATGTTCTACACCAAATAGCTACTATGATTGGCTCGCCAATGGCTATAGCACACCAAACGTTGGAGAAGAAGGTAATTTCCTATGCCCGCATTTGTGTGGATATCAATTTGAATAATCCCCTGCCAGATTCTTTGGAAATTTGTATGGGGCCTTCCTCCTAGATTCAATAGATAGATTACGAGGCTATTCCATTTTGATGTCGCATATGCCATGCTTATGGACACCTACACAGGCAATGCCCTCAGGCTTCTAGTGGTGGTGCTTCACCAAAGGAACCTTCTGGGCCTCGGGTGAATAATGATAGCAAAACACCAGGCCATATGGGTTACAACAGGATGAATCAAACCTGTCCTGGCAATGACACAAAAGGGAAAAATCACCTTCTCTCCACAGGTATAGAACACATCACAGTAAGCTTCAGGAGTCCTGACAAGGATGGTTTCACTCCTGTTCGATGTCAGGCGAAGGGCCGTGGGCTAAAATGGGCAAATTTTGATAGGCAGGTTGACACGAGCTTCAACCGCTTTGAAGTTCTAAATGACATGGTGATTGAGGATGGCATTCCAGAAATGCTTTAGGGGGAGGAGGTTGAGGTTACAACACGTCTCTCTTGCCATGATGACTCACAAGACATGAAGTATCAGCCAATTCAGGAGTCCGCCCAAGGAATGCAGGATGTTACACTAACAGGCCCGCCAGCCCTGGCTGACAAGGAAGTCCATTGGGCAGATTTGTTTAAGGATACAAAAACCTCCAAGAAAGAAAAAGGATCCTCTTCAATGTTTGGCCTCATGCAAAAACCCTTCAAGAAAGCTTCAGCGTCCATTCCATCATGAGCTAGCCGAAGAAAGGATCAGGACATAATCAAGCTCACAGGAGATTTATTGGTGGAGTCGGGGGCTGTGAAGACCCTAGATGAACATTTCCCCCAATCCACTCAATGATTGTTCTATCATGGAATGTAAGGGGATTGAATAGCTTCCCTAGATGAAAAGCTACGCACAAATTAGTGTTGGACCATTCTCCAGATATCCTCTGTATCCAGGAGACTAAACTTTCAGTTGATTCTTGGTTTTCTTGTAAGTCGAGTATTTGGTTCTTTAGTCACAGCCAGTGTGTGGGTGCCTTGGGGAGTTCTGATGGTCTGGCCATATGCTAGAATCCAAAGAAAATAATGCCTCATCACTGGATATCAGGTACTTCAGCCCTTTCAATGACGGCTTCCTCTATGGAATCCAAGGAGCTCATTCTGATAACCAATGTTTATGCCCCTGTGGACCTACCTGGGTAGTAAAAGCTATGGAATCACATTTGATTTGTTAGGAGCTGCTACCCCTTTTTGTCATGGATTATAACAGGGGACTTTAATGCAGTTCTCAGCTTGAAAGAGAATAGAGGAGGGCTGCCCAGATTGGGACCTTCTTCGAAGATCCTTCGGTAAAATATTGACCACCTCCACCTGTCAGATGTCAAACCTCTTAACGGGACTTTCACTTGGAGCAATAGGAGAATTGGCGAGGCTAGTATAGTTGAGCAGCTTGATAAGTTCCTGGTTTCTTGTTACTGGCAATCAAGCTCCACCTCCCTAGCATCAGAAATTCTTGATTGGAGAGGATCTGACCACTGGCCGATTAAGCTTGTTACCAGTCATATCCTTGGGCCAAAGAAGTCTCCTTTTAAATTCCAGCTTATGTGGCTTCGGGAGGCATCCCTTCAAGACTTGATGGCACAGTGGTGGAGACAGGGAGGACCCAGCTATGGCAAGGCAATGTTCTCTTTCGCTAAAAAGCTCCAAAATGTAAAACGAAAGCTAAAATATTATAATATTAACAGCTTTGGTAATCTCCACACCATGAGGAAGAGGGCTCAAGATCATCTTGATAGGTTCACCAGGCAAATCAGGGACTTTGGCTTTTTCGAAGAGCTCCGCTCGAAGGAGTCTCAAGCGATCAATGATTTAGCCGAATGGGAACTTTGAGAAGAAATTTTCTGGAAGCAGAAGGCCTAGATAGACTGGCTTCAGGAAGGAGATAGGAACACCGCGTTCTTCCACAAGTCGTTTCAAGCTAGGGGCAATAGAAATTTCATATCCTCCCTAGTCTGCTCAGATGGGACTCGTCTGACTACTTCCCAAGCTATTTCTAGAGAAGTCATCCCCTTTTACTCAGATTTGTTCTCAGTCAGCCTGCCTCCTTCTGCATGGGCCAAAAATACTGTGTTGTCATGTATACCCTCGGTGGTCACTTCAGGTATGAATGAGTCTCTTCTGTGACCTATTGTTATGGCTAAATTGGAAGGAGTGGTTTTTAGCATGAAGAGAGGCAAAGCTCTGAGGCCAGATGGCTTCCCAGTGGAATTCTTCTAAGAGTTATGGGATATTATCAACCAGGACCTCTTAGACGTGGTGCATAAATCCTTTGCCAATAAGGATATGCTGAGAGCTCTGAATGCTACCTTTCTTATCCTAATTCTAAAGAAAGATCAGGTGAATCAGCTAGACCTTTTTAGGCCCATTGTGCTTCACAATGTGGTCTATAAAATCATCACCAAGCTCATTGCGGAGAGGCTAAAAGGCTGCCTCCCCGTGATCATCTCGAAGGAACAAGGGGGCTTTGTTGTAGGCAAGTAGATTTTGGACGAGGTGGTTATTGCTTCAAAAACTATCCACTTTATGAGTACCTCTCAAGAAAAAGCCATGTTCATCAAGCTCGACCTAGTGAAGGCATATGATAGGGCCAACTAGAGATTCTTGCAAAAAGTTCTGCTGGCCTTTGGTTTTCATCCAGATTGGATCCAGTGGGTGCTGAGCTGCGTTACCACACCTTCATACTCAGTCCTTATTAATGGACAGCCCATCAAGATTTTTGGTGCTTCCAGAGGCCTTCGCTAAGGTGATCCACTTTCTCCTTATTTATTTATCATTCTGGCTGAGGGTCTTGGTAGGCTTATCAGGGCCCAGGTGTCCAAAAATAGGGTGCAGGGTTGGAAGTGGGGAGAGGAAATAACCACTTCCCACCTACAGTTTGTGGATGATACTATCCTTATCGAGAGAGCGAGGATAAGGGAGGCAGAAGCTTTTTGAAGTACCCTTGATGTGTATCTGGATGCTTCTGGGCAAAAGATTAATGACCACAAATCCTCTATTTTTTCTTTAACACATCGGAACCTATACAACGAAGGATTGCAGCTATCTTGAGATTTCAAATTCAAGCTCTCCCAGTCATCTATTTGGGGATTCTGATTGTTGTGGGAAGGTAGCCAAGATTATTCTAGCAGAATGTGCTAGATAGACTCAAGCAAAAAGTTAGTCACTGGACACATAGATGGCTCTCAACGGCTGGGAGGGTCACACTCCTGTAATCGGTGATCTAGGCACTGCCTATCTACCGTTGCATGGTGCAAGCTACCCCTATGTACTTTCTTAAGGAATTTGATGCCCTCTCATGCCAATTTCTTTGGAGTGGTACCCTGCAAAGCACCAAGTAGAGTCTTATTAAATGGGATACAATTTGTCGGCCAAAAAGAGATGGTGGGCTTGGCTTGCGCTCAGCTATTCTGGCCAGCCAAGCTCTTGCTACTAAACTATACTGGAGGTGGTGCTCCAACCAAGATCAGCTATGGGCCCGTATATTGTCATTCAAATATTTTGTTGGTGTGGAAGCTGTTGATAACTCTAGGCTGCCTCTAGGATGGGGAGGCTCCATGGTGTGGCAGACTCTCAAACTGGGAGCGCAAATGGTCAAGCGCAGCCTGTTCTGGATTTGCCACAACGGAGTGGAGACCCTTTTCTAGGAAGATTCCTGGGACGGATCACCCCCACTCTTGTCCTCCCATCCGCACCTAAAACCTTTATGTGATGCCTTTCATGATGCTGGGTGGATTTCGGTTGCTCATTACAAGGAGGGATTCAATTTAGGCACAATTACTGGGTATAGATGGAAAAATTCTTCTGACTGGCCTCTGAGGGGCTCTAGGGAGGAACGACTAGAGCTAAATAAGATCCTTACTTCTTGTGGGTGTAGCTCCTTACAAGGACTCGATGTTCTTGTGTGGGGAGGTGATTCTATCGACCAATATTCGGTTTCAATAGGGTATGGCGCTCTTACGAAGGAAATGTTTGGTGAAGCAAACTTCTTGTGGGGGAAGAAAATTTGGAGCAGCCTTAACTTGGCCCAAATGTAACTTCTTTATGTGGACGTTAGTGTATAACATGTGCCTTACCTAGGACAACCTCTGCAAGCATGGGTTTCAGGGACCATCCAGATGTGTGCTTTGTTGTAGGAGTGAGGAGACTGGGTCGCATCTTTTCTTCCTCTGTCCCTTTGCTAAGCAGATATGGCACTTATGGTGGAGTGTGTGGGGCTGTCCCTACTAGCATGTGGCTTCACTCTCAGACTTCTGGAACCGCATGGGTCATCCTCCCTCCAAGGTGTCAATCTTACAAAAAGCTTGGACAGCTGGTCAAGCCTTTATCTTGTGGAACATCTGGCTTGAAAGAAACAGGCACATTTTTTGTGAGACTCAGCTGGAATGGAGCACCCTCTGGCAGAAAGTTTGCAATTTGCTATATGAGACTCTCCTGGTGAAGGGTCATAGAGCTGATGAATTGGGAGTGGAAGACATTGCTATTTTTTCCCATATTGTAGGTGCGCACTCGGCTACTCCCAGCATCGCGCCTCCCACACGGCCTGCACAGAGAGCTAGGTAGTTGTAACAACCTATTGATAGGACAGGTCGATGGGTGCCCCCTCAAGCTGGGATAATCAAAGTAAATACAGACAGCTCCTCCAAAGGAAACCCAGGAGACGCTGGCATCGGTGGATTGGGCCGAATAGTGAAGGAGAGATTCAATTTGTTTTTTCTGTGTACAAAGGTTGCTACACCAATAATCTCATGGAAGCGATGGCCATCCTAGAAGCAGTGCAATAGTGCTGCCAGCATGGGTGGGAGTGAATTATTTGTGAGTCAGATTCTCAGGTAGTGATTAACCTGCTAAATAATCAAAATTTTCATAGTGTTGACTGGCAGCTGGCGGTTGTTGCCCAATAGGCTCTCCAGTTAAGCACGTCCTTGGATTCAGTGGTTTTCAAACATATTCCTCGAGAATGGAATGGGGTTGCAGACTATCTTGCTAAATGGGCTTCTGAGCAAGGGCCTAACTAGTGTATTTTGGACCAGAGGATGTTGCCTGTGGAGTTCTTTTAGAAGTTGGGTCATCTAGTTGACCAGGATAAAGCGTTGTAACTATCATTTCTATTTTTCTGAATAAAACTTTTACCCCTTTTAGTTAAAAAAACAAACATAAATTCATAAATACAAAAATGAATGGCATATACAAATTATGCAAGAACAATGATAAAGATCCTTGATCTTGAATAATTAAAAAGTATAAAGTACAAGGGAGTACACTCAAAAATGCCCATAATAAGATGATGTAACAATTATTACAAGTATTAATGGGGACTATTATGAGCATCTCAAGATCAATATAATAAATTAGAACATAATTGGTGGTGTTCCATGGTTACGACAGTTAGGACATACTATAAAAGAGTTATAACATTATTCACTCTTTCCAGAATCTCCTGGGTATATTATGTTACCCATCACATGTTGACCAAAAATGGTCCCTACTATCATATGGGTAATGGATTAGGAGCCACATTTGACATTCCATTTTGGGAAGCATTGGTTGGCCAATATGAATGTGACAATGGATACTACAAATATGTGCCTCAATTTTCTTTTTTAGGGTAAGGAGGTTCGCATCCAACATGATGGATATGGTGATAAATAAATACCAATGGATTTTAATATCCAAATACAAGAGAACATCAAAGAAGTGGCAATGATTCACTATAAACAATGGTGGGAAGAAAATTATTTGATAAGGCCACCAAGTAGTCCTATACCTTCTAACTGTGATGACTTCTCAAATTAGCTCTTTCAGATAAATTTAAATATATAAAAAATTAAACAAACATATATATCAAGAAAGTACAAAAGCATTCAAATAACTTATAAATATAAAAATATTTAACATTCACATGTTTACTAGATTTTGCATATGTTTCTTACTTTATGTTAGTAGATAACATATCATTTCCTTTCTATACACACATATGTTTCACAGGTACTTGAGTGTGACACATGCATACATTAGATCCATGACACACGAGCATGCAAATATTGGACCTTTTATATGGCCATATGACACACTACATTGAGGGCATCTTTCTCCTATTGATCATGATTAATATATGTGACATTATTTTATAATCACTTTGCATTATCATGATGAGTTGATACACTAACGCTTAAACATGCTTACAATCATTCTCACATCTTACACATTGTACTTGATATGCTATGCTATAGGACATTTTGATAATACATGTATTTAGGGACTCCTATGATATACTTATGCTTGTTGCGTATATTTGATTTTTATTCATCTTATCACATGGCTTACTTGAGTGTAATTTCTTGTTTGTTAACTTGTTTTTATTGTGGAACATTTTAACATGTTCCTTGTTTGTTGACCCTAATGCCATGAGTGTTGATTATTTTTTTGGTGTGTATAAATTTGAAGTCTTTCCCTTTGAGTTTGCATCAATTGAACATGCCCCTTATTTTTGGTCTTTTTAGACCCTCTTTAGGTGACATCGAATGTTCTTGTGTGTGTGCTTGATTGTTTGTTAAGCTTGTTACTTCTAAACATTTCCATGATCCATATCACACATCTTAGTGACTATCATCTTTAGATATTGTGAGCTTCATTGATATATATACTTAGAAATGATACCATTATATGTTTCTTTACTACATTATTGATAAAAATATATCATGGTTATTTTATCCTTTTGAGATAATTTGACTATCATGTTACATTCCCCCAACCTCAAGGGGGGGATATCAGTGGGGGCATGTCATAGAGACATAAGTCCACATACATATAGTTGAAATAATTGATTAAATTTGATAGAATTTACATGATTCAAATATATATTTGGGTTAAAATCTTATATATTTGGCACTAATTTTCATAGATTTAGGATAAAGTTTTTTAAAATTGTGACATATATTATGTGTACTTTACAGAGTAGAAGTTACATTTTGACAAATGCTTTAGCTTACGACATATTAGAGGTGTATATGCTATACAAATGCACCAAATTATAGATACATATTCAAATTATACAAATATTCATGCACCAACCTTACCAAGATGCATCGATTGAGCTTTTATCTACTATAGCAGTTGGCTCCCTTGAGTAGTGTGATCAAGAATCAGTGCACTCGATGGCCTTAGCTTTAATTCATTTTTGTAGGTTGATATGGTTACACCATTCAACTTGGGTGAGATTGGCTAGATTATGTTTACACTTGAGTTGTGCAATTGATATTTAATGATCTTGATGGCCTTGACACAACTCACCCTTACACCAGATTTGGGGCATGATCAACCTCAAGTTTCCCTTTTCACATCTCCAAGGTTCATTTTTAAACCTTTCTCAATGCTTCAACTAGGAAGCTTCATTACCAAAGCAAACTACCAAAGGGAAACTATTAGTGAAGGATATTATTTTCCTTGTATTAATTATTATGGATTATTCCTACATATGTATTTAGCTTGCTTAGGTGTTATTTTAAGGTCACTTAGGTGTCATAAATAAGGTAATTAAGGTGCACATACACGTGAAAATTCTAGTCAAATTGGTGGGTAAGGATACCTTTGACATTTACCCACCAATATTGACATATGGAACACACAAACCATTTGACAAATGTTTTGTGTTCACATTGCCAAATGTCTTGACTCTATGCCTCCATTATATCTATAAATATGCCTCTCATCTAAGCTAATTTTTAATGAGTTATGAATGCAATATTATTATAATTCTACTCTATTTTGATTTCAGTCTCAACAATGGAGTTATGCTTTTATTTACCTTGCATTTGCAGTTCGTGTGTTCAATTATATCAATTGGATCTTGGATAATTTTGTCATGGTATCAGAGCACTTTTATATTAACAAACACCATTTTCTTGTTAATTTATTAAAATCTTGAGTAATTTTTTAGTTTGTATTCTAAATGAGATTGTAAAAGAGAAACATGTAGACCTATGTGTATCATCTACAGTCCTTTCTTCTCTAATTGGTGAACTTCATCAGTATTTAAAATTATTTCAATTATATTGGACATATAAGTAACTTTTTGTAGCTATGAAAAGAGGATTCAAGCTAGTTGGACAGCAGACTAAATCATTTTTTTATAAGGAGGCAAGATTTACAAGTTGTTTTGCAAATCCATTTTTTGATTAAAAATGACTGTTATTTTACTATCTGAGAAAAATGGTAAATAATTGCTCAAATTTTTTTTTGGGTTCTATGCACCTTGGTTTCTTATTTTTGGATCATTTTAAAAAAATTAATTTCATAAAAATTTATGAAAGTTATAATAGTTTTATTGACTATGGTACTATTCAGAAAATTGCAAAAAATTACATTTTTTTATGATGGAGATAATTTAAAGAGCTTTTTTTTTATTGTTTTTCAAAATAAAAAAATGTTATTGTGGGAAATCATATTTTAAGAAGTTATTTATCATTGTTTTGTAACATTTTATTCTATTTCAGGAAGATGAAGGGTGAGGTCCGGTTTTGGCAGGCGGTCAAACCTCCTCAAGAGCAAAACAAAATTTATCCTCTCCTTTTCTTGACTCACAATTTCACACTATTTTTTCCCTCCTCATGGATGCATTTTCAGCTGAGCCCGACCTCCATTTTGTGATCTTGCACTGTCACTTATGTAATCATTACATAGATTGCTCATTTATAGATGCATTTTTGACTGAGTTCGACATCTATTTTTAATGAGTGTGCATTGTTATTTGTGCCTTTAATGCAAAGATTTCACTCATTTCTATGCCAACCACTTTGTTGATGTGTGTATTATGTGATAATAAATACTACACTATACTATGCATTCAACAACCTCAGATAGTCATCTTGTTATTGTGTGTTTTATGTGATGGTGGATACTACACCAAATCATGCACTTTAACAACATAGACTATATCTATGTGGTTTACTATGCATATTTATACCTAAAGTTCATTGTGTTTGAGTGCAGATCTACTGTGTAGTATCTTATTTGCACTATACACATCATCTATCCTTGTTACATGAGTTGAAACTACATGAATCAACTCTATCCTCGTGCTTATGGATGTCTTTGGACCTGTACGATATCTCAAGATTTGATGGGCTTTATTATGCAAAAAATTTGGTGCCCATTGTATATACAATTTTTTTTGATTATATACACACTAAAACATAAAGTGCCAATTATATACGCACTAAACTGTTGATTGTATACACACTAAAATATAAAGTGCCAAACTTCTATAATTTGGGGGGGTTCTTTCTGATAGTTTCAAGGGGTGTTTTGTGCCTTGCTTTCTTTGTTGCTCATTCGATTTATGCATGTACTATATCATGGATTATAATATGGTTCCACTTCTCACTCCATTCAATTATCATGACTAGAAATCTAAAGTGATTTTTTTTTTAAGAAGCAAAGGTTTACATAGGATACTTATGAATATAGAAATTGAACCAGAACTTGGTGTAGATAAAATTAAGTGGTATAATAGGTGTGATGAAGCATATGGTATTTTGTGTTTATCTATTTCCCCTGACTTAATTTTTTACATTGAATTTACTTAATCACCACATGAGATTTGGAACACCTTGGAACAACTCTTTGGGAAGTAGGATGTAATGAGAGGTCATAAGCTAGAGAATGAGCTCATTAGTTTGAGTCCAGGCAGCTTTGACACTATAGAAGACTTTTTCACCAAACTTAAATCACTTAGGTTGCAATTAAAATTGTGTGGCATAAATAAAAATGATAAAAATTTGATCCTCTCTATCCTTTCCAAGTTAGGTCCTGACTACTAAGTTTTTGTCTCTACCTTTTATGCTACAAAACGTGTCTTAGGAACTGCATGGAGTATGCCATCCTTAGATGATTTTGCCAAATAATTAACTAGAGAGCAAGACAAGCTCATCCAAATGGGTACATTGAAGTCCTCCAAATCACATGCTTTGTTGAGTCATGGCAAACTAAAGACTTCAATTAATAAGGAGAAAAAACAAAACAAGAAGGACCAAGAGCAACGAAGGGTTCAAAAATCAGATACTAAGCCAAAAGTATCATATGAGTCCTCCTCTTTAGGTAGGAAACCCAAGAAATAGAGGATCACATGTGCCTATTGTAAGAGAACTAAGCATGATGAAACAAAATGTATGAAGAAACAAATTGATCAACTAACAAAGATGCTTGAGAAAAACAACATCATTGTTCTTGATACAGTCAAATCAAGCTCATCAGCACATGAGTCTTCTAAGGAAAAATATATTAGTAAGGTCAAGGGTAAGGGCAAAGCCCTTATTGCAATAACATCTCATCCATCCACATAGGTGATTGATTATGGTGTTTCACATCATATGGCTTATTCATAAGACTTGTTCTCATCCTTAAAGCCATGTTCTATGCCATTTATTCTAATAGGTGATGACACTTCTATTGAATTTTGTGGGAGAGGATCTGTTGAAGTTAATGATGGATCATTTGAAAATGGCTTATGTGTTCTATCACTATCAACTAATCTCCTATCTATTTATCAAATCACCCATATTAGATCAAGCAAGAAAGTTAAATTTACCCCAAATTTTGTTGTCATTAAGGATCTGCATAGTAATACTACAGTGACCATTGGGAAAGCAAATCACCAATCAAGGTTGTACACCTTCTCAAATTTTTCTCTTGATTACCCTTCTACTACATTACTTACTCATTCTGATGGAGTGAGTAAACTATAGCATGAGCAATTTGGCCATCTAAACTATCGCTACTTGGAACAACTCAGTCAACAAGATATGGTAATAGGGTTGCCTCGTGTTCAATTTTTTAATCGTTTCTATGAAGGTTACATTCTTGGTAAATATATCAAAGAGACATATGACAAAGTTGAATCATGGAGAGCCACTCAAATGTTGGAGCTAATTCACAGTGATGTTTCTAGACCATTTTTAAAGCCTTCATTCAACAAGGCTAGGTGCATGCTTACCTTTATAGATGACTTTTCTAGGTATACTTGGGTGTAATTTATTCAACAAAAGTCTGAGCTCTTTGATGATTTTAAGGATTACAAGGCTCTTTTTGAGAAACAATAAGGGAAAATAATTAGGATTTTACACACTGATAATGGTGGTGAGTATGTTAGTCATCGCTTTGAGCAGTTTTGTACTTTAAAAGGGATTGACCTAAAACAAACAATTCCATACAATCATCAGTAGAATGATGTTGTAGAACATAAGAATTGATCTTTGAAGGAAATGGAAAACTGTATGATACACTCCAAATCACTTACACCACAATATTGGGTAGAAGCCATTAATTGTGCTTGTTATATCCAAAATCATGTTCCTCACAAAGCATTGAAAGGAGTCACTCCTTTTGAAGCATGGAGCAATCAAAAACTTGAAGTTAAGTACTTTAGGATATTTAGATCTCTAGCTATGGCCCACATTCTTAAGAAGAAACACAAAGCCATGGAGTGTGATAGTAGACCTTGCATATTTATTGGGTATATAGGTGTTAAGGGATATAGGCTTCTTCATCCTACCACACATGAGTTGTTCATTAAGAGGAGTGTACACTTTTAAGAGGGTCCATCAGACTCCACACTCGACACTTCTCCCTCCTCTTTGGACTCACTAAGATATGATGACAATTTAGATGATTCAGATAATCTAGATTAGATACATGTTGATGAGGATTCTTCTTCTAGTTCAGATGATGAAGATAGTGATAGAGATTCACCTCATTCCATTCACAGTCACATTTTTAAAGTTAAAGTATCTCCTCCTAATTCTCTGACTTTAGGTCCTCTTTGGGCTAGATAGACTCTACAAAGTGTAGATGATTGGGCTGGGGATCCATCAGATGTTAGACAGACTCATTCACAATTTTAGAGTGTTCTACATATTTTCATTACTTATGCTTCTGATCCACAATCATTTCATGAAGCATCTAAAATTTGGGATACATATATGCATGAAGAGCATAGTTCCTTAATTATTAACCACACTTGGGATCTAGTACCCCTTCCTAAGGGAAAGAAAATTATTCAATGTAGGTGGATCTATCAAATAAAATTTGTAGCAGATGGGTCGATGGACTCCAAATCTTGCACCCTAGAAGAGAGTGTTCAATCCTCTCCCAGATTTGGGTAACATTAGAACATTTTCAAGATTATGAGTATGCCTATGGAGGAAATGGACCTCTAGGTTGAAATGTTAACTCCTTGTATATGAGTCTCTATAAAACCACTGCGGCTAGACCAACTTTATTAAAGAGAAAAGAGTTATAAATTTGCATATAGGGGAATCCTACTCTAATAGGGGTGATACTACAAGACTACGTTCCACATGAGTATCACATTCTAGTGCACGATACAACAAAAGCATAGACATTTCCAAGCTCTAAAGAGTCTAACAAAAGTGTTTCAACATAGAGGTTAGATGTGCAAGATAACATAAGGTAAATGAGTTGAAAGGCAGATCCTACACATTCCAGAACAATAGTATACATGTAAAAATATAATACACTGAGACACACACCATGTGACCAACTAGACTGAGGACTCTTATTCAGGCATGAAGAATGAAGGGGAAGGAGGATGAAAAAATAATCATAGGCTGTCACCATACATCACTCGTACACTTGACAGTCATCCAAAAACATGAAAGAACACACCTATGCTAATGACAAAAGGTAGAACGTGATATCATTCCAGCAAGGCTCTACCATGCTAGGTGTGTTTGCTTTCTCCCTTACACAAGGGAAATATTTATAGAAAAAGGAGAAGATGAGGAGGTCTTTGGTGCCAAAGGGAAGGAATCCATTCTTTTAGAAGTCTCCACTTTTAGCTGCAACTGACTTTATCGAATATGCTCATTCGAGCCATCTGATTGGTCCATGTCACCTTCTCGAACATCCTTGGCTTGCCCTCTGGAAGATGCTTCTCCAATGGTTGCCAAAAGGGATCAAGATATTTTGTAATGGCATCAAAATAGTTGTAACAAGGATCCACCTATTAGAAAATTTGTCCTAGTGCTTAATGTCTTCTCTTTGGTTTCTTGCCCTTTTTGCAGGCTCTCAAAGAATGGCATGGATCATGATTTTGTGCCATTGATTTGTTTGGCATGAATGCCTACAAATTGTTCTCCGTCTATTCCTCTCCTTCTATGTGGTAGCTTCTCATTTATCTGTTCATGGCTCTTATGCACCATCGATCAATGATTGCATCAAACATATAAGCTAAGCAACTTTGTAAACCCAATTTGTACTTTGTAGTGCAATTTGGGTTTTCATGACCTCCTTACTTATAAAGACTATAAGCAAAGCCTTCGGAGAAGCCTAGTTTGCACTTGTAAAGCCATTAGCATTTTCTAACCTACTTAGCTTATAAAGTTTATAAGTTAAGCACTTGGAAAATCCTGATTTGCTCTTATAGACCCATTCAAGTTTTCTGGACTCACCTACTTTGGAGTCTTCAAGTTGATCTACTTATGAAGTTCATAAGTAAAGCACCTGGATAATCTTGATTTGCACTGTGAGAGTCATTTATATTTTTGGAGATGCTCAACTTGCTTCAAACTCTTTAAGCTTGATGACTTCAAACCTTTCAAATCTGATTGCTTCCCAATAGCAAGTTCATGATGCTAAATTTGGCATTCCTCAAGATGTCATGGGATATTTCTATCCCAATGGCTACTTTCTTATTCTAAATTTGACATCCCTTGGTAAGTCATTCCATTAGGACATTTCCTTTAGCTTTTATCTCTTTCGGCTTTTCTCTTAGGCTCTTTTCCTTGGACTTTTCTTTCGAAGGAATTCCTTCGAACAATTTGTCCAAAGGAATTCCTTTGGACTTTTTGTCCATCTTGTTCTTATGCCTTTTTCATTCCTTTGGGTTTCTTTTCCAAAGGAGTTCCTTCAAATAATTTGTCTGAAGGAATTCCTTAGGATACTTTGTCCCTTTCTTTCTCAAAGTGCCCTTTGAAAAAATTCCATTTCCTCCATAAGCATACCCACAGGCCTGGAAATGTTCCAATGTTGCCCAAATCTGGGAGAGGACTGAACACTCTCTTGTAGGGTACAAGATTTAGAGACAATAGTTCTAGCATGCTCGATGGGATAAGGTCCAAATAGTGGGAAGATTATTGGTGTGTCTTCTCTCTTATTAGCTTTTAGAAGCATCCAAGCAAACACCAATGATGACTCCAAATGAATTTATGGTTGTAAGTAGCCCAGGTGTCTATTGATGAATATTTTGATCAATTCTTGTCTTTTCATGTGACTTATGAAGTTGATATGGATGGATATGAGGATAATCCTTACCATACACCTCCCTATCAACCCTTTCATGGCCCTTTCTACCCTTCTCAATAGTCCTATCAAGAATACCATCCTCCCTATGAGTCATGGCAGCCCTACAGTCAACCTAGTTCCTTTATAAATGAGTATGTTATTGTTGACCAGCCATATGAACCATCTTCACCTCAGCCTCGTCATGATGAGTCAAGCAAAAACATTAGTTTGGGGGTAGAATATGAATCTTTCAAAAACCTTGCTTGAGAAGTTAAACAACCCAGCCACTTTTGTCCAAGCTTACTACACCTCTCATTCTCAAAATGTATGGGAAGTTATGCCAAGGTTTTTAGAATTGGAAGAGCATATAAGTGTGTTAGATAAGTGTTATGATAAAACTCTTGGTGGTCTTGTGGATTGGTTAAGGGTTTCAGTTGGGTTGTTAATGGACATGTGGGGGTATGTTGAATAAGAGAATCAATATGCCACTAGTGAAGGATTGTCTATGGCAAGAAAATCTTTTCAATGGTGGGTTGACAGGTTAGAGAGATGGGAAACCCAAGAGGCTATGGAAAAAGTTGCATCTGAAAAAGAATGTTTAAAAGGTTATGAAGAGCCTCAAGAAAATGATGATGATGAAAGCTTGTATGAAGAAGATCTCTTTCCTATTGCTAATCCTATCTTACCCCTCCCTCAAGAGCCCATTCAAGAGGATTCACCCATCTCCATGCCCACTCATGAACATCACACTTCATCCCCAACCTGTAGACCTATATATTTCTCTTCCACCATTCCTCTCCTTGAAAAAGAACCTATATAATCCTCAAAAGAGCCTACTAGTTCCAAGCTTCCAACTTAGGACCAAACTGTGAAGTATTAGGGGAAGAAAGAGGTTAAAGGAGAAGTCCAAGAAGATGATGAAAATCATGAGGTGGTTGTCGAAGAAAGTGATGTACCCTCAACCCAACATAGCTTCATTGCTATCTAAGAGTCATTTCAAGATCTTTCTCTTTCTCATGTATCTAATCATGAGCCTCTCACTACACCTTACATCCCTTCTTCAGTTCATTCACCCATTTTCTACCCTCTCAGCCCTAATATTCTTGAAGAAGAAACTCTTTTAAGGGAAGCATCAAAGGAGGGTTACATTTAGTTTATAGCAAAATAAGAGGATGACACAACTGACGAGGAAGAGAAATTTATCATTGGAGCTCTCCCTAGGGATATCAAATATAACTCACCCTACCTGGACTTAGAGAGAGAGAGAGGTATCAGAGAAGACTCCATGTCTGATCATAAAGTCGTAGATGACCATCTCAAGCATGAAGTTGAGTGCACTATCAAGGAGGGTGGTCAAGGCACTCCTCAAGAAGTTGTAGTCTTAAAAGAGTCTCATGAGATCAAGGTAGAAGACATAGTGATTAATGATGACTCAATACCTCTTTCTGATTTTGAATCTCCCTCAAATGCATTGAAACATAAAGAACATCAACTTGATGATCTCATGTGTCAAGAAGAAAAGAGAGAAGAGGTAATGATCCAAGATGACAAGGAGGATAGATATGATTGGTAATAATAAATGGAGCTCTTTCAAGAGCATGAAAACCTTTACCAAGTTGAGAGACAAGTGCATGACAAGGTAGAGAAAAGTTTTCCCATGGAAGATAATGACCAAGATTGGGAATACTATGTAGAGCTCCTTAATGAGCTTGAAGAACTTGCAGCTAAAGAGAAGCCTGATCTCATTGAGAATACCATGGAAACCAAGAATATAAGCCTTGTTGTATCACCATTAGAGGTCAAAGTTGAAGAATCTTGAAGTTATTGAGCTGCAAGAGAAGTTCATTTCTTTGGCTAACCTGTTTAGAGCTGTTTGGTTCTTGTTAAATACCATGAAGAAGATGGAGGCATTGATGCCAAAGATCAAAAGCTTGCATGCCTCATCCATTCCTCTATATCATGAAGCCAAGAAGGTTTCAAGCTACCCCTTTGATATAGGAGGAAGTGTTCACTCTTACTCATCCCATTTGTAAATACTAGTTTAATATGTGTGTGTTTCCTTTTGTTCATTGTTGTGTTCCCTAAGTACTTTGTAACACAGGTGTGCTTTCCTTCCTTTTGTTTGGTGTGTGTCTCTACCTTGTGTGTATGATCGACCCAGCTAGTATGTTTTTGAGCCAAAGCTTGTTCAGTTCTGTTTGAAGTGCCTATATGCATGACTCCATGCCCAATGGAAGGATTTAGATGACTGGTCTTTGACATAGTAGACATGCCTCCTTGGGAATCACCAAGAATGTTAGCCAAAATTTTTACCCTTATTTTTGAAATTTCCTTTGGCTAAGTTCAACATCTTTTGTCTATTTTCAATCTAATTGTGAAGGACTCGTGAAGAAACCGGTTGTTTTCTGTTCTTTGGAAGTTTTGTTTCAACCTTGTTCAAGTGTTTTTTTCACCCCTTTTGCCTAAGCATTGTCTCATTTGGAAGGTTTCCTTTGTTTTAGGTTTTTTGTCCAAGCCTAGTAATTCTTTCAGAATTTTTATCTCAGACAAAAATTACAAAAGAATTGTCTCTTTGCCTTTTCCCGAAGGAATCCTTTATCTTGGACTTTTCGACAAAAAGTTTGAAGGTTTTGGCCTTTCTTTTCCTGAAAGATTACCCTTAAGAATTTTTTTGAAGGGTTCTTTCTCTCTCCAAAGTGCCTTTCAATTTTTTTTCGAAAGGTCACTTTTCTCTCCAAAGTGCCCTTCAGATTTTTTCTGAAGGGTCACTTTTCTCTCTAAGTGCCGTTTAGAATTTTTTTGAAGGGTCACTTTTCTGTCCAAGTGTCCTTTGAATTTTTTTTAAAGGGTCACTTTTCTCTCTAAGTGCCCTTCAAAATTTTTCTAAAGGGTCACTTTCCAAAATCCCGAAGACTTGGAGCTCAAAAAGTCCGAAGTCTTCAAGCCGAGAAAGTTTGAAGTCGAGGAGGTCAGAAAACCCGAAAAGGTCTATACAATACAAATCAAGATTATCCAAAGAATTTAATTAAAAAAATTAATAAGTAGCCAAAAAAGCCCGAAAAGGTCTTGACAGTGCAAATAGGGTTTTCAAAACTACTTAAATTATAAATCTTGATCCAACAGCTGATCCGTGACAGGTAGATCAATGATGAAAATCAATGATTTAGGTCATTCTGAATGGCCAATGGAAATATCAATCAATGACCACATAGATTCCTAACAATGCTTCTCCAAGGCAAAACAAAATGAAAGTGACTCTTTTCCATGCCATTGTGCATCACAACAAACCTAGGAGAAGCGGTTGGGTGCTGAAACAGATTTCTAATAGGTGATTTCATTAACATCAACCATTTTGATGTCATCTCCAAACATCTCGATTGCATTGAGCAACCGTTGAAAAAACATCTTCAAGACGGCAAGCCAAGGGTGTTCAAGAGGGTGACATGGATCATTCAGAATGCCCTAATGAGCATCATTGGTAAAGTCAATTGTAGCTAAAGATGGATACTTCCAATAGAATTATTTCCTCTCCTTGGCATCAAAAGCTTTCCTCTCTCTCTCCTTCTTGTTCTATATACAGCTCCTTAGCTAGAGAAAAAAGACCATGCAGTGTATGGTGAAGCCCTGCTAGAATGATTCAAGTTCTAACTTTAAGCATTTAACATAATTTTGTTTCCTTCAAGCTTTTTCTGGGTTTTTGGTCTGAGTGTACAAGAGATGTATAGTGGCAGCATGTGATCATTTTCCATCCTTCTGCCCACTTTATCCTTCATACCTAAACAAGAGTTCTTAGTCTAATTGGTCACACAATGTGTATCCAAGTGTATTAAATTTATACATGTGTATTATTGTCTTGAATGTGCAAAGTTTGCCTTTTATCTCATTTACCTTGTGTCATTTTTTTTACACATCTCACCTCTGTGTTGAAATATTGCTATTAGAATCTTTAGAGTTTGGGAATGGTTTGTGCTTTTACTGTATTATGCACTAGAATCTGACATTCATGTGAAAAATAGTTTTGGTGTATCACCACTCTTAGAATAAGATTTTCTTTTCTATAAATTTCTAACTCTTTTCCTTTTAAACAAGCTAGTTTAGCAGATATTGTCTTGCAGAGACATATACAGGGAGCTAACCCTTTCAATCTAGAGGTCCACTTCATCCATAGGCATACCCATAGGCTTGGAAATGTTCTAATGTTGCCCAAATCTAGGAGAGGACTGAACACTCTCTTTTAGGGTGCAAGATTTAGAGACAACATGAACCACACTTGGGATCTAATACCCCTTCCTAAGGGAAGGAAACTTATTCAATGTAGGTGGATCTATAAAATAAAATTTGCAGTAGATGGGTCGGTGGATAAGTTCAAAGCATGATTGGTAGAGAAAGGATTTTCATAAGTTCCTAGCATAAACTATATTGAAACATTTTCTCTAGTGGCTAAAATGAATTATATTCGATTCACTCTTTCCATTATCATAGCTTATTGGTAGGATGTCCATCAGATGGATGTGAAGAGTGCCTTTCTTCAGGGAGACCTTGAGGAGGAGATATATATGGAGCAACCACAAGGTTTTGTGGAAGATTCTTCCTTAGTGTGTAAACTTAAAAAATCCATCTATGGCCTTAAACATGCCCTTCAGGCTTGATATGACAAGATGGATTCATTTATTTTCACAATTGGGTTCACTAGATGCAATTCTGATTTGAATGTCTACATTTTGTGATAGGATAAATCACTCTTGATTTTGGTTCTATATGTAAATGACATATTGATCACAAGGAGTTATTCATCCTCCATTATAGCAATGAAAACTACTTTGTATGATAGATTCTCCATGACTGACTTGGGTTTGTTACATTATTTCTTTGGTATTGAGATTTCACAGTCTGACTCAAGGATTACCATTGGATAATCCATGTATGCTCTTGATTTGCTTGCATATTTTCACATGGATGGTTGTAAGCCAGCTTTGACTCCCTTTCTTTCTAGAGTCAAACTTGAGGTTGAGTGTTCTTCTCCATTGGTTGATGTTACCTTGTATCGATAACTTGTTGGTAGCCTCATCTATCTAACTCACATTAGACCTAATATTTCATATGTAGTGGGCATGGTCTCTAGGTTTATGCAGAAATTGCATGAGCTACACTGGAAAACAACCAAAAGAATTCTCCACTATATTTAGGGTACTCAGTTTTAAGATTCACTATGGAGCAGGAATTGATATTGACTTAATTGGATACACAAAGTTAGACTGAGTTGGCGATATTCAACATCGTAAGTCTACTTCAGGATGTAGTTTCTCACTTGGTTCAGGACCAAGTAGCAGGTCTAGCAAGAAGCATAATGTTATTACTTTATCATCTACTAAGGTTGAATAGAAAGGGGTTATAAATGCTGCTACGTAAGCTATTTGGCTTCAAGGGATTCTTATTGAGTTTGGTATACAATTCAAGTGACCCATAATCATCTTTTGTGATAACCAAAGTACCATCCAAATATGCAAGAATCCGATCCAACATCAACAAACCAAGCACATCAAGATTCATATGCACTTCATTCGGGAGCTCATTCATGGATAGGTCATTGATCTTAGATTTTGCTAGACTATAGAGCAGATAGTTAATATATTCACTAAGACTTTCACTAAGAGCAAGTATCTTCACTTGCATGCTCTTTTTGGGGTACGGGCTAAATCAACATCATCTTCAGGGGGGGTTTCTAGTCCTCTTCTTCTTTTCTCTCTTTTGTGGGGGAGTTTTTTCCTATGGGTTTTCTCCTTTTCCTCCACTTTGTGAGAGTTGCATTGTACTTGGGTACTTCATTAGGCCATGTTTTCAGGATCTAATTTTGTTTACCCACCTAAGCTATGCTTAAGGAGGGTGTTAGTGTAGGATATTATTTTCTTTGTATTTATTATTATGGATTATTCTTACACATGTACTTAGCTTTCTTAGGTGTTATTTTGAGGTCACACAGGTGTCATAAGTGAGGTAATTAAGGTCCACATGCATATGTGAAAATTGTAGTCAAATTGGTGGGTAAGGATACCCTTGACATTTACCCACCAATATTGACATATAGAGCACACAAACCATTTGGCAAATGTCTTGTGTTCACATTGCCAAATGTCTTGACTCTATGCCTTCATTATACCTATAAATATGCCTCTCATCTAAGCTATTTTTCAATGAGTTATGAATGCAATATTATTATAATTTTACTCTATTTTTATTTCAGTCTCTATAATGGAGTTCTACTTTTATTTACTTTGCATTTGCAGTTCGTGTGTTATATTCTATCAGTTGGATCTTGGATAATTCTATTAGAAACATGGTTGTATTGACACACATGTGTACTCCTTTACTCTTTTTTTTAAGTAATTTTAATTATTCATTTTTAGATTATATGCACCAATTACACTTGTAACATGATTTTGGTTGCAGGTAATGCAAAATAAAAAATTCAAATAGAGCTTAAGTCAAAGCAAGGTATGTTGTACACACCACGATACATTTTTCTTTTCCTTTAACCTAGTAATTTTATCCTTATTCATTACTAGATTAAAGGGAAGGACAATGTAAATATTAAATTTGGGTTTTACGTGATAAAATAGTCTTGCACACTTGACAAATATCACTCATATTGTCTATTACTACAAGGCTCGTGTTAGCTATCTAATTGTACTTAAATACTTATCATATAGTCTAATCTTGATATTCTAATTAACTAGATCAATCATAGCCCAAAATATGCTTAAAACTTGATATTTATCTTACACTGTCAGTTATAGATATTTAACAACTCCCTATTTTTTTAGACACTACTGTGTAAATCAAGACACTACCTGACTATAGTATCCATAACCTACAAATACTCAAATTTACAAATATTTTGATATGTACGAGTTATCCTATTTATCGTAATTAACCTTCTTATGAGATATTTTCAAAAGGTGTTCTACAAATACAAATCAAATGTCATTCATTATCATCAAATAAGATCAAGCAATATCAAACACAAATTTATCAATTACCAAGGAAAAACACCTCTCAAGTTTACAAAACTGCCCTATTCTTGCCTATTTCTAAATTAGTCATGGGACAAGTATCCTTACAAGATATAGGCATCAATTTTTGAGTAAAATTTTTTATGCTAGTGTCCCTATTTTGATGGTAGTATCTAGGATAATAGAGAGCTAATTTCTAGAATGTGATGAATCACACCTGAGCATCATCCTAACTATTTTTGCGTTTGCATGTTGTGTTATAGAGCCTATTTCTAAATTACAATGTATTTCAAATATCGTACATTTTAAATGTACTGTACACTCTATATGTATTCTCGTTGGGGTTTGGGACTTCTTTTCATGGGAAACCGTTTTGGGTTGACTTTGCCCATGGTTTTGGTATCCATTGTTTTGTAATACCGCTTTGTTGATGTATTATGTATAAATGGATATTTCATAGGTAATACATCATGAGAACAAGGATTTGAGAAATAAGAATAAAATGTGTGAATTTAAGTGTGAATTCAGGAGGGTTTGTTGAGCACAGCTCCAAACAATATTTGTGCATTGTAATTGTGAGAAGATAGATCTGAGAGTGGATTGTACTCTTGTGGCTTGTAATAAAATCTGAATAAGTGTTTCTTGGTGGATGTAACCCATATTGAGTGAACCACGTTAAATTTGATCTTCTTATTTTGTATGTTTATTTTTATTTTTTCTGCATCTCTGTTCATATCTATTATTATTACGATTTTGTGAAATTATTCCGCATCAATTTTTAATTTATTCCTAACACTACACTTCTTAGATTTGCTTGTGCATCATTCAATAAATATTAAGTATTTTTCTTTCATGTTTCAACAATCAAATTAATATGTGGCATTGTACTTTATATATTTAGTAAATTTTCATAATTAAACACTATGTCATAATATATTATGAATATGAATTATTCAATTGGCTTACTTTTAGAGTAGCTTACTCCTTAGTTGATTAAGTTACTCTCTTTACCCTCATTTCCAAAAAGGGTTAAACATATAGATATTTATATTTTAAGTAACCTATAATACTCTTAAAATTTTAAGGTAGTTTAATTATTAATTTAAATTAAGTGTTGTTCTTGTATTTTTGTTTACAACAAAATCGAATTATCATGTCAAATTTTGATAGATAATTTTTTTTTAACATTATTATTAATATGCTAAAAAAATGATAAAATACATGATGTATATTTATTACAAACATTTATACTTCATAAGGTATAACAAATAAAACTCCATCTTACATTTCATAAGAACGACCAAATTTAGCCCTTACTCTCTTATTTATAGTGCCTTTTTGTTAGCAATGAGATATTAGGTCCATGTAGGGGCTAAATTTGATGGTCTACCTTACATGTTATATTTTTTTTTTGGTTACTATTGCCTTTCACAATATAGTTGGTTTTGAATTTTGCAAGTCCATTTTTAAAAATGGGTTTATATAATATATATTATGTATTGGGTTAAAAATGATCTCATATAAATATACTAACAAAAATTAAATACAAAATTACACATAAATTGATATATATATTTTATTTTAATAATTATTTTTTTATTAATTTCAAAAAACCAAGAAGGAAAATTGCAAGTACAACAAGAAGTCAGCTTTAGTAAAAACACTAACTTGCTAAATTCCTCCTTGAGAATCTAGCCAAGACTAACTTTCTAAAAGGGCCAAGCATTCCTTTAACAAGTTCAATGAATATTCATGCAAGTCAATCCTTTGTGTAGCTTTTTAATTTGGACTTGCATGCATGGTGCATGTCAATACTATTATTTACCTTACGGTTTTCTAAAATATCAACATTACTATCCTTTTTAGAGTCATGAAATCCTCTTTCCAACAATCCAATCACTATTTTTTCCTATCATAAAATTTTTCCCTAATTACATGCATGCAAAGATCCACAGGAATATTTACATGCATGTAATTCAAAGAGATTGCATGTATGCCTTTTTATGCATGCATTTATTAACAGAACATGCATGTTCTTCACAATTTAACCAAAATTAGACAAATTACTGAATTAAATATTAACAATGATTTGTTTTCCCTTCAAATTTGTTGGGATGATTTGAAATTGTAAATCTTGTCCCTCTTTTGGTTTTGAGGCTCGATTAGTTTCATTCAAAGAAGGACTTCTCTGATCCTTTTTTCTCTTCATTGTTGTTTTTTGACTTTCTTCTAGGGGAAAATCTATTTTTCCATCAATGTTATTCATAGTGATCTCCATTTTATATGGACTTTATGATTATTCTACTTTTTTAAGGGAGTTTTTGGTATCATTCCTTCCTCAGGTTCCTTCTTTTGATCAATAACATCAACTGATGTGTGGTCTAATGTGGTTCCCTTCCACCAAATAGCTTTCTATTTTATCTTTCTTAAACCACTTGGAAACCATTTTCATTTGAGATAGTATTCTTATCTAATGAGTTTTACCTTGGAGCCTGTAGACGTGGACATGCAATAGTCAAATGACCATATTCAAAACATTCCCTACATCTGAAGGCAATATTTTTATAATCTCTCTTTTGGGTTCTTGATGAACCAACACAGACTAATGAAATTTTAGCAAGGATCCCTTTGCTCAAGTCCACAAACACACAAATTCAGACACACGTTGATTTGAATCTTTCCTCTATTGAGGAATCTTGGCTATAAAAAACACCTATAACATCTCTGATCTGTTTTAGGATTGGTAGGTTCCAAAAGTGTAGAGGCAAATTTGGTAGCCTCACCCAAACTAGAATATGGGAGAGGTTTTTAATTAGGGGTCAAAGTTTGGAGACCAAGGATTCATGAACAATCCCACCCCTTTATGAAACTAGGGCCCCCTTTTGATAATATCATTTCATTTCGATTGGTCTGAAAATAATGCAATGAAGAAACCTTGTACATAAGGGAAGATTTCCACCTCTTCTATAAGGATAGGAGCCTAATGTTGGCTTATCCATTCACGAAGATTGAAAAGAGTAGGCCAAAATATGTTAAATCTATAGATTAACCCTCTTTCATCAAGAATATTTGCAAAATCAAACGTCTCCTCATTATTTGAGAAAATTGTGAGAAGAGTACCTGATTTATTAACAATAAAACCTTGTTTAAGAGAAGGAGAGGAAACATTATCTAGACCGTAATATTTATTTACAGTTACTGCATGTATTTTTTTTCATAGATTCGTATACCTTATGTTAGTCATATGAACATGATTCAAAATAACATCTTTGAGGCTTTTTCACGAGTCTTTCTTTACCATATCTCCTGCTTGCACTCTGGGAGGTTGGCTTGGGTTTTTCTTCTGGATGATCCTCCTGCCAAATCTTTATAACTCCTTTGCTCTTGCATGCATTCTCAATGATAAGTTTTATTGGGATTAGTTTTCACATTGCATGAATTTAGGTATTTATAAAAAGGTAAATAGTAAGTTTTAGTATTTTCTAGGATTGATTTACTGAGAGGTAAATATTAGTTACAAGGTTATTATTAACTGTATGGTTAATACAGTAAGATTGTATTAGATATATTATATTATTGTTAATAGGTTATAATAATATATCATAATAGATTTGCATAATTTTAAGGTGAGAGAAATTAATGGAGAGAATATATGAATATGATTCCTATAAATATGTAACCTCATGAATGATTTATTATTCATGATAATGAGAATAGAGCAAATTATTATTATTATGTTGAAATAATTCTCTCTGTGTATTCAACTTCTTTGAGCGTGAATTAAATCTGTATTAGCTCCTCCAATTCTCAATAGTGGTATCAGAGCATGGTGAGATTCTAAGCAGTATGAGGGGCATTTACAATTTTTGGTTGCCCCATTGATGAGAACAATTTATAGTCCTGTGTGTTATGGAAGCATAATGAGAACTAGTTGTTTTGTATCAGTTATGATATTTGACATAAATTTGATAGTTTGTTCACTTCATTAGGAGTCATGTGGTTGTTCTTTGCCATATGTTTTAACTGCACCAAGTTTCAAATAACGAAGGAAGTAAGAGAGGTCCAAGCATCATCTTTGTAGAAGATGATGTTAGAGAGAATTGGCGAGAAACATTTCATTTTGGTATTCAAAAGATTCATGTTCAGATCTAGTCTTACTCAGTTATCTACGACTTATTATTCCAATGTTGTTATCAGTTTACAGATTTGTTTGTGGAGCGTAATTGTGAGAAAATACATTTTAGACTATCTATGTTGCATTAATTTTATGGGTAAATTGTATTGTCAATTTCTTCTACATACATTTTTGGCCCTCATTGGAGCAAAATCCATCATCTTTCAATATTTTTCCAAGTCTTATAGGGTGTGGCTTATCAATCTGTCAGTTTTATTGCACCACTCAATTATGTAGTCTTCAATGTTTATTGCATAGTCTATCAATTGCGAGTTCATGGATGTTTAAGACTTAATAGGTGTGTCATTTGCTTTGAAAAAAATGCATATATGTTTTGTGGATCTCTTTGTTGCATAATGTTATTTACTATTACTTCAAGATGGAAGCAAATCGCCAGCCAATTTGTGCATGCAAGCCACTCCCGATCACTGTCACTATCTCCATCATCCATGTTGCATTTTCAACATTTTGTCTACAAGTGTTGAGGATTTTGTGCTTCCACTGCATCTACACTTTGTCAAGTGGCCTGTCAAATCTATGTATATTTAGGTATTTTATAAGTCTCTTAAGTTATTTAGTGTTGTAGTTATAGTTTGACATGGATTGTTTAAAATTAATGGTTAGTTACATGTTATTAAGTCTTTAAGATTATGGTCAAATATTTATTTAAAAAAATAATAATTATATATTACTTTTGTGTCATGTTAAAAGATCTTTAAAAAAAATTAAAAATGTTATTGGAGTTAATAAGTCTAATTAGATTTTATAAAATAGGTCTGTGTGTTTATATTTTTAAGTCATTTCCAAAAGACTTTAAAAAGTCAAGTCTTTTATTATTGTCAAAAATTGTCAAAAGAAAAAAAAGTCATCAAAATTATTTGGGTCCAAAGTTCGTAAAAAATGTCAAAAGAGTTAAGTCGTATTTTTAAGTATGTAAATCATTATGATTTAGTGTTTAGAAGTTTCAGTCATCAAAAGTGTCAAAAAATTAAAAAAACTGTACACAGATACATTTTCACTTGTACACGACATCCACATTGTGAGAGATTTTTTTTCGAAAAAATCATTTACTTGAGTTATATCGGTATACCAATTGAGTGAGCAGTGACATACTGGAGGAAGGAGGATACACAGAGGTTGGAGGTCTTTCAGTGACCTCTTGTTAGTCACCAACGATGTGGCCACATCAGTGATGTGGTGACATTTTGTGTGGTGTGTTATTTTCAGTTGTGTGAATTTTATTTTTTTAGTGTGATGTGGTAGTTACATTTATTTTTCAGCATGCGTGCAAAATAAAAATAATTATACCTGTTCACTTGTGAATGATATTCCCATGTAACCCTTTTGGATATTTACATTGAAAAATATTGATTTAAAAAGCATTGTAGCAATAATGATGAAAGGTTAGTGGTAAACTTGTGAAAACCATGTTGTAAGGTTAGTGGTAAACTTGTAAAAACCATTCTATAAGGTTAGTGGTGAACTTGAGAAAACCATGTTGTAAGATTAGTGATAACCTTGAGAAAACCATTTTGTAAGGTTATTAGGAAACCTGTGAAAACCATTTTAGAAGGTTATTGGTGAACTTGAAAAAATAATTGTGGATGAGTGTGAAGGAAGAGATGTGCGATGGCACATGTATGCAAAGAAGATCATAAGCACACGGAGGTGGCACGCTACAATCAAAAAATGAGATATATTGTGTTAAGGTGTGGAGCCTAAAAGCTTCACCAAGGAGCGCTTTGCAAGGTTGCAGCAGTTACACAATCACCGGCATCGGTCAGGAGAGATCGACGTCGGTCAGGAGCAGTTCAGAAGATGCCGGCATCGGTAGGGATTGGCTGACGTTGATCACAGGCAAGCAAGCAGGAACCGGCGTTGGTTACTTGTGCGTCTAAAGAGCTATTTCTATGGATAGAACCGAGTGTTTGCATGATGGGATTAAGTCATAGTCTTAAGTCGACGTCTCTATTATTAGTAAGACTGTTTTAGAGCCCTTGTTTAAGTGGCATAACTGTTGGTTGTAAATGCATGCTCAAATTTCCTAATTCTATATATAGGATTAGATCTTCTTAGCTTATTCTAATGTATTGGTATGTTCAAGAACAGTACATAATTGAATCATTCCAGGTTGTTGGAGTTGATTGTACTTGAGAGAGAGAACTCTTGAGGGAAAGAGATATAGAGAGAGATCTGTACATCTGAGAGAGGTGTGGAAGAAAGAAGTTTCTTCAATTGTATTCCTTCTGTAAAGAGTTTAATACAAGTTTTCAGGGTGGTTTCTTGTATCTCTTTTTTTGCTATTATCTGATTCTAGTTACTTATCATTCTGATTTAATTCCGTGTTTATTGCTTTTATAAGTGTAATTAAATTGTTGGTTGATCCCCAACAAGTGGTATCATAGCTCAGGTTCACTAACAGGTGGTTCAGATCTGTGTAGTGTGTATTGATTACAGGTTACTCACAGGGGTTTCTGCAGAGATTTCTGTTTGAGTGGGAGAAGCAATGGCAGAAAAAAGTAAACTGAGAATGGAGAAGTTTAATGGCAAAAATTATCAACATTAGAGAATGCAGATAGAGGATTATCTATATCAGAAAGATCTATATTTACTGTTAGGTGGGATTGCAAAGAAGCCCACAAACATGGATGATGAAGAATGAGAAGTTCTTGATAGAAAGGCTCTGGGGTCTATAAGACTGAGTCTAGCATCTACTGTGATATCTAATTTATCACAGGCAAAGTCTACGGTAGAGTTAATGACTACTTTAGCAAATTTATATGAAAAACCCTCAGCTTTTAATAAGGTATATCTTATAAAGTAGTTATTTAATTTGCGTATGAATGAAGGTGGATCTGTATCTAATCACCTAAATGATTTCCATGGAATTGTAAATCAATTAAGTTCAGTCAAAATAGTATTTGATGATGAAATTAAAGCTCTTTTAATATTATGTTCTTTGCCTGAAAGCTGACATAGCTTAGTAATAGCAGTTAGTAATACTACATCTGCTTCAAACATTTTAAAAGTAGAGGATGTTGTTAGTGTTATCTTGAATGAATAAATTCATAGGAAAAGCACAGAAGAAACATCAAGGAACGCTTTAAGTTTTGAGAGCAGGGGAAGGCAAAAAGAGAAGAGCAAGAGGAGATCAAGGTCTAAGTCTAAGGTGAGAGGTAGATTCAAATCCAGAAATGGCGGGAAGCCATAATGCTGGAATTGTGAAAAGATTGGGCACATAAGTAGAGATTGCTAGTCAAAGCCTAAGGAGGACAATCAGCATGAAGGAAAAGAAGAAACAAAAGTTGCAGGTATTGCATAAGATGCTTTAATATTTTCTTTGCATAATAATATAGAATCTTGGGTGTTAGATTCTGGTGCATCTTTTCATGCTACCCCCAATAGAGAATATTTTAGTGACTATATCCATGGAGATTTTAGAATAGTGTATTTAGGGGATGATGAGCCTTGTAAAATTATTGGCAAAGGTAAAGTGCAATTGAAAATGCAAAATGGCAACACATGGGTGTTGAAAGATGTTATGCATGTTCCTAGCTTGAAGAGGAATTTGATTTCTGTAGGAAATTTAGGGGATGAGGGTTGTACAATAACTCTCACAGCGGAATCTTGGAAGGTGACCAAGGGTTCACTTGTAATGGCCAGAGGTAAGAGAGTAGGTACTCTCTATTTATGTAATTGTGTTACTAACAATTCTCTTTTTGTATTATCTACTTCAGATGTAGATGCTAAGATGTGGCATCATAGGCTCGGCCACATGAGTGAGAAGGGAATGTCCATTCTTAAGTCAAAAGGTATGCTTTCAGATTTAAAAAGCATAGATCTGGATTTTTGTGAGCACTGTGTTTTTGAAAAATAGAAGAGAGTGAATTTTCTCAAGACTGGGTCAACAAAGAAGAAGCATAAGTTGCAGCTTGTTCACACAGACATGTGGAGACCGAATCAGATTGCTTCTATTGGAAGATCACAGTACTATGTTTCGTTCATAGATGATGCTACAAGAAAAGTATGGGTCTATTGTATTAAGAAGAAATCTGATGTATTTGAGACTTTTAAGATTTGGAAAGCTATGGTTGAGAATAAAACAGGCAGAAGATTGAAGTGCCTGAGATCTGACAATGGTGGTGAATTCTGCAGCTATAAGTTCAACTGGTATTGTTATATGCATGGAATCTGTAGGCAAAGGATGGTTCCAAGGACACCTCAGCAGAATGGAGTTGCTGAAAGGATGAACAGAACAATTATGAAGCGTGCAAGGTGTATGAGATTGCATGCTGGTTTGCCCTTAGAGTTTTGAGCAGAAGTTGTTGACATTGCAGTGTACCTGATTAACAGAGGACCTTCTACAGCTCTAGATGGTGGAATTCCAGAAGAGGCATGGACAGGTAAAAAGGTAGATCTCTCATTCCTCAAAGTTTTTGGTTGTGAAGCCTTTATGCACATTGATAAAGAAAATAGAAAGAATCTGGATGCTAAGTCTATGAGGTGCACATTTATTGGCTATGGCTCAGATGATTTCGGATTTAGGTTTTGGAATCTAGGAACTAACAAGATAATTAGGAGTCGTGATGTTGTTTTCAATAAAAAAGTGATGTATAGTGATCATCTGAAGAATTTGAATCAATCTGAGTAGAGCAATGGAGAATTAGACGAGGTGACAGTCCAAAATGAGCTCGCAGAAAGAAGAAATAATCACTTCCAAGGAAACACAGAGACCGACGTCGGCAAAGAAGGAACCGACGTTGGCAGAATAAAAATTGATGTTGGTCATACAGAGACCGACGTCGGCAGGACAGGAACTGACGTCGGTCAGGCAGAACTGACGTCGGCCAGTAACAGGCCTAGAAGTGACTGAGATCGGTCACTGTCAGAGAATTTGAGCAGACAACGTGTTGTGGATGAGTCTCAGACGCCCATCAGGAGGTCAGAAAGGGTAAGTAAGCCTCCAATTTGATATTCCCCTTCATTATTTTATTTATTGCTAACTGATGGTGGAGAACCAGAGAGTTTTCAAGAAGCAATACAGGTAGAGTCCAAGGATCAGTGGGAGCATGGCATGGTTGAGGAAATGGAGTCCTTGAAAGAGAACCAAACATGAGAGTTGGTTGAGTTGCCAGCAGGTAAGAAGACACTAAAGAACAGATGGACCTACAGATTGAAGGAAGGTGAGAATGAACAGATGAGATATAAGGCCAGATTGGTAGTGAAAGGATTTGCACAAAAACTAGGTATTGATTTTGGTGAAATTTTTTCCCCTGTTGTTAAAATGACTTCTATACGGACTGTACTGTCTTTAGTTGCTATAAAGGATTTGCATCTTGAGCAGCTTGATGTTAAGACAGCATTTCTTCATGGAGATTTGGATGAAGAAATATATATGGAATAGCCGAAAGGATTTGAGGTCAAGGGTAAGGAGAAGTTAGTGTGCAGGTTGAAAAAAAAACTTGTATGGCCTCAAGCAAGCTCTTAGACAGTGGTATTTGAGATTTGACAGGTTTATGACTGAGCATGGCTATAGTAGGTGTCAATCTGACCATTGTGTATATTTTAAGAGATTGAATAATGGTAGATATATTATTTTGTTGTTGTATGTAGATGATATGCTGGTTGCAGGATCACACATGCAAGATATCTCTGAGCTTAAGGTGAAATTAGCTCAAACGTTTGCCATGAAAGATTTGGGAGCAGCAAAGAAAATCCTTGGCATGAGCATTAAGAGAGATAGGAAAAATCACAGGTTGATTTTGTCTCAAGAGGATTATGTGAACAAGGTGTTGAAATGGTTCAATATGCAGGATGCAAAATCGATAAGCACACCTTTGGTTGGACATTTTAAGTTGAGTAAAGAACAATGTCCTAATTCACATGATGAGGTAGAGTACATGAGTAGAGTTTCATATTCTTTCGCAGTAGGGAGTTTAATGTATGCAATGGTTTGTACTAGACCGAATATTGCCCAAGCAGTGGAAGTTGTAAGTAAGTATATGGCCAATTCAGGGAAGAAACACTGGAAAGCAGTTCAGTGGATCCTTAGATATCTGAGAGGAACCAGCAGTAGGCATTTATGCTATGGAGGTTCAGATACTTCTCTACATGGTTATGTAGATTCATATATGGCAGGTGATTTGGATGGCAGGAGGAGCACCACAGGTTATGTTTTTTACTGTTGGTGGAACGACGGTTAGCTGGATATCAAAGTTGCAAAAGGTTGTTGCCTTGTCAACTGCAGAAGCAGAGTATATTCCAGTCACAGAGACTAGTAAAGAGATGATATGGATGACACGGTTCATGGAAGAGTTAGGAAAGGAGCAAGAGAGTAGCAAATTATACAGTGATAGTTAGAGTGCAATTCATTTGGCTAAGAATTCAGCCTTTCACTCAAGAACCAAGCACATACAACTTAAGTACCACTTCATACGACAGGTATTGGAGGATGGTGAGTTGAAGCTAGAGAATATCCATATAGATAGGAATCCTGCTGATATGTTAACCAAGCCGGTTACAAAGGAGAAGTTGAATCTTTATTCAACTTCTGTTGGTCTTCATGATTGAGTTAAAGATGGAGGAGCTAGAAGATGTTGCTGTACAGGTACTGGTGCAGCTGTTTATCTCTAAGTGGGAGATTGTTAAGGTGTGGAGCCTAAAAGCTTCACCAAAGAGCGCTTTGCAAGGTTGCAGCAGTTACACAGTCACCGGCGTCGGTCAGGAGCAATCGACGTTGGTCAGGAGCAGTTCAGAAGATGCCGGCATCGACAGGGATCGGCTGACGTCGGTCACAGGCAAGCAGGCAGGAACTGGCGTCGATTACCTGTGCATCCAGAGAGCTATTTTTGTGGACAAAACTGAGTGTTTGCATGATGGGATTAAGTCATAGTCTTAAGTCCGCGTCTCTATTATTAGTAAGACTGTTTTAGAGCCCTTGTTTAAGTGACATAACTGTTGGTTGTAAATGCATGCTCAAGTTTCCTAATTCTATATGTAGGATTAGATCTTCTTAGCTTATTGTAATGTATTGATATGTTGAAGAACAATATAGAATTGAATCATTTCAGGTTGTTGGAGTTGATTGTACTTGAGAGAGAGAGCTCTTGAGAGAAAGAGATCTAGAGAGAGATCTGTACATCTGAGAGAGGTGTGGAAGAAAGAAGTTTCTTCAATTGTATTCCTTCTGTAAAGAGTTTAATACAAGTTTTCAGGGTGGTTTCTTGTATCTCTCCTTTTGCTATTATCTGATTCTAATTACTTATTCTGATTTAATTTCGCGTTTATTGCTTTCATAAGTGTAATCAAATTGTTGGTTGATCCCCAACATATTGTACCATGTAAAAACTATGGGGGGAATGTTAGAATTAGTTTTCACATTATGTGAATTTAGGTATTTATGGAAAGGTAAATAATAAGTTTTAATATTTACTATGGTTGACTTACCGAAAAATAAATATTAGTTACAAGGTTGTTATTAACCGTATGATTAAGATGGTAAGATTGTATTAAATATATTAAATTATTGTTAAGATATATTGTTTATATGTTATAAAGGTTTGCATAATTTTAGGGTGAGAGAAATCAATGGAGAGAATATAGGAATATGATTCCTATAAATATGTAACCTTACAAATGATTTATTATTCATGATAATGAGAATGGAGTAGAATATTATTATTGTGTTAAAATAATTCTGTGTATTCAGTTTCTATGTACATGAATTAAATCTGTATTAGCTCCTCCAATTCTCAACAGGTTGAGGCTTGTAAATAGTAGATCCCACTTCAAAAGGGAAGAAACCTCTCCAGAACTCTTATATGCATTCTTAACTTTTGCTCTTAAGGCTTTCCCCATCTCTTCTCTTGCTCTTCTTTTGACCCATATAAATTGATATTATTACTAGACAAAATATTTATTTATATAATAATTTTTATGTTGGTGTGGTTTCTATTTTAATTACACTTTACATATAAAAATATGTTTTACTACAATTCATTATATAGATAAAATAATTAGAAAATATTATGTTTGAAAAATAAAATGTATTTTACATTGAATGATGTTTTAATCGTGATAAAACATCTTAACTAAACATGCTTATAACTTATTTACAATATTTTCTTGATAAGAAAGAAATTAGGAAAAACACATTTGAAAACAATCTACAACATAAATATAATTCTTTCCACCCATGATTTTTTTTTGTTTTTTGATACAATTTTTTTTTTCACTTAAATATAAACTATTTATTTAAAAATAATATTAAAAAAAAAAAAAATTGTAATTAAATTAATCAAATTATTTATTAAATGTTCGATCAATATGAAAGCACACACAGAGCAAAAATTGAATAGAAAGAAGTTTAATCGCTCTCCCACGCAAAGAAGTAGATTCCAAAGACACTTTATACGGTCTCATTTTTTAACTCCTAAACGGGGCGCTAATCCACCCAATCAGACGGCCTACATTCATCCCACATTTGTGGGAGCCGTTCATTTCACTGCGAGATCATTTAACTGTCTTAGAGCGGAATTCTTTATAATCCGCATCTATCTTTTTCTATTTTCCGAGATCTTTTCAGGAAAAAAATAAAAATCAATCCAAAACGGAACACAAATTTTCAGCAGGTATTGTTTTTATTTTCATTTAGTTCTGAATTTACATACTCAAATCAGCTCATTATTTGGCTGTAATTCATTTTTTTTAAAGTAGGAGATCCATCCAATTGAAAGATTTGCAAAAATGTGAAAAACTTAACTAGATGGATAATAAATTAGCCTGGGAGGGTTTGAAAACTTAGGGAAATGAGGAGCTATGAAAAGGGTTTGGAAACTTATTTTAGGGAAATGAAGAATTCTGCAAGGGTTTGACAACTCAGGGAAATCGAATCTTTTGTAATGGTTTGAAAGCTTGAAATTGGGAAGGGATAATGTCTGATAGGGTTTCAAAATCTTTAAGCTTTCGTAAACATTTTTTTTTGGCTGTAGTGTAATATTTCAATTTTGAATGGCTTAGATAGCTTCTACGCAGCTAATCAAGGAAAGGTTTGGGCGAAAAACGGTGTAATAACCGCTCGAGGTGTGGTCTAGTGACAAGTTGACGGTGACGGACTTGTGTTTCTACTGAGATCGGGGTTCAACAGCCCCTAGTGGGTCCGGATGTGGCAGGTGTGCAAGTTCTGGATGAATTCGAGATATGCTCCTCATAGTGTGGCCATTTAGCCGAAGGCCAGCTGTAAGCAAAGTATCCCCCCCAAAATTAATTCATATATCTGTGAGGGTGTTTAGTAATCAAAATGATTTGTGCAGATATTTTCAGAACACACAAACATGCAACACTGTGAAGCAAACCTCAAAACTTTCGTTTATATATTTCCCAAAACTTTTAATATATCAAAATATATATATATATATATATATATATATATTACCTGATTTTCTCATTAAAACATAAATAACAATAAATTAATTTTTTTAATAAAAGAAATGCTGCTTATATATATATATATATATATATATATATATATATATTGCTTTAATGAGGAAATTTGACCCTAAGCAGCATTTCTTTTATTAAAAAAAAAAACACAAATAACAATAAATTGAGAAAACTAGGTAATATATATATTGCTTTAATGAGGAAATATGACCCTAAGCAGCATTTATTTTATAAAAAAAATTAATTTATTGTTATTTGTGTTTTAATGAGAAAATTAGGTAATAAACGCCATTTTTAGTAGGAGATCTAGCAAATGAAAAGGTCTGCTGGAATTTAAGAAATTTAATAAGGGATTGAAAGAGTTATGGAAGGGTTTGAGGGCTTGATCAAAGGAAATGAAAAGTTCGACAAACTTGGGTTAATTAATTTATTTTGGGGAGGTTTGAAAACACAGGGAAGTGAAAAGCTCTTCAATGGTTTGAAAGGATAACAGACGGATGAGTTAATGTCAGCTAGTGTTTGAGAGTTTAAAGTTCTGTAAGGGGTATTACAGTTCTGATTCTTTTTTTTTGTTTTTTTTTGGTTGAGTTTTGGAGTGATCATTAATCAGGTTTTGGTGTTCAGACGTGTGATCTACTACTACACAGATGGGCTCGGGAAGGGGAAGGGGAAGGAGAAGACGCGGCAATGGAGATGGATTGAGGAAAGGAGAAGAAATGGGAGAAGAATCTGGGGATTTGTCAGTGGGAAAGCACAGGGGAGCCTCCCATCATCGACTCAGGAATAACAGGGAAGGAATTGGCAGCTTGGGACGGGGTGGTCGTTCTGGTCAAAGCTTATTTGTGGAGGGAGTAGAGTGGCAGCCTCTCGGCAATTCAAGAGGTGACCCTTTTTCTCTTAGATTTATTTGCTATTTCTTCTAGTCTCAAAAAGAAAATCATAATTGCAAAACAAAGAACTAACTTAAAGACATTTTGGGAACAAAGACTTTGTAAGGTGTGTAACTTAAATGAAGTAGAAGATGAAACACAGTTCTTTATAGCCTGCCCACTTTATAATGATATTTGGCACAACTATACATGTTTGCTATTGTAAATCAAAATAATCAAACAAAGCAATCATTCATTTATTTTTTAAATTTACACACTCAGAGAAACAATCTTATAAACAACTAAACACACTTTGACGTACGATAGGTTCTACAGATCATTTTGGCATAATGGATGTTAAAAGTCATCTTATCTAACGTCTGCAGGCTATATTTTTTTATTTTTCCCAATCGATTCATCTTTATTCTTTTTGTGAAGATTTATATTTTCTCTCTTTTTATTGTATTATTGCCTTTACCATTTTTTGAATTAGGCTTGTTTTTATTTTAATAAAAATTTAAATCTAGCCACTATGGCCCTTTTTTGAGAATTAGATTAACTAGTTTGAATGTTTACTTAAAATCAGCACACAATTTTTATTGTAAATAGCGAGTTCCACTATGGTGCTAGATACTAGAAGTTTAAGGAGTCAATGGTAACTCAAATTTGTTTAATCTTGTATTAGCATATAATATATATATTACTCGATCTATAAAACTGAAAGAACTTGCAGAAAGTGTTTTCCTCTTAAAATTTTTGTGTCAATTTTTGGACCTGTGGATTTGATTAATGAGGGTTTGATTTATTTGGAATGAACATTCCTAGTATCTATGAATTGCTCCCGGCCCTCCCGCCCCCCCCCATATGAGAAATCTTTATGGGCTATTTCTTTTGCCAATTGGTTAATTGTCTTACCAATCCTGAAGAATTAAATTAACCCATTTATTTAAGAAAACATTTGTTGGTTTTTTTTCTTGAAGTCTAGCTGAATTATCCAATTGGCTTCATTTTTTTGATAAAGTCTAGCTGAATTATCCAATTGGCTTCATTTTTTGATAAAGTCTAGCTGAATTATCCAATTGGCTTTTTTTAATCACTTTTAAGAATTGGAATTGTGCATTACAATTTTTTATTGAAAATATTAGCTATTTGTTGTATAGGATCGAGCTAAATTATTCAATTTTAAGAATAAAATTTTCCCATTGGAAAACCTATTGAAAGCATTGCCCATTTTTTTGTATAAAATCTATCTAAATTGACATAGAGGATTTTTTAATCATTTTCAAAGATTCAGATTTGTTCATAATCTGTATCTAAAAACATTAGCATTTTTTCTGTGTAAAATCCAAGTTAATTGGTTCACTATTTTTTAAACATTTCTTAAGAATAAGATTTACCTTTGTTGCTTGGAGACTTGTCTCCTACCACCAGAGACACATCTTGGAGACTGGTACTTGTCTTAGAGACTTGCATTTTTGTGATTTTATCTTTTCAATGTTTTGTACTCTTGAGCTTTGATACGATGAGATATCAATGACAAATATCATTTAATTACTCGTCTTTTTTTGACTTATAAATTCTTTACTTGAAAATTTATTTATTTTTTTAAAAACTACACTAGGTTGTATAATACTTTTCTCAAAATTATATATATATATATATATATATATATATATATATGTATATGCCGTCCTTGAGTACCCATCTCCTATTTTTCTGAAAAAGGGCATACCTGTCCCCGTATCCCAGTACCCATACCCAAACCTGTCTCCTTGTAAATATGGATTTACCCATTTTAAAGATTGCTGAAAGACACAGGCAAATTTTTCTGGATAGAATTTAGCTAAATTGATCACATTGGTTGAAAAAAACATACTTATTGTAACTTAGGTACTTACAAAAAAAATAGCATTATAGCATTATCTTGTGTATAAAATTTAGCTAAATTGACCACGAGGTCCACAATTTTACATACTAATAGTTTCTTCTATAATCTTTTTCAAATATTAGCATATAGTACTTAAAAACTCAAATTTTTTAATTTATGAAGGTTTGACAGTTATGTTTTTTTTTGTCCTAAACGTTTTTTGCGATTTTGTGTTTTTTTTGGAAGTTATTGTGGATTTGAGTAATGAGGTTCTGTTGTTTTGGGGATGTTTATTTCTTGTCTCCATCAATTGTCTCTTCTTTGCAGGAATGATCTTTGGGCTTTGTTTTTGCTAATTGGTTATTTTTTAACTGTATAGTTTTAAGATTTAGATTTTCTCCTTGGAAGTTTTTCTTCGTCTTATCCAAATTTTTATATAAAATTTGATGATATTCACCATTTTGGTTGAAACTTTGCATACTAATGGTAGCATCTACAATTTTCATCAAATATTAGCTAAGTTACTGATTCAGGTTTGGGTTTGAAGAACCGGGTTCACTGGAATGGTGATTTTTTTTGCCTTGGGTACAACTTGAGTTTGGCCGTCAAAAAATATATAAAAAATAAAAAATATAGAAACTTTAGCCTAATAAATAGGAAATTAGTGACATTTACCACATAGTATGCAATGAGAAAATGAGAGGTAAGTGCTTTTGCATAGTGACATTGTTATGGTGTTTGGTTAGTATTTTGTGGTTAATGAGAAAATAACCATTCAGTGACAATAACCCTAAATCAGCAATGGAAGGTAAATATGCAATGAGAAAATGATATTATTTTGGTCAGAGATTTAACCACAACTAAATCACAATCAATAGTCTTCCTTCTTCATTAATTATTGAAAGATCCAATACAAAAATATTGGGCTTGTTTATCTCTTAAAGATAAGGAGATACCTTTTATCATAATCCCCCAAATTTATCATGTTAGCTCCTAACATCTTTGCAAACAACCCTAGAATTTCTCTTTCTCACATTATTTACGTGAGTTGTTCTCACAACTCACAGACACAATGATATTATTAACCCACTAACCATTACAATATATAACTCACATGCTTTTACCTAGGTGAGTACTAAACAAGATATTTCCTAACATATGAGAGTTAAGTGCTTTTGCTTTTATCATATGTGTTATTTTATCTTATGTTTTTGTGTTTCACTTATCTTGTAGGGTTTGCAACATGTATTTTATTATTTTTAATCGTTGCTCTATGTTAAAATTTGAGGAAAAATAAGAAAAAAAAAAGTTTTTGCCTCAGATTCTGCCCGTGTTCTTCTTGTGTTCTGCTCGAGTTTGTCCTGGGCGAACCTAGTTCTTCTGCAGAAGAACCGGGACAAACCGGAGCCATCTAGGACAAATACTGAGCGATTTCCTAGGAGAATCGAACCTGTGCCCTGGATTGGGTACGTCCCTAGGCAGGGTTCTGCTATTTTGGATGAATCAGTATTTTAAAATATTAGTGTATGCTATATATATTTCTCCATATGCATGAAACACTAAGAATTGCCAACTCCTTATTTGTAGATTTTGTATGAATTCTAAATGCCTACTATGATTTTATTTTATTTTTTAAAAATTTATTGTGGATCTGAGTATGAACTTTTTAATTTTGCATTTTGGGGTGTGAATTTCTCTCTTACTTTTTGGTCTCAGTCAACTCCCTTATTCATTCCTTCTCTTTGCATTATCAACCGATGCTTATCATGCTTAATTTATTTGTGGGCAGTGTGAAATACGGCTGATACAAAATTAAATTAATTATTGGCACTAGCATTATTTATTTATTTTGGTTCTACAACGAGGGTTACTAGATCCCTCGACCATGGGACACAAATGGGAGCCCATTCCCTAGGCATGGTATTGCATGTGCTTTTATACATTTGTACACATTTACCAAGAGCATCCCTAGTGGTTCCCAGGGTGAGATTTGAACCTGGGTCATTATCATGGTAACTCTGTCTCTTTGCAACTCAGTCACACTCGCTGGACCTAACTGTCATGTTGTGGAGCCTATTTCCAGATTACAATGTATTTCAAATATTGTACATTTAAAATGTATTGTACACGGTTCGGGGGCACTAGCCTCTGAAATTTTTTTTGGACCCCCTTAATGGGGATCCGTTTTGGGTTGACTTGGTCCATGGTTTTGGTACTCATTGTTTTGTAAAACCGCTATGTGGTTACATATTGATGTACTATAGATATAGTAGGTAATACATCAGAGGTAGATGAACTGAGTTTTTGAGAAGGTGAACAGAGTGTGTGAATTCAAGTGCGAATTTATGAGAGTTTGTTGAGCGCAGCGCCAAACAATATTTTGCGCATTGTAATTGTGAGAAGATTGATTTGAGAGTGGATTGTATTTTTGTGGCTTGTAACAAAATCCGAGCAAGTGTTTCTTGGTGGATATAGCCCACATTGGGTGAACCACGTTAAATCTTGTTTTCTTGTTGTGCATTTTTATTTCTGTTCATATCTCTTATTATTGTGATTCTGTGAAATTATTTCTGTATTAATTTCTGTTTTATTCCTAACACTAACTAGCATAATTATCATTTTTGTTAGTTTATATTTTTCTTTGGGGCTGAGGATGTGTCATAGCCACAGAAATAAAAAAGAACAAATCTATTCTTTAAATTGGTTATATTTTCATTTTGGTTTTGGATTCAATGCACTATTGTTTGTGTAAGTCATGACTCCATTGGAGTTTTTTTTTGTAAATTTCTAATCCTAATTTTCAAATGCTGGTGCTCGTTACTGCTGCGGTTCATCTTGCAGAAAGTAGTAGGAGGAGCATGCCGTGCCCTGTTGATGTTCAGAGACCCAGTGCTTCTACTTCTGGAAGGGGTAGACATCAAGGGCTGAAAGATAGTCGTTACAGGCCTCTTGTTTTTCGGAAGATCAACAATGCTATCAGCTACAGTTACCCTGATGTGGATATTACAGCTGACTCTTCGTCTATCGGATACAGTTACCCTGATTCAGAGATTACAGCCGACTCTTCGTCTATCAGCTACAGTTATCCTGATGTTGACACCACATCTGGCTCTCCTTCATTTGGTTTGGTATAACACACACACTTCTCTTTTCAGAACAAAGTTTGATTAGAAACAGATTCTTTTTTTGTGTATAGCAATAGCTGTACTAATGGTTCTTGTGAACCAGTTTGTGATTTAGACATGCATGCAATATGTTCCAATTCTTATTGAGATCGATTAGAATTTGATCCTCTTAAGTTTTTTATCACATCAACTATGTATGCTGATGAATTATATTGGTTTTTACATTTTCTTCAATTATTATAGTGCAAACAGGTTCAGTATTCAACTCATTAAAAAAATCAAAATATCATTACTTACAGGGCTGTGATGGAAGCTCGAGCATACCACATGCTTCTGAAAATCGGTCTCTGGATACCTTTGGTTCAGCACAAGAAGTGAAAGTTACTACAATCTCTACACCATGTAACACGACTTTTCCAGTCAATGTTCTTCCTCCTTCTGAAACTCAAGTTGTAGTTTCTCTTGACAAAAATCCTGGTAAAGGGCCCACCTCTGAATCTGCTATATATTATAGAAGCACATATTCCAGCATACCACATGCTTCTGAAAATCGTTCTCTGGACACCTTTGATTCAGCACCAGAAGTGAAAGTTACTACAATCTCTACACCATGTAACACGACTTGTCCAGTCACTGTTCTTCCTCCTTCTGAAACTCAAGTTACAGTTTTTCTTGACAAAAATACTGGTAAAGGGCCCAGCTCTGAATCTGCTATATATTATAGAAGCACAGATTCCAGCATACCACATGCTTCCGAAAATTCATCTCTGGACACCTTTGATTCAGCACCAGAAGTGAAAGTTACTACAACCTCTACACCATGTAACATGACTTGTCCAGTCACTGTTCTTCCTCCTTCTGAAACTCAAGTTGCAGTTTTTATCGACAAAAATCCTGGTAAAGGGCCCACCTCTGAATCTGATATATATTATAGAAGCACAGATTCCAGCATACCATATGCTTCCAAAAATCGGTCTCTGGACACCTTTGATTCAGCACCAGAAGTGAATTTTAAAACAATCTCTACACCATGTAACATGACTTGTCCAGTCACTGTTCTTCCTCCTTCTGAAACTCAAGTTGCAGTTTTTCTTGACAAAAATCCTGGTAAAGAGTCCACCTCTGAATCTGCTATATATTATAGAAGCACAGATTCCAGCATACCACATGCTTCCGAAAATTGGTCTCTGGACACCTTTGATTTAGCACCAGAAGTGAAAGTTACTACAATCTCTACGCCATGTAACATGACTTGTCCAGTCACTGTTCTTCCTCCTTCTGAAATGCAAGCTGCTGTTTTTCTTGACAAAAATCCTGATAAAGGGCCCACCTCTGAATCTGCTATATATTATAGAAGCACAGATTTTGTATTAAGTGAAGAAATCAGGCCAGGATTAGGATACCACTTGGAGAGCAATATATCATTGCCCTGTGAAGATTATCTGGAATTACCTGCTGAAGAGTGTGAAGGCAAACAAACTCACAGAGCTCGGCGGGCATCTAACAGGAAAAATGGAAAAAAGGGTCGACAAAGGTTTTGGAAGCAACGCGTATGGAAAAATGGAATGAGTGCAAATGAAAAACAAAATGAAGGATTTCTAGTTATTGGAGCTGCGCGCATTTATACTACAGATGTTTCTGTTCCAGAAGTGGTAGACAGTGTAATGCTAGACCCATACATGGAAGGCAGTTCAAAAAGCTATGGTCAGTTAGGTAGTGAAACAGTGAGCAAACTGAAGGTGACAAGTGGAGAAATTTCTTCCACTCGCAATTCTTCTGTGTTATCTGAGTCCTCAGAGGACTATGAAATTGGGTCTCATTCTGATATAGATGAAGAAACAGCAATAGATTATTTTGAGGGATTAGGTGGCTCTTTTTCTGAATTAGTAAAGGGCGAGTTTTTACTTGATAGAGGTGCATTAGAGCAGTTATCGAATGGAGAAATGTCTGAAAGTGATGAAGATAGCTCCATGGATTCTGAAAGTAGTGATGGGGTGGATGATGGACAAACTGCATTTGAAAATCTGACGCAAAAATGTAGCTCACAGAAAGGGAGCTTTAAAAAATCTATTGCAAATGAAGTCCCTGATAACAAGATAGAGAAGCTCAGGCAAAGCTTCTTGTTTGATGAGCAAGATAGTGACAGTTCAGGAGCCGAGTTTCATGTGCACTCTGACAGTAAAGGTTCTAGAAAAGGTGATGTGGATGGCAAACAATCAGTCAATCTTCAGGATAGTATTGAAAAAAGTCTTGAGGGTGTTCCTATTTCAAAAGATTTCAGAACTCCTTCAAATAAGAAGAAGAACAAGTCTCCCCATCTTCCTCATACTTGGCCAGGCGATAAGAAAAACACTAAAGATAAGGGAGTTCCAGGTAACTTTACTTTGTCCTCTGTAGTTTACAATTTAAGTCTTATTGCAAACCTTCCATTTAGCAGTTTTTTTTCCAGTTCAATTATAACTGAAATGGAGTACATTGCATGTTTATACTTATAAAAGGTTTGGTTTGATAAAGTAAGTGTATAAACTTAACTGTGCTGTCCTAATGCTAGATCATGATACCTTATTAGTAGTTCTATTAAAAAGAACACCTTGTGTCCCCGTTTATTTAAGTACTGTAATTGAGGTTTTTTCGACCAGATTCAAGTTTTTGGTTCTTTTTAATTTATACAGGAGGAAATTTTATTGGCTCAAAGGCATAAACTTTTGTTACGCTGATGTTCTTGAAGAAACCGACTTATACGTATAACAATTGAGCATTAAAAGAGGATCTGTAATTTCACATCAGTGTAAGGTTGTTATGATATGGCATAACATCAAACAACATCTGGAGAAATAAAATAATGCAAATTTTGATCACCAGTAAAACTCTTTAATGCTCATGGTCTAAATTAGTCTCTTCTTGAATTCATTTGGTAAAAATAAAAAACGTCTTTTGTTTTCCACTCTAAAATGGTCCTTATCCATTAAGAATTGCTTTCAGGTGCCTTGAACTCCACTTTTAAGCTTACCTTCAAGTTTGACCAAGCAAAGTTTAGGAAGATTTTGTTGATGCTTGAATTACGAAGCATACCTTTAGATTATGTATGCAGAGAAGTATATAGAGAAGCATTATGAATGCTGCAGAACTTCTGGATCATGTTTTAGTAAAACATCAAGGGACCCTTGAATAACAAGCACATAAATCTTGATTATTAACAGAGCTGCAGAAACACTTATTTTTTATGCCATTAGTCCCGTTGTAGTGGAATTCACTTCTAGACAAGAGACACCAAACAAATCCGATACATCCTAACAAGGTAGGTTGCTATTAATGCAAACAAGCTTGAATGTTTTATTTATGATTTTATCTTGTCCACTTGGGGGTGGTTGTGGTTTTAGTCTTGTATAAATTGTTTTGTTTTTATAACATGTCAATATTACGGGAAGGGCTACTTATATACACCTAAAGTTGCATGTTAACATGGTGGGGGTGGTTGATAAGATACATGCCATGGTTTAACATTCTTTTTGACTACGTAGCTTATCAATATTATCAGAGTACTAACTTCTAACATCTTGTAACAGAACCACTGCAATGGTGGCCTTGTTGCTGATGATAGTCAGAGGACTTAGCTCACATTATATGCTTCAATAACATTGAGAGATGCTAATTATTTTCTGAAGCTTACTATATAATAAGATGTTTAGGAATGTATTTTATTATTTATATACACAGAATAAAAGAAAAAATTATTTCAAAAAGGAAAGAAGAAAAAAAAGATGACTTATTCACAGCATAAGTATAAAACAGATAAACAAATGTGCCATTACAAACATTAAAACATAGTACGTTGTCATTCCTACTAAGATTTGTCTCAATGTTTGTACTGGTGATTTAATCAGTCGAAGAGTAAGATGTTTTACCTTAATGAAGTAAATGCTTCATCTCAAGAATGTTACCCTTCTTTTAGCTAGGGGATGAAACTTTTAAGGGATTGAAATGAGATATTTGTCAATATACTATTTAGCTCATTGATTTGCACTATGACAGCACGGTTACTAATTGGGTAATTTTGTAATGATACCATTGAGTTGAAGCATCTAGAAGTGTACAATAGTTAGAATTTTCATGCGTTTTTTGCTACAACAATTAGTATTTTTGGGTTCATACCTAAGAAGAGTACCCGAACCATATATACCTAGTATTTTATAACTCATGGAGTCATGCTTATTCCTCTTTTTTTATGGGTGTTTGTGTGTGTTCTATGATAGGATCCTTTCCCAGTATAAAAATAAAGCATTGCAGCATATACATTTGACACACAGCTTTAAGGACATAGCTACGGCCATCCAAATTTTTTCCAGAGATAAAGATTCATTATGCCTTCAATCATACAACTTGTACACAGCATGGAGATATTAGCTATGTCATCCCAAACATAGCCATGAAACCAACCCACAGAAAGTGGACTTATTATTACAAAAACCACCCCTAAGTGGGCTATTTTCGCTGGCATCAAAATTGGCCCATAAAAGTTAAGTCAATTTTGAAGCAGCTGTGTGATAATGGAACCAACCAGCAAATGAAAATGTTTCAGAATGGGTATGAATGGAATTGATAAGTTCAACTCTCTTTAATGGAATATATTACTTCCTGTTATGGTGCTTGTAAAGGAGTTATGTCCCAAAAGTGCCTTTTCAAGGACCCAGAGATGAAGAAATTGAACAAGAAGAATCAGTTCAATTTTTTTTTGGGCCATATAACCAAGACCCCATGACCCTCTGAGAACAAAAAAGACATTCAAACAACAATTTACTGCATTATGACTGAACATACAAGTTGAGCAGGATTCTTAGAAGGATGGGCAAGGTCTAAGTTGCTGATACGGATACGGGGATACGCCAATTTTTTTTTTGGTGGTTTGGATACGGCTGGATACGGCCATACAAAAATATATATAAAAAATTAAAAATATAAAAATATGGCCATATAAGCAAAATTAACCACATAATATGCATAGAGGAAACAAAATAACTTCAAATAAGTTATATAACCACAAAATATATACTCATAATTCAATGCCAAATATCATAATATTCAATAGTCGAACTTATATTAGTTTTATAAATTATAACAGGTACATGGTGTAAATGTTACAATGTATGGACAAAATAGAGACAAATCAATGTTTTCATTGTTCACTATATAATATATTCTTTTTCGCCTGCAATGTCTTCATCATCATGTGGTTCATTAGAACCACAAGCAGTAGCAGTGCCACTCCCACTAGCTCCATTGTGCAAGTCATGTGAAACACTGTTTAGCTCCGTGTTAAATAAAGAAAGGTATGTAAGGGAGGCATCTAAATCAACAGTCTCTGGGTTCACATCCCACAACTTTGTTGGCCCTTCTTTGTATTGAGGTTGTTTATGTGAGAGAAGATGTAAGTTGGAATGCACATAAACCAAATCCTCCGCTTTTTTTGCAGCCAACTTATTGCATTTAACTGAGTGGATAAAGCCATAGCTGCCCCAACTCCGCTCAGTTGAAGAGGAGCTTGCAACCTATTGAAGCCACAAAATGAATTAAAATTTATAAAAAATTAAAAGACTAAAAGTTAAAACTTAAAACAAAACATCGAAAAGGTCAAAAGAAGGGTAGACTAAAAAAATTAAAATTTTATTTGTGATAGAACTTTTATTGCAAGTGGTTGAAGGTGGGTGGATGCTTGCCCATGGAGGTACCACCAAAAGTGAGCGTCCATCTTGTACTTGTCACGGATAGCGCCAAGGGAATGACCCACCGAGGATATGAAATGCACAAACTCTTCTCTGACTTGGTCTTCTACCTTTGGATCGGATAGAGAATGCTGCCTTATATCCCTCGACAACCTTAACTTTCCTATATGGCGCGACCTTCCTGGGCAAAGAAAGAATCTCTGTATTGTAGTATTTGGGTGTCAAGGCAAAAGCAAGATGTAATGGGGTGGTCATTTTGTTCCACCTTTCAATGAGATGCGACTGCACTTCTTTGAAGAACTTCTCTGTAGGATCTTGCTCTTTGGCATTTATGATGGATTTAATGTTCTCAATCATTGAGTCAATTCCATCATAAATCTTATCTAAACATGGATGATCCATGTCCACATATCTCAACATGCTGACAATGGGATTAGTAAAACTCAGTAAATACTTCACACATTTCCAACACGCATCATCAAGAATCCACCCTTTCACCTTTGTGGCCCTCTCACTGTTTGCCTGCCTCCATACACCTCAAAGGTTGTTGATGACCATGCTACTCAATGCTTCACACACCTTAACAAGTCGTCTCAAGACAATGGTGTGTGAGGCAAATCGAGTCTCAACGACCTAATACAATTATACAAAATTAAAACAAATAATTAATAAACTTAAAATTGTTAAAAAATACAAACTTATAAAATTAAATTAAGAGTTACTTTCAACAATTGTAATTTTGAGAAAGTCCTAAAGATGGCTTGGGACATGTGATAGTTGGTTATGAACATTTGGATTTCATTCGCCTCCTTATAGACTTGTTTGATCCAATCAATTTTTGTCCCCAACTTTTGTAACATAAGATTGAGGGAATGAACAGCACAAGGTGTCCGAAATATATGCCCGTACTTTGCCTCAACCAACATGCCTGCAGCGTTGCAATTTTTAGCATTGTTCATTACAACTTGAGCAATGTCTTGAGCCTCCATTGCCTCAATGGACTCTATCAAGACGTTAGCAATGAATTGTGCATCCTTCACTTGCCCCTCACAATTAACGGCCTTCAAAAACATTGCCCCTTTAGGGCTCACTGCAATCACATTAATCAATGGCCTATTTGCCGTATCTTTCCATCCATCAGAAATGATGGACAACCCTGTTTCGATCCATGAATCCTTAATGGGCTGCAATGCATTTTCAATGTGTTTTTTTCTTTTGTCAATAAGGTGGTGCACACCTTTTCATACTCTGGGGTGGCAAACCTTTTAGGGGCAGCATTGATAGATCTCACCATTTCCTTCCAGTATGGTGATCTAACAGTATTAAATGACAACCCACATGCGTAAATACAACGTGCGATGCTCTGCTCCGCTATCTCTCTGGAGTCATTTTGGAATGCCCTCTCCAATGGGCCTGCATCTTTTGTTCTCTTGCGACCAAGAGGTGAATCCTCTTCCTTTTCGGCCGCAATGGGTGCAACAAGGGGTTTGATGGGGTCACCACATTAACACGAGATGGATCAACAGGGGGTGATCCTTTCTTTCTCAAAGGATGTTTTGATCTTTGCCCCATAACGACATCTGCGTCTTCTTGCTCTTTGATGTATGCAAGGATCTTTGCTTGTGGGAAGCCCTTCCCAGGCTTTCCACTTATGCTTGGCCCACCACAAACTCTGATTTCAGTGCTAGAAATCGCACATAAATGAGCTTTAACTCGACTATACGAGCTCTTGAATTTACCGTTACACTCTGAGCAAAGCCAATGAAAACACTTTCCACCAGGCATCTGTTCTAATATTGTCACATATTTTCAAATGGGTGTTCGCGAATCATATTTGGGAGTTATCCCTTGCCCCATTGAACTAGCACTTGCACCTTGAGACATTCTAATTTTTGACAAATCACTATAGGCTTATAGCTCCTGGGAACACAAAAAATTGCTATTAAAATTTAATTATAAATATAAATTTTAAACTAATCAATAATTTAAAATTTAATACTATACTTTATATTAAAAATTTTAAACTAATTAATATTTTAAAATTTAATACTATACTTTATATTTAAAATTTTAAACTAATTAATAATTTAAAATTAAAATTTAATACTTAATATATATCTAAAATTTAAAAACAAAAATATTTTAAATTTTTAACATAATTTATAAACTATATATTTTATATTGTTAAATATTAAATACAATTATACAATCTATAAGTCTAAATTTTAACATTATTTAATATTTATTAAAATTTCAATTTAAAAAGTTAAAAGAAATAAATAAAAATTTAAAAAACTAAACTATATAATAAAAATTTAGTTTATAATATTTTAATAAATTTATAAAACCCTAAGGTCCTACAGTTTAGAGTTTAGGAAAAAAATGAAGTTTAAAAACCAACCCGGGGAGCAAACATGCAGGGACGCAGCACGCAGGTCGTACACATGCAGCACGCAGTCGCGTAGGCACGGGTCGCGGGTAGTCGCGCAGGCACGGGTTGCGGGCAGTCACGCAGCAATCGTAGGCCAAAATGATAAAATAAATGCAGCGACCGCAATTATATTAGGGTTTCATTAATGCGTTTGCATTTGACTTTTTTTCTTTAAAGTGAAAAAAATTAAAATGTTTTTTTATTTGTTCGCTCCGTGGGGGATACGGCTAGGGTACGTTGTGCCCCCTGCGGATACGGCTGGAGGCGTCCATGGACGTCTCCGGCCGTATCCGCAGGGGGCACGACATACCCTGGCCGTATCCCTCGCGGATTGGACGCGGACTGTACCGTATCCGCGTTTCCCCGTGCTCCGAAGGCCTGGGAGGGGCATATCCGGTAACGTAGGGCAAGGTTCACTGCTGGCAGCATGAAACAGCGACGCCATCAAATCTTGCCAGGGAATCTGCAGCAGCACCCTTTTTCTCTTTAGTACACTCCAGATCATCCGAGTTCGTCGCAAATAACAGTACTTTTGGAGTAAAATGCTTGTTGATTTTCTCTGATAATCATAGTTACCAATTCCATCCGGATCTACACAATATTCGGCCAGATCTGGATTTTTTGGCCAGCCCGCATAAGTTCATTTGGGTTGGCCCTGTTTTTTTTTCAATTTTTTTTAAAGGTTTTCTGTGGGAAAAAATGCCCTTAAACCATAGATTTTATATAATATCAACATTTTATATTACTTTGTTAATATTTTCTATTGTATTTATCAATTTTGCATATATATAAAACCATGCTCATATATATGTATATATTCTGGATTGGATTTTTCTGAACTTTTCAAGAATTCTGGATTTTTTTGCCCTCCCCAACAGATCCGAATTTGGTAACTATGCTGATAATTTTCTCAACTTTAGTAATGGAGTCACTCCACTACCTCCAGCAAACAGGATTTAGATTATCATATCCTAGAGTACAGAACAAAAAAAGACACCCAAGACCCTATGACCATTTGAGAACAAAAAAAGACAATTGTTTTTTGTTCTCAAATTTTCAAAATTGGCCAACAAAAGTTAAAAAATTAGGGCCATATATAACCAAGAACCCCTTGACAATTTGAGGACCAAAAAGACACATTCAAAAAAACTCTTTACTACATTATGACTGAACATACAAGCTAAGCATGATTCTTAGAAGGATACCTGAGGTTCACCGGTGGCACCAGGAAAGAGCTGTGGCATCAAATATGTGCAGGGAATCTGCAGCAGCACCCTTTTTCTTCTTATTAGTAAACTCCAGATTATCCGAGTTCTTCGCAACAAATAATAGCAGTACTTTTGGAGTTAAAGGCTTGTTGATTTTTTGTGATAATTTTTTCAAATATTCTTAGTAATGGAGTCCACTACCTCAAGCAAACAGGATTTGATAATCTAAACTGTAGGATATCATAATCTAATGCTGTTTGTTGGAGGCGGTGGAGTGACTCAATTACTAAGAATATCCGAGGCAGCATTGTGTTTCCGGGAGGGGAGATGAGTACAAGGGTGTTTTGGCGTCTTCCAAAACACGCATATCTATTTTTTAAAGAATTGGTGTACCTGTCCAGTCCAGGTTCCTGGTGACTATGAGATTCAAACTTGAACTGTATTTCGAAGTTGGGGCATTGATAGAGAGCTTTATAACCTTACGGGGTAATAATTGAGCTGAAAGGACTTTTACAGTTATTCTTGAATGGAGAATCCTCAAATTTCTGTTCAGAAGGAATAGGAATTTACAGGCCAATATTGATAATACATATGCAAGATGACAAACATTATTTAGATGAGATAGAGACAGCAAGTTCAATAGAACAACTCGAACAAGTTTCGCTTTATTGGTTGAATTGAGATCAACCGCATTCCTTGATAATAGAGTAATCATTCCTGCAAGATTCACATGCAGCATTCTATCCCATCTTGATAAGTTAGTTTCAAGGCATTTCTTGATTTCTTAGATTGTAATAATGCGTAGATTGCCATCAATAAGTAAGCTGTCCAAACATGATACTTTACAGATATTTCAAAATGAATGCTAGTCAACTGTCACAAAACGACATCTTATGAATCCCAGCCAAGTCCTACTCTCTTCAACTTATACTGCCATCAATAAGTAAGCTGTCCAAACATGATACTTTACCAGATATTTCAAAATGAATGCTAGTCAACTGTCACAAAACGACATCTTATGAATCCCAGCCAAGTCCTACTCTCTTCAACTTATACTGCCACGTGTGACAATTGCCTGATCTCAAGACATTCTTTTCATGGAATAGGGTTTATTGAAGTTGATATGTGTTCCCTTGAATACATTTCCCAAATCAATAGTGAAAAAAGGATTATCAGTCATTAAGATTGGCATTGGTAGGGGTGTCCCTTGTGACAAGTTCACTTAGGACTTCCCAAGCATGCGATGTAGGAGCATCCATTGAAAAGCTCGATCTTCCATGTACAATATTATTTTGAGGTCTCATGGAGGCGACACCATGTTGGAGGGCATATTAGTATATTATGGGCAAGTGACAATTCTGTAGATCTTGCGATAACCATTTATGGTTTCACTAAAGGGGCACCCTATTGCCCGTGTTATGGTGCATTTTAGGAGAGACATCGTGTTGTGCTTGTTGTGGTGCCATGGAGGAGATACTATGATGTGCTTCTTGTGGTGTTGGGGAGGGGAAATTATGTTGTGCATGTTATGGTGTGGCGAAGAAAACACCGAATTAAGGTTTTACACGAGAGACACCATGTTATTCTTGACATGGTTCATAGGAGACACCACAAAACACTAAGACGAGGTATCTCTACATGGACATACTGAGACACTATGATGTGGCATCATTGTAGACATCCCTGATTTGGAAACTAGGTGGATATTCCAAAGTTTCATCAACACAGACACTTTCAAGACAAGGTGTTTCTCTCAAGTTCTATGCCATAGAAAAACACATAAAATGTTGTTTTAATATGTATTCGAGCTCTTATGATTGACATCTACAACATACAAAACAATATGCAACCCTTCACATGCAATCTGCACATGCTACATTCATTGCATATATTACTTCACACTTTAAACATGTTATTACGCCATACATGATTGCAATTTAAATGCTTGCGTAGAGGTGCAATGCTAAGGTGAAATTCCTTAACCTTTAAAACACAAGTACTATGTCTATGAAAGATGAGTCTTGAGCTCTCTTAAGTGTTTGGTGGATTAGCCTATTACCCTACATGCAAGTAAAGGCAACAAACACATCAACAACAAAGAGAGATAACACAAAACAGACCCTGGAGAAACTTAATGTGAGAAACTCCGACAAGAATGAAGCTATGCTTCCTCATCTCCACTATGCTTTGCAGTTTATAAGTTTTTTGCCTTCTTGAGCCTAGAAAGAAAACCAACCTCATGGCTCGTATACTTGTAATGATCTCTGCAATGGTCGGTGGAAGACTTGCTTCTCAAGCAAGAAAAACTACTAAACTCAGTTGTCTTAGCTATGTAGTTTTCAACTCAATCACATACATGAAGACAAAGAGTTGATGAAGGAACAACTTAATACATATCTTAAATGCGTCCACTTGAATGTTGGGATTTAATGCTTCGATACCTTCTTCATCCCCCTTCTCCCTCTGGCATGCTTGAATGTTTTCTCTGCTTGAATTGAATCATCAACAACTAAGCAACAATGAGATAACAGGGACAAAGACTCAAACTTGAAACAAGCAATGTGAATCCAACTTCCATATTTCTCATTGCGCTTTTTGATGTTTTTAAATCTTTTTGACCTTTTTGATGTATTTTGCCTTGTCAAGACTTGCATTTATGCTCTATCAGCCTTAGACCGCCAAGAAGCTCAACTGAACTGCCAAAGAGGAGAAAATTTGCAACCATTCAACTTCCCCTGGCTCCGGAGTGCCACAACTAGCTCCCGAGTTCTACAGCTAGCGCTAGTGTCCTACAATTTGGCACCAAAGTATGACTTGCAAAAAGTCCACTAACTTCCGAAGGCCATAATTTTCACATAACCTTTCGAAATCACATGCCCTTTGTTTTAAACTTGCGTATTTTTTCGTGAGGAACTCAAATATGTACTCAAAAGGTACTTTTGATCCCAGTCATATGCTGTTTTAGCCCGTACAACAAAAACTAGCATTTTTCCAAGACTTGGCATGTTGCAGATTACTCATGTTTGACAGTGGATTGTTTTACTGACTAAATTCGATGATATACATGATCAAATTTCTGATCAATACTATCATTGTAGAGATACCATGAAACACTTTTTTTAAGTATTACAATAGAGATACCATATAGCAGACTTGTTGTATTGCAAGAAAGATACCATAAAACACAATGATGTAGTATTGTGACAAAGATACTACGTTGAATTTCCAAGTTTGAGAAGATTAATGCATGTCAAGTTGGTGATCATGCCATGCATCTTCCACTGCCGACCCTTAATGGGGGCCAATTAATGCACACTTTGGTGAGTTAATTTCCGGTGGAAGAGACATACCGTGTGTCACTTGTTGATTCTTGGATCTGTAGCTCAATTCATCCATCTACAATTGTGTAACTTGGGTTTCAACTTAACATCTGAGATATTTTAACAGTTGGAAGGTGAATTGTTTCATCTTCCCTGTCATTTATTCTTCCCTTTCGTAAAAGAAAATAACAACGAAGATGAATTTTCAGGTCAAGTTAGAGATGGGTTTTTTTTGTGTAGCCTTGGGAGTTGGGACTCTTAGAGAAGGGTTTTCATTGGAGCCCTTGGCTTTTGGAATTCAGAAGAGTGAAGCTGGCAAAATGAGGAAAGCTTGCGAGGTAGTGAGTGTAGCTTGCAAGATAGTTTGCCACACCACCCAAAAGTGAAGCTAGGTATAGGGTGTGTTGATGTTTTTTGCCAAACAATGACCTAATGAAATTCTAAATGGCAATCTAGTTTTGGAGTGTGTTTTCTCTCAATGCGTTATTTCGCAATGCATTACTTGTGTACATTTCTGAAAAATCAAGAAAAAAGAAAAATATTATGAGTGTGAATTTTTGCTTACAGTGTGTTTGTGCATTTGACTTTTGACCATGCTGCGAGTGTGCAACATGTTATGGGTGACCATATCCATGTTAGTTGGGAGTGGGGACATGCTGAAGTGGGCCACTCTATTGGTCTCTCGATAGTAATGTCCAAGCTGGATTCTCACAAACTTATTGAGGAGGATGAAGGCCATCTCAAGTATAATATGGAGATAGTCGAGGATAATGACTTTGGACTGCTTTTATGAGCAGAGTCTCACCTTCAACCTCAATGAAATATCCTTTTTAAACAAAATTCTGAATTTTGGAAAAATTGTTTTTTACTGCCTTTAATACTGAAGATTCATTCAACAATACAACATTACATGCAATAGGAATTTCAACCACTTACAAGTGCCCTCTTTTATTTCAGTCAAGTGCACACAAAGAAAACATTCAGAAAAAATACTTATTGAAAGGTACAAATTGCATGCGATCAGAATACCAATTTATTGTCTTCAAATTACCACAACCGCAGGTTTGCAATTAATTTCTGGGTTGGTAAAACAGCTTCATAGGTGTTTGCAGGCCTTGAATGTGTGTGCAGTTGTTGGCACAATCTAAACCCTAGTGCTGGAGGATGCAACAGTCCATATGGGCTATTATCAGCACTTGGAGGGACAACAACAGCAGAGACTGAACCAAAACAACAATGATGGGACCCATAACAGCCAGCGCTTTAGCCAAAGGGTGACGCCAGCCTTTGAGGTCCATGATGTGCACTCAGCAGTCATAAATCAGCAGCGATCCTGTTAGTAGGGTTGATGCCAACCACTTGGAAGTGGTACAGCTGATCCCAAGGTCTGACCTGGGTAAACAATGGTCTGCTACAGCAGTTATGGGCTGAACTGAATTTTAAGGCTCAAACCCTTTTATCACACAGCCCGGATTTCTGTCGTCAGCTTCTAGACAATTCAATTCTACAGATATCCTATTGATTTGCTCAATTGTAATCCCTATACGGAATTACCTCAGTGGATTGGAGGGGTTTCTTCCTCTGATCCCGCTGCAATGAGGGTGTTCATCCTTTTGCAAAAGTAGAAGGAATCTTGGATTCGTTCGTGAATTTGAGAAAGTGAATGATTAATACTAATGAAAATCACTGCCCCTTTTGCCAATCCACCCAACCCTAAAGTAATTATAATTACTTTAAATTTAATATTCACCTTTTTCCACATAATAATAATTACTTTTTTATTTGGCCTTTTAATTAATTTACTTTTTGGCCCCACTCAATTAATAATAATGACTTGAGTGTCCCTTTTAAGTTATTATCATAAAGTTCATTGGGGGAACAACTTAAAACCATAGTTACCATCTTCGAAAAATTCGGTTTGTTTGGAAGGGTAAAAAGTTCAAAAGTTCAGATTTTTGAAAAAAGTTTGGTTTGGTAAGTTCGGTTAGGATTTTTCTATAAATTATAAAAAATAAATATATCATACATGTAACATATTTGTAAACAATAAAACATAAACATAAATAAGTTGATAAATATTTGTATAACACACTATAGCAAAATTCAATAGTGTTAAACTTAAATTAATATTAAAATTAAACTTAAAAAAGTTAATATTTAAGTGTTAAAGTTTAAAATATTAATATTAATAATAAACTAATATAATATTTAATATTAATACATCTAATTTAAATTACTTACAGACTACAGTTACACAGTAGGACAAACTAATTGTATTATTGTATATTTAATATTATTAATTACACAGTAGGACAGTGGACTTACAATTTTCTGCATGTATATTTTTTATTAACAAAATTACTAAATCTAGTAAATAATAAATAATAAAATATTAAAATAGTAAAGTGTAAATCTTTAAATTGGGGTAAAGACTAAAGTTTAGCCGCAGCGTGATATAGATATTATCATATTAGAAATTCAAATAAGATATCATTTTTAACATGATACTATAGCAAAGACAGGGCCGCTTTGGTCATTGAAGATACTATAGGCTATAGCAAAGAGTCGAAGATTCAAGACAGACAAATATGCGAGCAAAGTTACAAACTCTTCACAGTCGGTTATGCGAAGTTCAAACATTGACTGCGAATCCCAGAGAGCAAACCCTACAAATAAGCAATGGCGATGGTGATGTTCGAGTCTTGCGTTCGCGTCGCGCGATAGTAGATGAAGAAAATAGAAAAGATCTCACTGTGTTCGTTTTGCTGTTCTCAGTAACTTCTCACTGCTTAGTTCCGAACTTCCACCGTTCGTCAATGAATAGCGTTTGCCTTTTTGCGGAATAGGGTTTCCTCTTTGCTTTGTATTCCTCGTTGACTGACGACTCATTTTTTTTTGGGTTTTTTAAATTTATTTTTTAATCAAAACTATAAAACAGTTATTCGATCGAATTTGACCGCACAAATCCGGGCAACGCAATTTGTTCAGTTCGAACTGAACATGAGCCATGTTCGGTCGAACATGGTAACTATGCTTAAAACATTATTATTAATTTATTATTATTTTATTTGAAAAATGGGACATGACATAAGGACATTAAGGTTCCTCTAGAAGGTAATTCTTGGTTCAAGGACTTGGGCAATTGCTTCTGTCTTGTTGTTTGAAGTCGTAGGCAAACCCATACATAGTGTAAACAAATAGGAAAGACCATTTTTCATCTTGAAAGAGTACTATCATACCAACCTTTATGTTCATTTTTGCACTCTTGTTGGAATTAAGCTTGACTCTGTTATAACTAGGGGCCTTGCACCTTACATGACTGCTAGGAGTTTCATCCGCATGAAACTTGTTAGCGGGGAAGTAGTCAGACCTCTTAGTGTACAAAAGTTTGGCATTTTAGCCTAAATATCACTACTATAAACTGTCAGCATGCAAAATTTGGCCATTGCAAGTGTCAAACTTCCAACAGGACTTCAAGCCCTCTATTGCTTTTTGAAACCAGAAGAAACATGGGTGTAAATATTGAAGTAATCTTCCATCAAACTTTGCAAAGTAGTCTTTAAAGTCTCCAAGTAAGGAGACTTACAGTTACAACTATGACTGATTTGCTCTTTTTCTTTCGGGGATTGATGTCAAATGCATATTTATTTCATTCAAGGTGCTGCTCAAAGTTTGAGCAGTTTCTATTTTGTTATGCAAACTAATTTTAAATAGAAAGGTAGGAAAGTGTCTTTTGATCAAGGAACGTCACTCTATATGATGAATCCAATTTTTGAAGAATGATATATCAAAATTTCAGCCTCTTATAGACATTGGTTGCATGCTAGTGTTTAACATGTTTTCTTCTACATGGGAATCTCTAAATTTGTGACTGTTAATTAGTTTCCATTATTAGTTTGGACTCCGGAAACAAATCTCATTTGTTCGTTCTTCTACTAGGTAATCGAGTTCTTTGACCTAGTTTTATATGGTCCCAAAATTTTCATGCAATGAGACCACTATGAACGATTGTTTTTGCTTTCTGCGTCATACGGTTCTATCCAAAAGCTTTTCAATAAATATTGTATGGACTGTGGAAGCTTAAAATATGTAATCAAAGATAATGTTCATTTATATGCAGTATTCTCAAAGATTGGTAGATGGTTACAAAGCTTTCATCTAATTAGTGTTTCAATCATTTGCTTTTTGTCAATTTCACATTGAATGATTATGTAAGTTCGTTTTAAGTGATGCTCTGAATCAAATCTTTGGTTTTTAATAAGCCAATCTAATTTGAGTGGAAAGGAATATCCTGATCAACGATCATTGTTCTCTAACGAAGACTTCATTTATTTTGCGACTAATTTGCTAAGTTATCAAAATTTAATGAAGTAAGAAAAAAAATGCTGAGTATTGTACTGCTTTGAACGTACTTTTTCTAACTTCATGGTTCAAAATACACATTTTATAGGTGCAAAGAAAAAACATCGCAAAGAGGCGATAGCCACAAAGCGTCGGGAAAGAACCCTACGTCGTGGAGTTGATCTAGATTCAATAAATCTGGTGAGCTTGTTAATAAACGTAGCTAGTGAACTTTAATGGTTGATACTCAAGCAACTGTTAAAAGATTTTTTATTAGAGTCTATATAAGCCCGTTCTTAGACATTTTTTATTTGGAGTATATCTGTATATTGTAGCACATTCTCAGTTATCTAACATGTTATTTATCAGTTACTTCATTTTAATAATATTTTTATTCTCTTTGTTTGCATATGTCTATTTGATTAATTCATATTCATAGATTTTTGACATGGATGTTCTCTACTTTGAATTTCTTCATCTTCAGAGTTTGGAAAGGATGGTGCTAGATTCAGTTGACATGTTAGCATTCCAGCCAATGCATAGTCGTGATTTTTCTCAGGTGATACTTTTGAATTAGAAACATGAGTTGCCAGTAAAAATATCAAAATTATGGTATGCGCGTCGAGTTTTTTTTAAATTAGTTTTGATAGAAATGATGTAAAGTACCCGAGTAGCCATGATTAATTTTTTTTTTAATTACAAACTGCTGTAGAGATTAAAACAAGGGATTTAAATGTATGTTGTCTCTAGATTGGTAGAAGGTATATAGATAACTCTTCTATGCCTTATTTACTTTTGAAAAATTGTATCGGAATAAAATGTGACCTGCAAAAAAGATTATTTTTGGGAATTGCAAGAAAATTGTGCCAAAGACTTATGTTGTTTATTAAATTCTGAACAAAAAGGTAATAGCAATATGCTATAATTTATTCTTAAAGATTTCGGTCAACAAAATAGTCCAGATAACATTGAAAGAATTGAATGTATTTAATGTTAAGAGTTGACTACATCTTGTCCAAGATTCCTTGATAATTGTAGTTTGCCTTGACCAAGAAATGCCCTATAAAAAAACGTGTAGGAGCTGCTTGCTGGAAAGTTGGTTGTACTCGTTAATGTCCTTGTTAGCCTAACTAGAAACTATATGTTGCTGTATGTTCTCATGGTATTGGATGCAATAGGAAAGATGATCTTTTCACAAAGCCCAAGTGTGTGCATGCAGAAAACTAAAGTGGAATGTCTTTGTTCTTTTGCAAGAGGATGTCTGTGGATTAGATAGACGAAAGCTGGGAATACATGGTTCATTTTGACATTGATACTGGTTGTTCCTCTTTTGGATGTAAGCAAAGGGTTTGAGCTATTTTATATGTCAGATGGATGTACGGGAGTGATTTCTGCTGAATTGATGGCAGTGATGTTCACAGTTATTACAACTAAGCTGGACAAATACTAAAACTAGTCTACTTGCATGTCAGTGCTCTTTGAAGCTAATATCTAAACTAAAACCTTTGAAAAACTTGTAGTTAAGATTTGTGTTGACAGAAATAAAAATCACAGGAAATGGTTCACAAATCATCCTCCGTTATTCATAACGTCTCAAATAAGTTTACATTGATACGATGAATTCTGGTCAGAAAAATTGAATGAAAGATAAGCTCTTCTCTAAATTCTTTGTAGGGTCTGCTACTTTCTGTCAACCATTTTCTGCCCTCATACAAGCTTGTGTAAGGAGGCTAAGGTGGCCGTACAAGATCCAATATACATGTTCTGGAAACTAGTAAGCAAAAAGCCAAAGAATTTGGGAACCCAAAAGCAAAATGCCAAAAACCTTTAACTTCATATGTTGTGTGCAGACTAAATTATCTAGTTCTTGGTATGGTTTGGGTATTTTAACCTTTGAAATTTACAATGAATGTCGCCGATTAAAATCCATGAAAGTTTGTTGATATTGTGTTAGGATTCTTATATTTTATACGTGATAATTTGAGTTTTGGCTGGAAAGGTGAGGGTCATAACAGTGGCAATATATGTGGAAAACAGTATAGTAGAATCAATGGAATGAAAGTTCCAGTGACTCAACCAATACATGAATTGACCGGTACACTGCTTGACTTGGTACACCACTGAACCTGGTTGACAGCTATTGGTAACAACCTTTTAACTGGTTGAATGCTCGCTAGAAAACTGCCCTCAACTTACTTGTCCGACTTTACCTTTGTCGGGAGAGAGCATAAAGGCCCTCATGGATTGCAAAACTCTCTAAACGGATTTATTAATTCAGTAAAAAAGAAATGTAGTTTTGGGTGTAGTATTTCTAGAGTTTCACAGTTGCAATCTTTACAATCTGATGGTAAGCTATGTTCCTTGCCCCAATCTTGAATTTTGTTACTTTCCAAACGAGTAGATCTCTGGATCAAGAGCAACACCATGGGAGGGGAAATTCACATGGTTACCTAAGTCTCGGGATGGGGGACAAAGGGATGTGGTGATGGCGTTTCCTGTACGGCAAAAAAAATTCCCCGATTTTGGGGATGGTGAAAGAAGGACTATTAAAATAATGTATTTAACTTTATTCAATGAAATTTAGGGCTTTAAACTTTATTTTATTTTTTTTACTGTACTTTTGGGATTAGGGTTCAATGTTTCTGTAAAAAATCTCTTTTTTTTTTGAGGGGGTGGGAGAGGGGGAGTTAGGATGTGGGTTTTGTTTTAAAGTCAAAGCATTAAAAAAAAGGACAAATTGGTGACATCCCCTCCAAGTTCTTGAAACATTTGGGATGTCACCAAAATCTAGGGGATGCGTCCTTGCCTAGCACTATGAAAATGGTAAGGTAAAAATATCAAAAAATTCTTTTGAAAGTCGGCATATTTATATCATCCACATCATCAACAAATGGAGCAATGATACTTGTGAACATGGGTCTCAACTATCTTGCATACACTGCTTGATTTGGTAAAGCATTGAACCCCAGTTGACCGCTATTTGAAACAACCCTTTACATAGTTGACCGCTCGTGAGAGAACTTCCCTCAATTTTCTCATCTAATGTTACCTTCATTGGGAGAGAGCATAATGGTTCTAAAGGTCCTCATGGATTGTGAACAACTATTTATGTAAAACTCTTAAAAAATTTATTCATTGGGTACAAAAGAAATGTTGTTTTGTGTTAAGCTTTCCAAAGAGTTTTGAAGTTGCAATTTGTACATCTAATGGTAAGCTATGTCACTTTTCCCAAACTTGATTTTTTTGGTTTTCAGATGAGTAGATCTCTAGATAAAGAGTGACATAATAGGAGGGAAATGGTAGGATAAAAAAATAATTTAGCAAGTTGGCATATTTATGATCAATAAATGCTTGTATATTTGAATGAGCTATGGAGCTTCATAATGAATGGTTCATAAGACACAATACTTGGTAAATGATTTGCAAATGGGGTAGCAAGCTAAACGGACTTGATTCTGAGGGAAACACCATGGGTAAGCTCCCTTGAGCTGGAGTAGTGTTGGGATGGGTGACCTTCTGGGAAGTCTTAGTGCTTCAGCCTTGTGAGCATCACCTTAGATGCATTGAGTGCCATATGGACCATTCATCTTCATGGGATGTGAGTTCTTGTGAATTACTACTCTTGAAATATGGGTCAGTGTAGATTGACTTGAAACTGTTGAATCCCGAAAAATCATCACATAATTTGATCCATTGTGGAAACAATACTTGTATAATTGAATGAGCGTGGGAGCTCCATAATGAATGGTTCAAAAGACACAATACTTGTTGAAAGCTTTGCAAATGGGGTAGCAAGCTATGTGGGCTTGATTTTGGGGGAAACTCCATGGTTAAGCGTGCTTGAGCCGGAGTAGTATTGGGTTGGGTGAGCTTCTGTGAAGCCCTGTGCTTCATCCTTGTGAGCATCACCTATATGTAATGAGCACCAAGTGGACCATTCATGCTCATGGTTCAGAAGGCACAATACTTGTTGATAGCTTTGCAAATGGGGTAGCAAGCTAAATGGGCTTGATTCTAGGGGAAACTCCATGGTTAAGCATGCTTGAGCTGCAGTAGTACTGGGATAAGTGACCTTCCATGAAGTCTTTGCTTCATCCTTGTGAGCATCACCTTCATGTAATGAGTGCCAAGTGGACCATTCATGCTAATGAGAGTTGGGGTTCTTGTGAGCCACTACTCATGAAATATGGGTCAATGTAGATTGACACGAAACTACATAGTTGAATCCTGAAAAATCATCACATAATTTGATCCACTGCAGAAATAACACTTGTATATATAGAAAACATATCTGCTTTGTAGCAATGATATTTGTGAACATGGCTCACAACTATCTTGCATACAATTCCTAATCAAAATAAATTCGATGGGGATAGGTGTACTCGCCTTGTATTGTTGAAAGATATGGTATGGCGATAATTTAAGAGGAGACATAGGAGTAGTTAGTATCATCTCTTGTATATTGTGTAATTGTTTTCTTGGTATATCATTTGTGAATGACAGTAAATTCTAATATTGAAAAAAAAATAAGGACATAAGGGACAAGGTTTGCCCCAACCTTATAGGTGTTGTAAATGGAAGCCTTTAAATTGTTTTAGTTGATGGGTTCTTGAGATAGAAAGGTAGATTTTCCATGCAAACATAATCACATTACTAGTAGGTTACCTTTGAAACAACAACACATCATGGATAGGAGGATACAAAGTTTGTGCAAAGCACAAGTGCGAATGAAGAAAGAGTTACATCGGAAAACATTAAGATGCATTTTAGATGTGATTGGTAGAAGACTCTTTCAAGATATGCTTAACCACCTTTAGTTATGTGAAATGTCAGTTCATATCAACAAATTCTATGACATTGTTTCCTGAACATATCATGGGTGTTGTTTACATTGGCATTATTATTGTTCAACTCATGAATCATTCCCAATTCACGTTTTGCTACCTTATCCACAAGCTCTTATGGGTACTTCATTTCTGATTAGCATGTTTTGAACTTCTGCTACTACCAATAGACAAAGTTAGTAGTGAAGAAAGCACGTGCTTGGTAGAATAGGGTAATGTTTTGAAATATCTAGAGAAAGGGAGGAAGCCAATGGCTGAAAAATTGTATCAAGAATTTTGGTAGTATTTGAAAAGCTTTACAGAGTGGGGAAGTGACAATCAGTGTAACACTCGACCAATGAAGAACATGAATGGTGACCTCGTTACCAAGTATGCTGAGATCTTGGAGAATTGGAGAGAATACCATAAGAAATTGTTGGATGATCAACGTGCTAGAGGGAGGGGGAAAAATATTGGGATTTTGTCTCCTTAGAAGAACACCCAAATCTTACTAGCATTCATGGTCCAAAAGTGTGGAAGGAAGTTAAAGAAGTGTTAAAGGATTAGTAATACCATAATTCGGTTAGTTCAAAATACATCCTCACGGAGTGCTATAAGCTTCTACTAGGGAGGAGGATGCTCAATCTCAAACAAAGGAAGAAATATAGAAAGATTAAGAAAATATAGACATGAGGAAGAGTCCTATAGTAGAAACTTTTTTGTAAAGTCGTGAATAATAGTTGGACTTAAACCAACATTCCAAGAGATTTGAATGCAGCAGTTCTAGTTTCATCCTAAAGGAAGGGGACAGGACTCTTCACGTCAACTACATGGGAATTTCTTAGATCAATGTCATGCTTAATCTCACTAGGGTGGCTATTAAGAGAATCAAGATGGATTTGGATAGGATATTTTTCACAAAGATTCAATCCAACTTTAGGAAGAATGAAGAATGCATAGGGCAGGTGGCAATGCTTCAAGAGGAAGGTTAGTCTCAACGAGTGATCGTTTGTAGCATTTATGGTTCTCGATGAGGCCTTAATGAGGAAATTATTGGCCATTTGAGTTAAGGGGAAGTTTTAGTTTCTTCGCCTATATCCCATTTAGGAGGGTAGTTAGATAAGGGTGTCTAGCCTCACCAATTCTCATCAACACTTTAATTTATGAAAGCATTAAGGATCTTCAACATTTAGAGGTGAGAATTCTGGTTTGGTGTGGCTTATTGTTAGGATTTTGTTTGTAGTTGACTATGTTGTTTTAGCAGAGTCTATTGAGGAATTGAAAGAGATGCTAGGGAGAATCCATGCTTGGTCAAAGAAGTGGGACATAGAATGTAGATTAGATAAATGTAAGTATATGGTCATTTTTTTGGATCAAGAACAACTAAAAAAGCATGACTGTGATTGAAAATTGTGAGAGTTAAGAGCAAAATCTGATGATTGACATAAACAAAAGTTCACACAAGCAAAAGATCAGAGAATTGAAAACGAAATTTGGAGAGTGCCTTTAGGCACCCAAATCACAAACATACTCCGAATAGAATGAGAATGAATCAATGTGTTAAATAGGATTGTCAGTGTCCATGTATAGAGGAGGCACAACCCCTTTATTATTTATGCATTCAAAAGTAAAATGGCATTGGGAGAGCAAACAATCTATGGCTCATATCCCAGTACAAGTTTCTTAAAGGTTTGCCACAAGATTGAAAACTCAATTGCGCCGAAAACTGGTTTCATTACTCAACATTCCTATTAAAAACATGACTTAGAGGGACCAAGATAAAGAATGTCAAAAATCAAAGGTGGCATTACGCTGACACCCCTTTAATGACAAATTTGTCAATTTAAAAGAAAATGATAAGCCAAAATGTTGAAGCTTAATTGTGAATAAAAACACACGTTGATCACCAAATGCTCCCAACTACAGTGTCTGGGTGAATCACTTCAACATAGGGTACCCAGCTTTACAACCCTCAAACTGCCCATTGGAATATATTTCCAAGAGATCAATGGTGATAGCCAAAATGTTGAAGCTAATTGTAGATCGAACTATCCAAGAGATATATGGGGACAACCTCCAATATCCCTTTCTGGTCTGCATCTTCTGCGTGTGCCTCCAAGGAATATTTTTCAAGATTCCTTCCTGCTTTGCTAGATTGCTGTCCACTGCCTCCTTTTATGTCAGAGTCTTCTTATCAGTCAACATGACCTGATGGCTCTGATGCTCTTTCTTGTCTCCTCCTTTATAGGATTTAAAGTCCACCTTTGACTATACTTCTTGTAGAGTGTTATCCCTTCCGTTATACATGACTTCTCTATTAAATCACGGTCTTCCTAACAAAATATGGCAAGCATCCATAGGCAATACATCACACAGAACATTGCCATTATACCCACCAATCATAACATCAACTCTACATCGTTCCCCCACAGTTACTTCGTGCCCCTCTGCAAACCAAGACATCCTTTGCGCCTCTAGGTGTGTACACATAAAATTCAGCTTACACCTCCAATTCAGCTTACCTACAACTTTAGTGGACACTAGATTATCAATACTTCCACTACATCTATAACATCACGACACTAACTTTTTATTTTGCACTTAGTTATGAAAATATGCTTCCTTTGGCATGGTTCCTCCTGCTTTTTTGTTGTCTTCAAGCTCCTCATTTTCAGCAGCAGGTTCTTTCTCTGTTCTTTGGCTGTAGCCAAATTCTCATGCCACCGAATCATCTTCTTCCCATTCATGTACTGCTGATTGGTAATATGACTGCGCTGCTGTCTCTTGACTTTCACTCCTCTGACTTGTTTCAGCTTTTTTCTGAGAGCATTCAAATAATTCTATGACCATACACAATGTATTCAAAACAATGTCCATGAAATATCCAGATTTCTTGAGGTTCATTATATTTTTGGTTCCATGAGTTATAGTGTTCCTCATCTTCCTCTTCTTTGGTTCATATGGCGAAGAGCTGTTCTCTCCTTCCAACTACATAACTTTACCTTCTACTTCATCTTGCATATCTCTTTTCCTCATCACACAACTTTTATCCTTCGCTGATTTCAGGTGTCTTCTATTTACCTTCTCTTCTGCCTTCAAGGCAAACTGATATGCCTTCACAACACTTCTTAACATCACCATGCTTAGCCCTTCCCAAAAGCTCAATCTCAGGCCATTGATATACGTGGCCACCTCCTCTTGATACATCTCACTATGACAAGATCTTATTGTTAGCTTGCAGAATCCTTATGTATAGTCCCTTCACAGACAACTCTCCTTGCCTCAGATTCTACAAGTTCTTTAGTAGTGTCACTTGGTAATTCAAAAGAAAAAACTCTTACAGCGTGGCCACCATTCTGCCCCATCTTGTAATCTTGGCCTTCCAACTTCTGGTTCTTTCAGTTTGTGCTTCCTTCCACCACAAGGTTACAATGACCATTTAGCTTGGTTTCAGCCACCTTTACTCTTCTTGGGTCATTACTCTTAACAATCAAAGTACTCCTGAATTTCAGTGACCCAATCTATCAAGTCTTTTGGATTCAGAGTTCCTGAGAAGCTTGGTACTGCCATCTTTGTCCCTCTTCCAATCCTAGATATGGCTGTGAGCAACCTTTCTTATCTTTCATTTACTGGATCAGCATCTAACTACTGTTGATTTGCTTGCACTTGCTCTCCTCTCTTTGCCTTAGGCTTTTCTTCCGCACCACTCTCATCTCCCCTAGGCACAAAATCTCTCATTTTGTCTTCTTCAACATCTAACCTTGTTTGCATGTTTCTTAGCAAAGCTACCATCTCTTCCAATGTTTCTTCCATGTTGGCAGCCACTGGTAACTGGTATACCTCTTATGGGAGGCAACTTTATTCTCTACCCACCAATGCACAATGGAGAACAACTATTTGCATGTAACACACCTTCTACTCAACACTCTATTGCTTTAATATGTTTTCTCACTCACAGTCATAAACTCACGACACACTCGCAGGATACTCCTGCTCTGATACCAACCGATGCAATCAAGGTAGGGGATCAACTAAATGACAACCTAACCTTGCAACAAGTACAAAGTAACTTCCTTCTTCAACATGAATTTCTGTCCTCTTTAACTCATCAAATTACCTCTTAAACCAGGTCTACAACATACACACTTGAAAACACCATGAAGTGAGTTTTAAAATGCAACTGACCATGAGTCTAACTCTTCATTTGTTTTGAAATAAGATACTGTACTACTGAAATTAGTTTGATCCTCAGGCATCAAGGAGTCAAACACCATTTACAAACAACCTACACACTTCTTGTCAAGGCAACAACTCATTAAGTATGAAAACAGTTACAAAAGGAGACTTTTTACACCCCTTAAGACACAAAACCACTAGGGATGAGTTGCTTATGACCATTACAGGTACTTTGAGGATTTCTATTGCATAGAAAATGGAAAACAACTGCATAAGAACATCACCACTATCCTCCCACAGGCTAAACTGTTCCAAACAAAGAATTTGGCATTTTGTCGGATATTTACGCTTGAATTTGACGGATAAAATCTCTTCACAGAAGAAGACACGTGCCCAGAACTTTATGGATTCTTCAATGGCCTCAAAAATCCATTTGAAAATGCTCTTTGCTTTGTCTGTAAACAGCCTATAGTCTCTAACCTTACACCCTTTACGGACTGTGCAAAGCATAGGAGATGTTTTTCTTTATTTTCTGCGACCACACATCTTCATGACTCCAACAACCTAGAGATATCCTTTGTTATCGCCAGAATGCTCCCAACTTTTACAACTTGTATTCCCCCTTCGACAAAATGTTTTTCTCATGCTTATATTATGTCTTTATCTAATTTTCAGGTCTAAACAGCAAGTTTATTTTTGTATTTCCTCCTATTATTGTGTGCTTGAGTGCTTTCTCTTATTCTTCCCCTTAGGTATATGTTTCCCATGTGTTTCTCTGTGCTTTGATGCCCAAAAATAAATCCCAAGCATGTAAACCCGTTTTTCTTCCCAGCAGCCTGAGTTTTCCTACATCTTTTATTTTTATGGATGTCTATTTGACTTCCAAATGAGCGGTGGATCCCTTCCTAACCTCTCTGTAATGTTCTCCCATTGTACTACACAACAACTCCTCCAAAAACGGCCCATGAGGAAGCAAGATGGTTTATTTTTCAATCACATCATGACAAATACATTTTTCTGCATAAAATGGGATTGTGGGCATCAAAACAAACATGGAGATTCTTTCCATTCTTGGGACATTTCCAAAGCATATAATGAGTATGCTGCTCCAAAAATGGCTTAGAGTGGACAAAAACAGATTTTTCATCATTTAAATGATGCGATCACGATTTTTGAAGATGCACACACCATCATAGTCAAGAGCCCACATCAAATATGCCTTCAGTTCATCTTGAAGGTTCCTGTAACTACGTATCCCTGAATTGTCCACTATGAGCCATGGAAGCACAAGCATGCCTATGACTTCTGGAACTGAGATCACTCATACAACCTCAAAAAGTGTTGATCACGGTGGCACGACGTTCTTTGAAATCTCAACATCATCATAAAATCGATCACTTCCATCAACTTTATCCTAACATGGTGCTTTCCCCGGAGGTTGAAGGCGAAGGTCAAACATTGGTATTCGCTCACCACTTATTGACAAATACAAACATGTTTTCAGTGATATTGGATAGCTTGTCCACACTGACGATGTTCCTGCATCACAAATCTAAACAACAATAGGACCGATGTGTAGAGATTAGAAGTGTCTTTCCAATGCTTTGAACGAGAGGTAAGGTTAAGTCCATATGACCAAGGTATACTCTCCAAAAGATTCTCTCTCTTAAGGTCATTTCTCTAGCAAAGAAAATTCACAATTCAAAATTAAAAAAATTTAAATTTAAAAATTTGGGGGGAAATCACCCGAATGCACTACTTGTCACCACTTGGTTTGTTGGCTCTGTAACTGCACTTGCAATGTCTCTAGGTGCCCTTGCAACCCTCCTATTGAGTGGGCACTTGTTGATGTGGCACTAGCTGTGTAACACTTGCTAATAATGTGTTGACTAGATGGTTCTTGCTAAATGTACACTTGCTAATGTGGCATTAACTTTGCTTCACACTCTCATTGCATGTTGGTTTACACTTGTTGAAGTGGCACTGCCTCTTGTCGCTACTAATGGACCCTCTAATGACATTCAAGCAACCATCAAATATCCATAGACCAGTTAAGGGTTGAAATGAATAAAATATTGTTTAGGGCCTTTAGACATGTCCCGATTCATTATTGAGTGCTTTTGTGAGCGCATTCATAGGTTTCTTTGATCTAGCTATCACGTATTCTATTGTGTCTAAAGGCACTCAGACTCCTCTGCCTCCTTAGAACTTTTGCTTCTGGAAATGGCATAACTTTGCAAAATGCAAAATGGTGACCATTGACAATTTTTTGCGGGGAATTCAAAATTGTGCCTAGATCTTAAAATATCCTTGTTAGTGTATTTAATAACGCATACACTTTTGTATGGTTTAAGATGCACTTGTATTATTCAATTGTAATATAATTAATGGATAAACATTAATTGGTGCACACTTGTCCATTACCAGTTATTAGAGAAGATTATCAATTAAGTAGTTACTTAATTGACTTCTACAAATAATAGAAAAGTCTTATCTCTAAGAAGACTTGTTCTACAAGTAATCTACTCTCTAATCCTAAGGACCTAAACCTCACCCTAGCCTTCTTTTGTGCCTAGATCTTAAAATATCCTTGTTAGTGTATTTAATAACGCATACACTTTTGTATGGTTTAAGATGCACTTGTATTATTCATTTGTAATATAATTAATGGATAAATGTTAATTGGTACACACTTATCCATTACCAGTTATTAGAGAAGATTATCAATTAAGTAGTTATTTAATTGACTTCTGCTAATAATAAAAAAGTCTTATCTCTAAGAACACTTGTTCTAAAAGTAATCTACTATCTAATCCTAACCCTCACCCTAGCCTTATTTTTTATCTACATAAGAGCATAAAGAGCTAGTGGGTGAAGGTATTGTGGATGAGAGTTATTGTTATCATGTTGGTAGTTTTATGCCAAAACTCCTAATCTAAAGAGGTAGTAATGCTACCTCGAAAAATCTGTGTTGCCTTTGTCCAAGTTTTCAAAGATTCATCTATTGCATGCATGTGGGTGTTTGTTTTAAGGTAGTTTCAATGATTCTAGATCTTGTACTAAAATTTAATATGGTATCAAAGCTATAAAAGCCTCACCTCTTGCATTGCGATTATGTGGACCCTGTACATACTGTGTTGATGTCCACAACATTTAGGTATAAGATTAGATTTGCAATTTTAATTTTTGGTTTTTTACTTTTGCATGCTTAGTTTCAATCCAATATTTTAGTGGGCCTATAGCAAATAACCAACTATATGCTCGCACCATGCTCTTAGGGATCTTAGTGATCAGAAAGTGGTGAAAGTAATGGGGGGTGGTAAGCGCTGAAGTTGTTATTTTTGTAGAATTTTCCTAGGTTAGAAACTTTGTACTGGGGGTTTTAAAATATCACACGAGCTGTTTTTGGCTAAGCATGACATTTTCAACGTGTGAAGTGAGGTGTGTTCCACCAATACCTAGGCCTTAGACAACACTGTTCATTGTTTTTGCTTCCACTTAGCTCATAGTATATCGAAAGTGCCTAGTTTTTTTGCCAATAGGAAGCCATCTATCATTTGTGTTTGTAGTGCACCGGTAAGTGCGTAGCCCCAAGAAGTTATTATCTACGTATCTTAGAGGTAGATTAGCGTGGTTATGGTTACTGCGGAACCCTTTGCAATCAGTGCCTTGAAAAATTGGGCCGGTTCACTATTTATGATTGGGACAATTATATTAGAGAATTGACAGATTAAACACCCCCAACCTAGTAACTCCAAAGCAATTTTGGGTACATTTTGTAGACCCACTTTCGTATTTTTGTTTAGAACAATATAAAATAAGGGCGGTGTAGATGGCATATTTGGTAGAAAACTGGTTATTCTAAGATATCTAAAAAATTGTGTGGTTTTTGGTAGTTTTGATTGAAAAACATCCCAATAAGGACCCAAAAAAACATTCCCACATTTTTTTTGCAACTGCACCATTGCGATCCTCTCTTCGAGATGATTGTTTTGATGTGCATCTTCCAAGACCTTTTTTCAAAAATTTCCATCATTTGGGCGATTGTAGTATTGTGATCCTCTCGTTGAGCTGATCATTTTGAAATATTACTCCATACACCTCATTTTTTTTGGTTTTTTTTTCGGAAAATTTATGAGCCAGTAATGGCAAGAAAAAAAGGTAATTCTCACTAATTCCAACTATTTTAGTTGGAAAGGTTGCATTATAGATATGCTTCTCAATAAGGGTCTTTATAGAATTGCAATGGCCGTAGACCTGCTTCCCTCAACTATATCAAATGGATCATGTGGCAAAACTGTTGTGACGAGGCCAAAGAAATCCTAGGGTAGTTAGCGTCCCCGGAATTGAAGTTTCACTTTTAGGGCATTATGGAACCTTGGGCAGTTTGTGTAACCTTGCATGATATTTTCGGAAAGCATGGTAAGATGTGAGCATGTCAATTGAAAAGGAGCTTGGATCTCTTAGTATAGATAACTATACTCAGATTGAGGATTTCATCACTCAAGTGCTTGAGATTTCTACTTATTGAGATTGGTGTAACCAAGATTGATGTCCAAATCATAATGAGCATTTTGTCAAAATTGGACAGTCCCTATAGTTTTTGTCTTAAATCACTGCACAACAAGATTTTTTGGGCATTGGATGTGGCACCAACCTTTGAAAGGTTTGGTGAACAACTTCAGAGAGAACAAGAAAAACTAATTTTTATTCGTGACATTCGACATGAAAATTCCAAGCAACAAGGATTAGTTGTCAATGATGCCAATGCGAAGTCACACATTAACTCTGGCCCTGCCAAAGGAAATGGAACAACAAAGCCTCACAGCCTAAGGGAAATCAGTCGACTCAACATGACCTTTCTGCCCTATCAAGACAAGGGCAAAGGCCTATGGAATGTAGGCATTGACAAGGATCCTTGCAATTCTTGTGGTAAAGGCCATGACGAATCATGTTTTAGAAAAATAGCACATTTGGAATCATAAATGAAAAAGATGAAGCTCCTTGCCTCCAAGGTAGGAGCAACACTTTTTGTAACAACAAATGGATCACCAACGTCTAAATGGATTTTGGATTCAGGAGCCTCTTACCATATGGCGAATAATGGTTCCCTATTTCAGACTTGATGCAACCTGCACAACTGAAAATTTTGTGGGCAACTCTAGTCCTCTAGTTGTTGAGGGTGAAGGGTCTTTTGAGATGGAGAATGGAGTCTCAACAAAGTTCTTCACATTCCAGACGTATATAGAACTTACTATTCATATATTAGATCACACATTTAGGGGAAGGAAAAATCTTTGAATTTACACTTACTGGGGTTTTTATCAGCGATGCAAAATACCTGTGTTATAGCCACAAGCTAGGTTGATCATCATCCCAATTTATACAAGTTTGACAACTTTGTATACTCAACTATAGTTTAAAAATTCGTCCTCAACAATTATTTGGCAGCCCAAAATTTTGACCCGTACTCGGGACTCGACAATTACTTGACAACTTTATTGCTACTTTAAAAAATATATAAATTCATGAAATAAACTGAAGCACATTAAAAAATGAAATGAATGTAGAGAAAACATAACTCAGTCATAAGTATATTTTGTATTAATTTTTTGTGCAAATAAGAGTACAATGCTTAATTTTAAACAAAAAGAAGAGTACAATGCTCATGACTGGTCATAAATGCATCTGCAATTCCTTTTTTGCACTGTAGAAGTGGAAAGTAAAGATTCCTCCTCTGGAACATCATCCACAAACACATCGTCCAGATCCTCACCAACCCCTCCCAATGCCTTTGTTTCCCCTGTTATAGCTTTTTTTGCTTCCCTCTTTAAACTAGAGACCTCCTCAGTAAACATGGGCTCCTGTTGCACATCCTCATAGTCAACAATCTAGTCTGAGTATGCATCAATATCATTCAAGTTAATTGCCTTGTGACTATCTTGTCCTTAAGACTTGTCTCACATGAAGACAAATATTGTACTGCACAAAGACAAGGTCATCGAGGGATTGTGTTGTCAGCGTATTGCACTTCTTTATGTGAATGGCCTCAAACATGCTCACACACAGAAGCACTACACTGTGAAAAAATGCAAATGGTTAATATATGAAGATTTGATGTTCTTGCACCATAATCTTCCCATCATAAATCTGCAAATAAGACATTTATAACTTTGTAAGTCAATTAGGCGTGCATTTATAAAAAAATAATGACACTACAATTAAAGGGCTCAATTTGAATTTGTTTTTTACCTAGTTGATAGGTCATTTTCTTTTAGATGCATACAGGTGAAGAAAAGAGCCTCCCCTTTGCAATCTTGTAGATTTGCAATTCATCCATAATTATGTCTCTAGTGGCTTCATTAGGTGTCATCCTCTCTATGCACGTGTTTAGGCCATCCATGACCTCCTCATTGGTCTTAAAGAAATCCGCGAAAAAAAACTTGGGGGTTTAAGTCGTAGGTTGTTGCATGTATATGTTGGTGGAGCTAATTGTTTTGTCTACGATCAATTAGGTGCCAAATGGGCTCATATTTTTTTATATATTTTGCCCACAATAATTTTTTATGGCTTCCTTTACTTTGTCCATGCCCTGATACAAATACCCTATCAGATTTTTTCTCCATCCCCCAATCGTAAAACTCTAACTAGAGGCTGTGACACCTAAAAACCTGTGTTGCAGGGATACTGCCCCTGGCCCGACGCCTCCTGTTTAGAGACGCCTCCGGCACGGGGACGTCCCAGGTACTCCCAGAGGCGTCTCGGAGGCGCCCGCCGGCGTGCTGGAAACGTTTGGCACGTCGATGGGGCCTCTGGGATGCCTCCGGGAGTACCCGGGATGTTTTCGGCGCGTACCCGAGGGATTCCGGCAGAAAAATGGCAATTTTTTTTTAAAAACCTCAGAAAATCCTTAAAAAAAAAACCCTAAAAACTAAGCAACCCTAAATGTAAATTCAGTCCGAACCCAACCGTATAGAAATAAAATAAACATTTAAGTATAAGTTTCTTATACTTTAAGTTATATTTTATTTATATACTTTCAAGGTGTTTGAGAGGGGTTTCGGACTGCTAGGAGCTATAATGCAAATTCTAGGTTTTGGAGGATCCTGTCATATTTCAGAGTTAGTCAGATTCTAGGGTTTCAGGGTTTCAAACTTAGCCATATTTCAGGGTTTCAAGATTTCAAGGAGACATCATAGGAGGTATGAAGGCTGCATGAAGGGATGTATGCGTGATAGAATAGTATGAGAATATCTCTGGCAAAGTGCCACAAGCGGATCCCACCCCATTCCCTATGCACCTCTTAAGGCATGCACCTGTGAGATTCAATGCACCGATGAGCCCTTGTGAGAGAAAGTGTCAGCAAATGATAAAGTTCAAAAATAATGGGAGTGGCATTCATGATTTTGTGGACAATCGAGATGATTTATTCTAGATTTGAATGTACATCTTGTCTTTGAAGTAATGAAGTAATGAATATTATATATTTTTAAGTGTTTTATCATTTATAGACAAATATTTTCACACTATGTAGTTTCAAGTGTTTTATTAAAAAAATGAGTAATATACAATATATATATATATATATATATATATATATATATATATATATATATATACACACACAGACGTACCCACGACGTATCCAAATCAAGGTTTTTGAAAAAGGATGTACCTACGTACCCGAGACGTCCCCGTATCCGTACCCGTACCCAAACAACATAGCTAAAAACAAATAATGCAAAATTTGAAAATTAAAATTAAAAGAAATTTGAGTCATTTTTCTTTTTAAAAATCAATGATAAATAAAAAATAGTTAAGTCTAGAGTTACCTTGATGATTTCATATGTGGTCTTTGCAAACACATAATAAGAAACGATCTTCACGACCATTTCCTCTTCGGCCTTTCTGTTATAGGGAGACTCCAACCATTATGTGCTCACAAACATCTGTTTAAGAGATGTTAGCAAGGCTGCAATGCTTTGCAATGTGATAAATTTGTGGCAAATTGTGTGGCTACCGATTGCACAAGCTCCTTTCTGTTGGTGTGCTCTCTTATAAAGCTCAACACCCAAAGATGATTGCAGATGTACTTTGTGACAATGCTCATCTGTTTAATCTCATTTTTCACTTGTCATTTTTCCTATGTCCTCAAGTAGGAGATCAATGCAATGTGCTAAGCATGGTTTCCAAAAAAGTGATGGGTGTCTCTCCTCAAGACGTCTCCCCGTTGCTACATACGCTATTGCATTGTCGGTCACAACTTGGATGACATTCTCCACACCCACTTCCATGACCATCTCGTCCAACATATCACACAAAGTGTTTGTAGTTTTCACTTTGGTAGAGGTATCAATTGACTTCAAGAACAACTACCCACTTGAAGCCAATAGAAAATTAATCAAGGTGCGGTTCCTTCCATCCGTCCTCCCATCAAACAAAATACTGCAACTTTTTTTGCACCATATTCTTCTTCACTTATCTATAATAATTTCTATATTTTTAATAGCATCCTTCAATGTTAGGCCTCTCGTCATGAGTAGGGGCTTTGAACCCCTTCCTAACAATGGTCAAAATAGTTACCAAATTCTTCCAATATGGGCTTTTCGCCACATTGAATGGGATGCTATAGTACCAGAAGTTTGTCACAACCTCCCTTTCTTCATTCTGCAATTCTTTATTCCAAGCCGTACTTTTGAGTGAAGGATGTGCCTTAGGGGTATATCAAGGAACAAAAAAGCTCTATGAAGGTGAACCTCAACTGTCTCCACTAGGTGAGTCCTGTCCTTGAACTACCCTTTGGGCAACAGAAGAGCTAGAGGCTCCAAACTCATCAGAGTCATTTCTTGTTGCCCCCTATTCATCATGACTGTAAGTGCTCCAGGAGTCATTTTTTTCTTCCTCATCTATTGCTAGGACAGCCATCTCTCTTTGATCCTCAGGTGGTGCTTTGCGTATAGCTGAAAATCATTGCTTAGAATCCATGCTATGTGGTATTTGAGGCAATTGACTGTTGCACTCATCTTAAACCCATAATAATTGCATATGACACAGTTGCTCTTTGGACCGTCACAACAATGTTTCCATGTTGGGTCATCAGATTTCTTAGGCCTATGGGAAGCAGATGCCATTTTGAAGTTGCTTTGAAGTTGATGTCACCTTACCTTTGGGTTTTATTTCAGTTTCTAAAACAAAGATTTGGCTGATCATTGATGTATTATTGGCATATCATTTCCTTAACAACAACCTACCAATGATGTAATATGATATTTTGATGAATGATCAATGTCAACCTACTATGAACTGTTCTGTATTATAACCCACAGGGTATAGTTTGCTAGAAGCTCTATATGAAGCGGGTTATGGGTTAGTCTGCTATTAGACTTAGAAATCCTCCATTAGGTCCAATAAATTAATCTAGATCTCCTTCAAATTGCTTCAATTAAACTCCTCCATTAGCAAGCAGTTACAATCAAAAAAATTAATGAGGAATTTGCAGGACAGGGACCAATTATGATAAATTGTTGTTGGCACTTGGCAGTAAGCGGTTCGACTTCGAGCTCAAATAGTCAATGGGTATTTAGCATACTGCCATACAACATACAATGATAGCAAAAACTTAATGATAGCAGACACTGTGACACAATTTGCTGAAACTTGAAGTTGAAACTTTATAGTTTACATTGCCATGGAAGCCCTTGTTACTTCGTGGACCACGTTCATTCCCAGTGCTGAAGAAATCCCTTTCAAATTCTCAAATAGTCCAAAAAATCCTCTCACACACTATGATAGTTGAAATCCTAGATCACGGTGTTTGTGGCTTGTGAAATGATGTCTCACTTGAAACTTTGAAATTCTGAAAGCTCACTGGTTGAGCCCTATTCTTGTCACGCTACTCGTCACTCAATGTTCAAACTTCCAAACGGCTCAAACTTGCCACTCAAGGCTCAAATGACAAGCATTTCGAAGCAAAACCCATGGTTTATTGCTGTAGTTCGAAGCTCGAGCTTACATAGGCTTACAAATGGTGATCAAATTGACAAACCCTTGATGAACGACGATTAAACTCTAATACGCGATGACTAATGATGATCAAACAACACGAAGATAGCAGACATTGATAGGCAAAAATTGTGACGAAAAGGAATGCAAATGTTGTTTTTTTTAACTTTCATTATGTTGACCCTATACTTGGGTCAGGGGTGAGTAATGCCCTAAAAGCTGTGGTTAACAAGTAATTGTGGTTAGTTACTCGTGGTTAACTACGGGTTTTAGGGCACTATTCGGCCCGTGGAAAGTTTTGCGATTACCCGTTTTGCCAAAAAAAAACCGATTTTTCGTGAGTACTTGCCGATTACCCATGGGTTTTAATACAGAGCTTTCAACTTTCACAAGTCATGATTGTGCATTCAAATGACTTGAGTAAAATTTGGCATGAGTGTTTTGGTCACTTGAACTATAGCTCATTGTAGGACCCCTCAATAAGCACAACATGGTTCTTGGTTCGCCCAAAGTTTCCTTCAAAGATGGAGTTTGTCTAGGTTGTGCATGAGATCCTTTTCCTAAAGGCAAAGCTTGGATGGCAAGTGATAGATTACAATTGGTTCATAGTGATCTCATGTCATTTCCATATGTTTATTTTTAGAAATATAAATATTTGCTTACATTCATTTATGATTTATTTCGTAGAAGTTGGGTCTACTACTTGAAAAACAAAAGTAATGTCTCTGTGTACTTCAAATTTTTCAAAACCCTTGTTGAAAACATGTTAAAGAAAAACTCAACGTCTAAGAACAAATAATGGAGTGTATGTCAACATTAAGATGATTAGTTTTAGTGAACAAGAAAGCATCCAACTCCAACATACTGTGCCCTACACTCCTTAGCAGAATGGTGAGGCTAAATGCAAGAATCATACGCTCAAGGAAACAACAAATTGCATGGTGCATTCCAAAGACTTGCCTCCTTGATTTTGGACTAAGGCAATTCAGTGTGAGAACTACATTCAAAATCGCAGTCCCCACTTAGTAGTACAAGACACGACTCTTGAATAAAAAATGATTTGTTGTCAAGCTCGATGTTTCTGGTTTCAGATTTTTTGCACGTGATGCATGGGCAACAATGGAAATGAAGGGTTGTCCTTGGATTTTTGTCGGCTATTGTGAAGATGTGAAGGCATATAGTCTTTTTGTCCCAGGCACCACTAAAGTGCTTTACCAGAGGGATGCGTTGTTTGATGAACAATCCTAGGCTAACGAGCCAGCATCTTCTCCATTAGTTTTTGCTGATGCAGACACAACTTTTGATCTTTTTTCGAAAAAACAAGACAATTTAGATGGTTTTCATTCGAAGTGTCATTACAGTTCAGATCATGAGTTGCAGGGGAGAGAATTAGCACAAACTCAGTGTTGCAAGTCATTCAGAATGCATCAGCACAACCTCAACCATTATGGGTCTACATAGTTTGCAAAAGGGCTGATTCATGGGTAGGGGAACCTAGTGATCCAAGTAGGACAAGCAAGATACACTTGGCACAATTGGCAATGAGTCAGGATCTAGATACTTACCATGAGCCAAGTAAGCATCCTGAATGGTAGGCAACTATGGCAGGAGAACTTCATTCTCTTAAGAATAATAATACTTGGGACTTTGGTTCCACTTTTGAAAGGAAGAAAAATAACGAGGTGCAAGTGGATGTACCACATTAAGTTGGTTGTAGATGGGTCCATTGACAGGTACAAAGCTAGGCTTGTAGCAAAGGTTTTTTCACAAGTTGAAGGTGTTGATTACTATAAAAATTTTTCTTTAGTACTCCCCTTAGCTGCAACATAGGGATTGGAAGTCCATCAGATGGATGTCAAGAGTGCCTTCTTGCATGGTGATTTGCAGGAAGAAATATACATATCCCAGCCTCCCTAGTCCGTCAACAACGAGAACTCTAGCTACCTATGGATTGAAAAAGTCGTACATTTTGAAATAGGCTTCTCAAACTTGGTATGAGAAGCTTGATAGGTTCAATCAATTTTGGTTTTACATGGAGTGCCTTCGATCCCACATTCTACACAAAGAAACTAGATGGGAAACTCCTGATTTTGGTCCTCTATGTGGATGATGTAATCATCACAAGGAGTTACACCAAACATATCTATGACTTGAAAGCATAGTTGATTAAGTATTTTGAATCGACCTACTTGGGCTTGTTATACTTTTTTCTTAGCCTTCAGTTCTCACAGTCTGCGAATAGCATATTTGTAAATTAGTTAAAGTATGCCCAAGACATACTCTGCCTCTTCAGGATGGAAAATTGTGAGTCCTTTCGGACCCCTTTTCAATATGGAGTCAAGCTTTCCACCAAGTGTTCTTCGCCCTTCTGTTGGTGGCACACTCTACAGTCAATTGGTGGGAAGTCTTCTCTATTTGACTCATACTTGGCTTTATCTGTCATTTTTGTTGTTGTCCTAGTGTCACACTTCTATCAAGCCCTCCATGATAGCCATTGGCAAGCTGCTAAGCACATTCTAAGGTATCTTCATGGTTCTATTAATTATGGGATAAAGTATTCGTTAAATGACACATCTTCAATTTCAGGTTACACTTTTGGTGGCAAAACATCGGTTGTAGGTTACACTGATAGTGATTGGACTGGTGATTCAGATGCTCGCAAGTATTGCAGGATATATCTATCATCTTGGGGCATGTCCCTTGACTGGTTTTGCAAGAAGCAATCTATTATTGCTTTGTCTATTATGGAGGCTGAGTATGGTGGCGTTGTTGCTGTTTGTTGTGAGTTAGTTTGGATCGGATGCATGATTTCTGAGTTTGGATTTCCACAAGGCTAACCCACAATGCTTTTGTGCGAAAACTAGAGTGCTATCCATATCACTCGCAACCCAATGGAGCACCAACACACAAAGCATACATTGAGATACATATGTATTATATTTAGCAGCGAATACAAGATAGTCATTGATCTTAATTATTGCCGAACAAAAGATCAGGGTGTAGACATCTTCAAAAGCCCTTGCTCAAGACTCGATTTGTTCAGCTCAGACAACTTTTGGGAGTGAAGGATGTCGTCAAGGGGTGATAGCTTTGTGATTTCTCCACCCTTCCCTTTATCAAAGTACACCTTAAGGGGGGATGTTAGTGTATTTAATGATTTATACACTTTTGTATGGTTTAAGATGCATTTGCACTATTCATGTGTAATATAATTAATGGATAAGCACTGATTGGTGCATACCTATCCATTACCCATTACTAGAGAGTATTATCAATCAAGTAGTTAATTGATTTCTACTGATAATAGGAAAGTCTTATCTCTAAGAAGGCTTGTCTAATTTATTTGCTCATTAGAATGTCCTTACTATTCATGTGTCATTAGATTGATTTCTGCTGATATTAGTTACTTATTTGCTCATTAGAATGTCCTTTACTCCTCTAATTACCCTATTCGCTTTCTTCTTTAGGGAAAAATGATCCATACGGAATGCAAAATGCAACCTACACCTTCATGTGTTTTTCTAACACCTCTGTTGACCAAGTGCAAGCCAAAGACTAAAACTTGGGGGGTTTTAAGCACTATGCTCTGGTTCCTCGTAAGAATTAGGTGCAAAATCTCATGCAAATCTCATGTTTGACATAAGCAAAACTCTACACAAGCAAAAGATCACACAACAAAACCCCAAATTTGTAGAGTGCCCCTAGGTACCCATATCACAAGCATACTCCATATAGATTGAGATGAATCAATGTGAGTTATAGGATTATCAATGTCAATGTATAGAGGAGGCATAATCCCTCTATACAACCGAAAATAAAATGACATGGACAGGGTAAACAATCCATGGCCCATACCCCGATACAAGTTTCTAAAAGGTATGCCACAAGATTGGCAACTCAATGAGCTTGATAAGATGGGTTTTATTACTTTGAAAGAATTAATGAGGAGGCATATCTCCTCTATACAACTAGAAGTAAAATGACATGTAAAGTGTAAATAGTTTATGGCCCATAGCCCAATACAAGTTTTTGAAAAGTATAGCACAATACTAGCAATTCAAATGGCTTGATGAGGTTTATTACTTCAAATAAATAACAAGATTGGGATATGTGATAGCTTTGATACCTTGGCATTGAAGTAGATTTAGAGCTTATGTTAAAGAGATTATCAAAGAAAGAGGTATAGCTGGTAGTTAAAGTCATATGGGTTGAGACACTTTTTAGCGTATAAAAGAGTTCTTTGTATGCACCCAAATTTTACATGGTGTGACATTCCCGATACAAATCCGATGATGATGCAATGATCTCTTATTTTGTGCTCCATAGGAAACTCTAACTTCTTACTCCCCTTTTACTTCCCTAGTCCTCCCTTGATCCCCTTTGGTCTCTTTTTGGCTAACTTCTATAGATTTTGTCAACTCGTTTTAAAAACTTCCTATGTAGGACAAAACCGCCACTTAGGTGACAAAACTGCCACCCTGCTTTACGGAACCACCCCTCAAATTACATAATTGTCACGGTGGTTTCGTAATTGAGGCGGTGGTTCCATCTTAAAGATGTAGTTTTGTATTAAAATAAGGGTGGCTGTGTAAATATAAGTGGTAGCTTTGTCACCAAAAGTAGTAATTTCGCAACCGCCCCTGCATAAAGCGGCGATTCTATCCCCTTGTATGTCTTCCAAAATTAGCTCTCGAGAATCATTCTTTGACGCATTTGCATACTTTTTGTCGCGTTTCTTGTTTGCTCATTCTTAAGTTTGCCTCCAATCAAGCCCAACTCACTCCCTCTTCTATTTTCAATCACTTGGAGTTTCTCCCAAGTTTAACTCCCAATTGAACTCAATTAAACTCCTCCATGCAGGTTCCCGACTCTTTTTACAAAAAAAATCATTCTTGCCCTGATTTCAGATTCAAAAATTGTCATTAGAAGTTATTTTGAAGTTTTTGCAGCCATAGACTTGCTACAATACCTTGAAAGTCCAGCTTCTATAGTTCTCGTGTCGACTACTTTGCCACAGGTAAAGAAGAGCTATTGGTCTAGCAACTCAGTGTTTGTAAATCAGAGTATTGGTCAGCGTCAATTCAGTTGCTCTCCATTTGTGGTTGTGTCTTCTCCTTCCCCATCTGTTTCAGGGCTTGGTCATCCTCCAGTTAGAGAGTTCCCAAAATTCACATAAGGATAAAAAAGAGCTAGCATATTGAGGATTCTTTCATCAACGTACTACATCCATACTAGTTGATCTATGTCTTGGTCAAGTTGGAGTCTCTTTTGATTTCAGCATTGTTTGTTTATTAGATTAGATCAGTGTAGTTATTGCATTAGATTGATCTCATCACTCAAAAAAGAGCAAATTTGATAGGGAGAAAAGTTTATTTCCGTTCATTGTCTTTGTTGCCAAAAAGAAAAATTAGTTAGTTTTTATTGTGCTTGCATTCCAATAGATTTATTTTCTCTCCATTAGCAAGCCACTTCATAAACAATTCATAAGAAGACCTTAGTGAATTTTTAAAAGATTTTCAGTAAACATAGCATTGCGTTTTCAATGTTAAAACTAGTTTTTTTGCATTCAAAACAATCAACTAGTCAACCACAAGACTTTAGACAATCCTAGGTGCACAAACAAAGCAAGTACATTTCTGATTTTGTTTGGTTTGGATGAATTAAAAGTGCTGTTGTTCCCTCTTGAAAACAGAAAATCAGAATTCGTATTTCTTGTTTCCCTTTTAACAAATCATTAAAAAAGCTGTTTTACAACAAACTAGGAAAGTTGAAACGCTAGTTTAGCTTGTTCGTAGACAAAGAAATAAAGAAAAAAGTGATGTAATATCGTTGTTTTATATTAGGTTTCTTTTTTTGCATTGCTTGCACATTCAGAAGACATAATTTGCATATTTAATCCATTCCCACATAAACGAAACAAAAACCACAAAAACATCACCACCTAGATTGCATCTAGACAAAGTTAGGAAAAATCAGTTCTTTGCATGATAGTGTAGGTTTCTCTCTCTCCTTTGCATGCATCGTGAATTATTGGAAAAGGATAAAAAAAAACTTTGCTTTCATTTACTTTCAATTTTGTTATTTCTCTGCTTTCAACATTTTAATTTCAGCAAGTATTTTACCTCCATAAACTCAGAAAACTCAAAAAAACAAGAAAAAACAAGTGTTAAGAAGTCTCGCCAACACACACAAGTGCTTAGATTTTATTAGAAGCCTTGCCAACATGTGCAACCATCCACGTTTCATCCAAGTCTTGCCTATTCGTGTAAACACCCCACACAAAGCCTTACTTCAACATCACAATTATACATAACAAGCCATTGTCTAACAAGCTCATATGCTTCTAACTTGGCTTTTGTCTAACCTCCTTTAGATAACCCTTCTCGAGACACCAGGTTTTGTCCGCCAAGGTTATTCCCTAGAGTTAGAGCACTGGATCTAAATACATATATTCAAACTGACATTAATACCGAGCTAAGACGCGAGGTTTTTTGTCCTACCCCGATTCTTCATCTTATTGTTGACTCTTTGACTGTGTTGGACGAACAAGAAAACATCCAAAATCCACATGTAGTTGCCTGCCCTCGACATAGAGTTTACCCAATCAACATCGCTCGTCCATAGTTCCGTCTCCATTCCCCTCCCCCTTCTCTTGTCTAGCCTCGTCTTATATCATTCACATTTGTGGATGACATTGATTGTGCATAGCCAACTTGATAGAGTAGATCTTTTCCCGCGAGTCATTCAACCCAATCTCCCCCATTTCCCTAATTTTAGCATTGACCAGAAGTTTCATCTTTTGATATTGAAAAATGAAGGACCTTGGAGTTCTCTTTCTGTGTAGCTCGACTCTCTTAACGAGTACTGTGACGTCGCTGAGGTCTTTGGGTTCCATCACAAAAACCCATTGCCACCACCCATTCCAAATCGTATCCCGCCTAACAATCAACCCAATCCATAGCCCATCCATTACGTCGTCTTCCTTGGACTAACCTTAGGGAGTCGAGTGCACAATTTAGCACGTGTTATTTGCATGTACGCATTCCCCTTGGTCTAAGGTCCTTGATTTTAAGGAATTGATATTCCTATGTTCGCATTTGGTGCCAAGGTGGTGGGAATGTTTGATGGAAGCATGGATCGCTTCAAAGAGTAGGGTGTAAGGAATGAAATGGAATTTGAAAAGTCATTTAATTCACTTGATTTTTGTTTAATCCCTATTTAGAATGCAAGGGAGCTCAAGCCTTAAATAGGATCTGAAGACTTGGAGAGAGATGGGCATGAGCACATAAACAAAAAATTGGCTTGGAAGGCATGTTTTATTAGCATGGAAGCAAAGTGATTTAGACAAAGGAGAAGCATGGGAGAAGTACGATGGAAAGTTTTCATGTTCAGCAGCCTTCAAATTCTACAAGGAGTTCAAGTTGTAGGAAACTATGAAAAATATGAATTAGTCACTGGAAAGGCTAACTGCTAGATGCCAAATTCTATGGTGCTAGAGTGTGTTGGCTAGTCATGGTGTTAGGGCTGGATTGGTGGATATGTCCACTGTTGATAGGTGCCAGCTGTATTGGGGAGGTGGAGGATATTCTCCTCTCCATACATTCTTTGGTGTCCTTGCCCATGCCTGGTCCAATTGTTAGGAAGGGCTGATTGTTAGAGTCTTATCTCGGGGCTTTTTTTCATCGAGCAAGTGTAATGATGGGTTTTCTCACTTTACTTTTTGGCAGGGAGTTTAGTGGACATCCTTTAGCTAATTGACTTGCTGATTGCCTGTTAACCTGCCACCTTTGTGCCGACAGCAAACTTCCTAGCTGCTGCATCACCTCTATATTGTAGGCCCTTTGAGACTGGCAGGCACATGGGGACTCGTAGCATACCCTGGTATGAATCCCTGGGCCATTTGATTGCCAAACTACCTTTGAGCCAACGTGCAACTGGGCAGTGCAAACCCCCTTTCTTGTATGCATAGGGGAGACTATTGGTATTTTTACCATTTGTAGGGCTGGGGTGATTCCTCCTATGATTAGGTGCAATCCTCGGTTGCTAGGATCACCTGCATAAGGTGCACTAACTATAAGTCAAAATCAACTAGTAGTCCATACGCTATTATTTTCTAGAAACATTATTTGCAAGACATATCACCTTAAAAATTTACAAGCATATGAAGATTTTAACAAGATGTTAGAGAAAATGTAATACATGTATGATGATTTGATATCATAGTACAAATGGCTTTATTGTGTGGAAGCCCAACAGTAGATCACTGCAGCCCCAAGAATGTCATTGTTCTAAGTACCATCTATTATTAATATGGCTGAAAGAATAACTTTAAGTTGTGCAATTATTTGTGGATGAAGTGAACTACGAACAGAGATTGTGAATCGCGTCAAAGAGCATGTCCCAAGTTCAATTATCCATGGATTATAACACAGTACAATTGTACTCGTGTAAGGAAGGAAGCCACCTAATGAAGTATGAGGACAGAAGCCATAATTGGTGGATGAAGTGAACTATGAACAGAGATAGTGAACGGGATCAAAAGAGCATGACCCAAGTTCAACTATCCATGGATTATAACACAATTGTACTTGTGCAGGAAGAAAGTGGGCTATCAGGTGATGGCATGGACACTAACGTTTTTAATATTAGGATTGGAATAAGTATTAGTTCAGTATTTGATCAAGAATGGTTGCTCTAAGTCTTTGCTTGTCTTTATATTGTAAGCATCTTTGATATGGCATTTCATTTGAATTTCAAAACATTTACAATTGAGATAGTTAAATTTTCTTAACGTATGAAATAAATTATTTCTTTATAAATCGTTTTTGTATTATGTAGCACTTCACTAGATAATGCAGGTTTTGAAGGTGTGAAATTCACTTACCAGGATGCTGCCTTTGCTAACTTGGATAATTGAAATGTTTTTAGTTATGCAATTCTATTTTAGGCAAGTTTTATATGGACATGTACTTCTTTGTATGCTTGTTCAAATTGGTGCATGCTAGATTTGGCAGGGTTTCATGTTCATTTTATGAAAAAGTATTAATTGATGTCAATGTCTTCTTGTGATGGTTGGGCTTTTCTAGGTTCAACGACTTGCTTCAATTTATCGCTTAAAAAGTGGACGACAAGGTTCAGGCAAAAAAAGGTACATACATTTCTACCTTTTGAAAATAGACCTGTTCTAGAATTGTACATAATATCTCTTATGGCTGGTTTTACAAGTTGAGGCATCACTGGGAATCTTTAGTGATAGGAATAGTTTTGTAGTATATTTTAAATACAATCTAGTTTTGTCCTTTCCTCTGCTTTTCATTCTATTTGAAGTCAATATTTTTTTTGGGATGGACTAGTGTGAGACCACTCTTACGCTCTGAAAAGTCATTTAAGAAAATATTTATGCAGGAATAAATAAGGTGAACCTTTTAACCTTTATGGAGAAAGTTCTACCTGTTATCTTGACAAAAACCATAATATCTGATGTGGAGAAATTCAAGAAAATTTAATCAATATCTGAGATCAATAATTTTTAATGTTTTCCACCAGAAAATATTTTGCTTTAAAAACTATTGCTTACAAAATGTATTTGGTGGTGATTATATTGGTCACTACTTTCATATTGGTTGAAGTTTATTTTAATTATCAAGGATTTTTGTTTACGAGGTGTTTGGAAGTATTTTTACACGAGCATTCAAAACAGTATTTGTATTCATCCTGTTTCTTCATTTTGCAGATCTAACTAGGGGATTTAGTATTGGTATTTGATTAGGGATTTGGAATTGTATGCCATAGTATTACAAACGATTCTATATTTTTTGGTTTTCATGCTGATATCCATATACATGAATGGCTTTACAGGATTGTGACAGTGGCTCGCACAAGACACACGTGTTTGCCGTCTGCCAGTGACAAAAGCCGATTGTTGAAGGTAATTGGTTGTTTCTATGTTCATATGGTTTAGGAGTTCATTTTATATTTTTTGGCCTTGTTCTAATCATTAATAGTTTTCATTCTTGAGAGGTTATGATAAGTATTCTGAGATATATTTGCAATGGATTTAACTTTTACGCAGAATCATGTACCATCTCTTGCCAGAAATATCGATAAGAGGCTTAGTTTCTGCCGATCATCTGTACACAGATATTAATATAGAAACTTTGCCTTGATGATTAGCATACAACCCATTAATACATATTATAACTTTCCTAGTTTATTCTATGCACCTTGTGAAAGGATGGCATGCTTGAAGAGAGAGTTCGATTGAAAACCTTTAATACTTTTCACTCTACGGTGAGCTTTAACATGACATTGCTCAAGTTAAAAGTAGGAATTCAGTTTATTAAATATTGATCCCTGTTTCTAGGTTTTTTTTGCAATCGTGCAAAGTGATAGTGATAATTCAGGTTTAGTTTCTACTGCAAAGTAATATGATAATAGCCTTGACAATACACCAGTTTATGTTGTTTTATACCACCTTGTTTTTGTGGAGAATGCAACTTGAAACATGGCCGCCATAGGCCACGGCATATTCTCTTCAGCTAAGCTGTCAGGTTTGAGCAGTATCTATTCTGCCCAAATCTGCCCGTACTTGCATCCGTCCTTGTCCCTTTGGCTACAGGCCACAATATTTGAATCCTGGTGGGCAGCTTAAAACTCACCAGTGCACCACATGTCAGACTGAGAAGAATTTGTTTTGCTATTTCATGAAGTCACTATATCATCAAACTCTGCCATCTAGATGCAATTCTTGGGGAGTTAGATTCTTAGAGATCTAAGTGATTTATTGGCTGATGGATGTGCCATACTTTGTATAATATACACCGCTTACGGACTGTATAGCCTGGCATGTATTAGCGATGGGGCCCGGGGCATTGCCCCGACATTGGCTTCCCATGTGAGCATTTAGGTGTGGGGGCCCCTGAGAATTTTATTTATAATGTGTTTTGGTCTGGCCGTGGGCTTGTTTTTTTAACCTATAATAACTTATAGGTGGTTCATGGCCCATGGTTTTATACTCATTGTATTGTAAGACAACTTGGACAGTTTTCTATTAACGTGCCTACAAATACTCACACATGCATCAAGGTAAAGCAGATCTTTGAAGTACATTGTTGTATTGTAAATGGTTGAGTTAATGCAATAAGGAAGAAGGTACCTGTGCAGGGTTTTGTTTCCCCCCTAAAGGGTTTCCCAGTTGAAAATCTTGTGTTTAGTGTTTGTTGCCATTTTCCTTCTGTTATAGGTTTAGTTTCTGTTAGCATTGCTTCTCCTGAATAAGTTTACCGATCTATTTCTCTTCATGTGTATTATATGCTTTATGTCACAGCCTTCCAAAAATTGTGGATAGCAGGCTTTTGTATGGAAGGCCTCGATTATAAGTTGCTGACATATACGCTGAGCTCATTTTTGTGGGCATACGAGGTAATTAGGTTGTTTAATTCGATAATCTGCGATCTAGGTTCTTTGAGGCTCTAAGAGGTGGGCTGATCGTTACCCTTCACAAATGTGTTCTTGAAATTGGATCTTTTTATCAATTACTTTGACACTATTAAACTCTGGAATATAGGTCTAGTTAATTATTGTGTGTACTATGTAACCTTTTTATGAAAATTATTTTGTTTAAATGTGTTGGATTATTTGTCTTAAAAATCTGTATAATTGGCATGCCTATCTGACTCTAGTCAACTTTTTGTTGTAGGTCTAGCTAATTATTGTGTGCACTATGTAACCTTGTTGTGAAAATTATTTAGTTTGAATGTGTTGGATTATTGGGCTAGAAAATTGTATAATTGCCATGGCTATCTGACTCTAGTCAACTTTTCATTGTTAATGTCCCTGGGATACCGTGAGAGGTTCTTGCGACAATAAATGCGGTGAATATCTCCAGCTACTGTCCTTTCTCAACTAGCAAGATGATTTATTGTGCAGGTTTTGTATTGTGTATCCGACTACAAAATTGAAGCTCGCCACTAAGAAAAATTGAATGGATTTTTGAAGGGATCCTTTTTATACAATTAGCTGCTTGTAACCTTCGTAGTTTAGCTTCAGCTCTCAAACATGAAAAGATTGCCGTAGTGTATAATAACAAGTTGCATTTTATTCCTTTTTATCTATATAAGTTGACCAAAGAGGATCATTTTTATGCTTTAGTTGGTTCTTTTTGACATTATTATAATTTGCGTGTCTGTAGTTGCTGGGAGATGATCATGAATGGGACGAAGTGGAATGTAGAAGCTCAGTCAACAGGGCAAAGCAGTCTGCAGAAAAAAATCTGATGGATGCCAAAGCAAGGCGTGCTGCTCGCAGGGCTTGTTGGATTATGAAACAAGATGAATCTTTTCATCGTGAGTTTAGGAAAACACCATCCAAGATTGCTTATGTTCATTCGGGCAGCACAGATGCGTCTAGCAGCAAAAAATTGGGGGTCATCAAAAAGAGTGGGAGGAGATGTGTTACGGACTATGCAAACCAACCCATGTCATTTGTTTCTAGTGGCACAATGGAACCTGATGGTGGCATTACTGAAACATCTGTTTCCTGTGTTAATCAAGCTGAAGTAAATTATAGTGCTACCCAGAATGGGTTAAGTTCTGAAAGAAGGGGACGAAAAAGTTCATCTAAAATGGGCAGTTTTGAGGTTCATACAAAAGGTTTTGGATCAAGAATGATGGCAAAAATGGGCTTTGTTGAAGGGACTGGCCTGGGAAAAGATGGGCAAGGTATCGTTCAACCTATCGAAGCAGTAAAACGACCAAAGTCACTAGGGTTGGGTTTGTAATTTGAATTATATTCTGGTTGACTTCTGACATGTAACTCTCTATTCTTTTTTTAGAGTTGATTTTTTCATAGCAATTCAATAAAATTGATATTTGCCTTTAAACATGGACGTGGCATTAATTGTTTCCTGTGGTTTTGGGTGATATTTCTTCTATGGAAGCTCCATTGTTATGCATGAGGAACCATGGAAAGCGCGTCATTGGTAGTCTTAAGCTTTCCTAGCTTGAATTTTCTGACCGTGTTGGTTAACATGATTAACTTTGGGGGCCTACTTACAGTATACTTAAATGTATGAGATGAATCGCGTGGTTCGTTGTTCATTAGCTTGCCAAAGAATTGCCTCTTGCTATTCAAGAACTAAAATACAGGTTGAGAGGGTAGTTTAACTATGTGGTTGTGATCGAATGGTTGTTTCACTAACAAATTTGTTAAAACAATTTCCTATTGGTTTTCTGAAAGTACAATTTGAAATTTACTTGAATACCGGAAGGACAATTCCATCTTAATTACCATCACATTCTAGACATCGATAAACAAAGGTTATTGGTGAAGGGACCTGGCAGCTTCCCTGTACCAATTTTTTGAACAGTAATTCCACACTAGTGGTGTTTGCGGAAGTTATAGTGCTTGTGAAATTCTATGGAAGAATACCAAACAGTGTTTCTCATAAGCAGTAATTCCTCAGACAAAATCAGTTAACAGCCACTTTGATTTAAAAAACGCATCTAAATCGTTTTGAGCAGTAATTCCACTACAGTGGTGTTTGCGCAAGTTATAGTGTGCTTGTGAAATTATTTGGAAGAAATCAAACAGTGTTCACTCAGCAGTAATTCCTCTTAGACAAGATCAGTTAACAACCACTTTGCTTTAAAAAAGGCATCTAAATCATTATTCAGTGAATTTAAATTCAGGCCAAAACTAATTTGTGGGACCGTTCTTTGTGGAAATTGGTGTTTAATAAAATAAAAGTTGCAGCTGAAACTATAAACGTTCGTGTGAAACGAACATTTGGTATTCATAAGTATATGAAACAAAAAAGTGGACCAAACGTAGAACATTCTATTGGTAAAAATGCTGAAAAAAGAGCATAAGACTACATAAGATAGCCAATTTACTTGCCAACTCAGGTGAGATGTCAACAAAAATTGGACTATAAACTTGGCATTCATTTCATCATCAGTTTTTTTTCCATGAAAATATGTTTTCAAGCCGGATGCAGTGGTGTAATTAGATTGAGGCCATTTATCAGAAGTAACTAGGAAACTCATGGAGAAGGTAATGGGATTGTTAATCAGTGTTATATGTGACAAATCCAAAATAAGCACTTTGGAATTGTAATCTCTCGACAATTTTCAGATAAATATATTTAAGGTTTCTGTAGCAACCAGAAATTCAATTGTTTTAAGGAGAGAATTGAAGGGGCATGAGTAGTTGGGATAGAGGAAACCAACTTTATTACAAACAAATATTAAAAGCTAAACTAAAAATCTCTAAATCTTCTTATATACTCAACTAAATTTAAACATGCTTTAGTAACCTGCATATCTCTGTCACATCTATCATTGACGGTAAAAATGGTACAATACCCATGCACATATATTGGACATGTGAAACACAGGTTTCTGAGTTTTCTCATTGAATATATGTAGGCAACTTGTACAAGTACATGTGCTCATCTGTAACTGTTGGATTGATCAATAAACATAGATTGTTGAAATAATTATCAGCCTATTTTTTAATAAAAGTCGCTTATATATATCATCATTCCCTCCATGTGATTGCTCTATCACCAATTTTTGGTTAGCACTGCCTCTTTTTGCCTTTGAAATAAAAATAAAAATCTGCAACTAAGGCATACAGTCATTTTAAGGTCGTGCCGAATACCTCGAGATTCTATAAAAATTCAAGAGGGTCCTATGCCCTAAAAAATTTAAAAACAAAAATAAACAAAGAGATCCAAAATTAATAATTTGTATAGATCCAATTGCTATACGGTCACCGGTTTGGAAAACCGGATTCTTTATTAATCCTCTATCGTACTGATCTTACAGCAGCTATTAAGGTTTCTGTTAGTATTTAGAGTTTTCTCGTTGAATATATGCAGGCAACTATGTACAAGTACATGTGCTCATCTATGACTCTTGGATTGGTCAACAAAGTATAATATAATGTGTTAACATCCATCCAAGTGATTAAATTATACAATAGCATCTGTCAAAGTAATGGTCCTTAATATAACCAACATCAAATGCACAAATAAACGTAGATTGTTTAAACAATTATTGATCTTTTTTGACAAATGTCGTTTATATATATCATCATTCCTTCCATGTGATTGCCCGATCACCAATTTTTGGTTAGCACTGCCACTTTTTGCCCTTGAAATAAAAATAAAAATATGCAACTAAGGCTTTTACAATCACTGTAAGTTCATGCCAAATACTTCGAGATTCTGAAAAAATTCAAGAGGGTCCTATGCCCTAAAAATTTTAAAAACAAAGACAAACAAAGAGATCCAAAATTAATAATTATATAGATCCAATTGCTATATGGTCACCGGTTTGGAAAGATTCTTTATTAATCCTCTACGATATTGATCTTGCGGCAGCTATAAAGGTTTTTGTTAGTATTCAGAGTTTTCTCGTTGAATATATGTAGGCAACTATGTACAAGTACATGACTATTGGATTGGTCAACGATGTATAATATAGTGTGTTAACATCCAAGTGATTAAATTATACAATAGCATCTATCAAAGTAATGGTCCTTAATATGACAAACATCAAATGCACAAATAACCATAGGTTGTTCAAACAATTATTAGTCTATTTTGATAAAACTTAGTCATATATCATTATTCCCTCCATGTGATTACTCTATCTCACCAATTTTGATTAGCACTGCCTCTCTTGACCCTTGAAATAAAAATAAAAAACTGCAACTAAGGCTTAATGTCACCTAAGGTCATGCCAAATACTTCAAAGTTATAGGAAAATTCGAAAAGGGTCCTATGGCCTAAAAAAATTAAAAACAAAGATAAACAAAAAAATCCAAAATTAATAATTGTATAGATCCAATTGTTATGTGGTCACCGGTGTGGAAACCTAGATTATTTATCAATCCTCTACAATATTGATTTTGTAGCAGCTATAAATGTTGCAGTTAAGATTGATTGTTCCAAATAAGAGTTTGGATATTGAAAGTAATGAATGAACTGCTTGATTAGGAACATCAGCGCCAAGAAAATAGAAAGTACATAAAAAATTTAGACATACACAAATTTTAATAATTATATCATGCTTTCTCTATCCAAATTGTTAAAAGCCAGCCTATACTGGGCAGTTAAAAAATACCGCACAAAAAATATTATGGAATCAGGGAAATACCAAAACAGAATAGCACAGGGGAAATAATTAGTAAAATAAGCTCATCCATCATTCTCCACTCCATCCGTACTTTGACCAATTTTGCTAACCTATACAATGCACATGAAACATGCCATGAAAGGAAGTGTATATATATATTCGTGACATGTATAATTTACATTACTATTGGAATTTTTCAAATATTTTATGTTACAATAAATAGTTAGTATTTTGGTACTTTTGTGCACACATTTTGAGTGTTATTAGTTACAATTACAAATAAAAAATATTTAAAATACAAAATTGAAGTTCAAAACTCAAAATCATTCAAGGTGTGCATTTAACTTATGTTTCATACCTACCGCCACAATGTCAATTTTTAGGAATAATTGTGCATCTAAATTATTGACCAAATTTTTTTATTAATTCTATAGATTAGCCTTATACCAAAAACTTGAGTGCCCAACCTAATGATGAATTAAGTTTTTAGCTATATGTTTTAATTTAACATTAAGGTCCTTTTCAAATTGAATAAAGAACACTTTTTTAAAAGTATGACGAACTTTTGCTATCTATAACCTATCCAGTGATTTATTGGAGCAAAGAAGTTTATCACATTCCTTTCCCCTTATTCCATCCAATTTATCCTTTTCATGAATAGAGATAAAAAATAAAGAACCTCCTTTCAGTTGGGAATGAAGTGAAACCTCTTTTCCAATGAGCTTTGCTTCACTTATAAATGAATCTAGTCTCTTTTTCACTATTTTTAGAAGGTGAATCAACGATTATCTCATTCACTCATTTCCAACTGAAAAGGAGGTTCTTATCCTCATTTTGTTCCCCACTTAAAAGAGAATATTTCTATTAGATTCTAGAAGAATAACCCGACTTAGATTAATGTTTAGTTTATTTATTTGCTCCAAATACTGAAAAATATTTTCGGTGGGCTAGAAATTTGTTTGCAGGTTTTTGACACATTATCATACCAAATCTTATTTTAAAAGGGCTAAAAACTTTTGAAAATGTTCCCAATAATTTTGTAAGTGTTTTTTGATGTTCACTGAACTCAAACTCAGCTTTACATGATACTCCCTAAACTTCCAATTTCATTCCCAAAAGATTTTAAAAGTTTCATCTACCACATCCTAAAGTTTTCTCTAAAAACTCCTTCCATTTCCTATACAATTTTTTTTTGATGTTGTTTGAGATGCCAACATTTTCAAATATCCCAAGTAACCATTTCTAAATCTTGCTGCAATATAACTTATCTATTGTGGTTTGAGTCATATAAGCTTTGCACTCTGCAGTGACTTAACCATCTGTTCATATTGTTTTAATTCTAATGTCAACGCTGATTCTAGGTCCCAAATAACTTCGAGAGTAATGCAGTTTATCTAAAGTTTTTTTTACATATTGTTTAATGGCTTTTGTCTTAAAGATCATTGTCACTTTGTTCCTAAGCTAGTTCCTCCTATTTATGGGACACTACAAAGGCACTAAAAGCATCTCATTTTGTAGTAACTTTATCATTGGCCAATAAATTTCATCTTTGTAAGAGACCAATCATGGCAACAAATTGGGGGAAACTCGTTGTTTTCGAAGGCTATACAAATAACTCACAAGGATAGAAATATCATGAAAGACTAAGGGCTATACAAATTATCCACATGGGCCTTCTAAAATGAAAATATTCAATACATCAATTGCCTTAATCTATCAAGGCAATTAATAACATGCTATGGTCCATAACTCTAGCATACATTGGAGGAGGTTGTAGCATATTAACTATGCAGTGAGCCAAAAGACATGGTGGCTATACTCAATGATGTGTTTGACAAGCTCAATCCAATTATTATTAGTGGCTTGTAATATTTTTGCATGCATTATGAGAAAATGGACATTTTTTTCATGTCAAATTCAATGCATGTTGAGATATATATTTTGATTTCTATCCTTCTTACTCGATTAAAAAATGCCCTGCTTAGTGAGGCGGTTTCCAATTCAAAAATTTTCATGAAGGGTTGCATTTGTTTTGGAACAAATAGATTGGTATTTCACCCTTATAACTCTTCTAGTTTGGATACTAAGAACTTGTGTGTACATATTATACGATAATACCCCCAATCATGCTTCTACAAGCAACCAAAGTGAAGCCTTAGGTTGAGTTAGGTCGAAAGTTCACAGTTCAACTAACTTTGTGGATGAAAATGTGTACACGAGGGATTTTTTTAATTGTACAGGTGTTCTTTTCTCTTAGTGCTAGGAGAGGACTTGCTACAACTTTGTGTACAACATGCTAATTTCATGCATTCATTAATAGAATGCAAACAGATGTGTGAGATCAATTTCTTACTTTGTGGGATTTTAATATTCTTTGTTTATGCAATATGCATTGATGTCCATAGAGAGAGAAATCCATTAAAATCATGCACTTCCATGATTATGTGCAACCCTTAGTGTTTACAAATTTTGTATAGAAACCCCTGTGAATGGGCTTTGTATCAAACATACCTAATCTATGTTTCAAGAAAATTTTATGCTTCCAAATAACTTTTTTCGCTTATTACATCTGCTGTTCATTTTCCCATTCTCATGTTAGAGGAAGGATTCCAACCCATTTTAATTCCAAATCTAAGTTATCCAGGCAATCCTCTTTGTTTGTTTTGTTGTGGGTTTGTCACCTTCACCTCCATTCTCTTCCATTCCTCTTTAAATTTCATCTTTCTCCATTTACATTTTCGTTTCTTTTTTATACTTTTGACTCAATGGTACTCAAGAACCTCAAAACACCTCTATCATATGAGGGAGTTAGCCCATTCAAACACTAAGAAAATTCACTCGTCTCATGGCGATTTATCCAATGTTGCAAGTTTATTTTGTTTCTTGTTGGATGATGTAATTCGTCGTTTTGTTATTTATGAATAAATGTTAATGGCATGTTTTGTTAATTTGTTAGTGTGTTGTTAGTTAGGAGTAAGTAACTTTATCTTGTTGGTTGTGACGGTTGGGTTAACCACGCCAATTGACTTGTTCTATTCCTTTATGAATCATTATGATTGTCGGGAAAAGGGCACTGATATCATGTCCTCCTTGAACTACTTGATTGTATTAAGACTTATTGATGAGGAATATAATGATGCTATTTTGTGGATTCTTGTACATGGTATGTTCTATATTATTGTTCTATCTATGCCTTTGTTGGTAGTTTAGTATCTATGCCTTTGTTTGATCAAGAAACTGAAGACAATTTCTTCATAGAAGAAGAGTGGGTCTCTTATGAAACCGATATCAGAGGGATAAAAAATCCAGTGCCAAAGATAACTTGGCAATTGAAACAACTTAAACATCTTGAAAAGGGGGGAAAAACACAAAGAGGGAGCTTGAGGGTTGGAAATCTAACACAAATAATTACTGAAGGACGGGTCCAGTGCACAAATGTGTATGGAGTAGAGGAATATCCTAGAAAAACCATCTTGAGGAGGAAGCTTGTGTTCTAAAGGCTACCATAAAAGACCTCTATACCCACCAAAATGGTTACCCCAAACTCCTCATTGAAATTTTTTTTGCTTAAATTTACTGATGATAGATCAGATGATCCAATAAGGCACGGCCATACGTGCATCACTATGTGGACTGCCAATGGGTAGCCAAATAAGAGGATGTGGCTAAGATGTTTTCTGCCTACCCTTTGGGGCATGCCAATCAATTGGTACAATGATGTGCCAAATAATGAAAAAGAAACTTCGATAGCCCTCTAAAAAGCATTTGAAAAGGAATTCAAATTTATTAGGGATGACAATGAAATTGTATCAAAAATCTACAATACGAAACAAGGTAAGCGCTAGATAGTTTAGGCTTACATCTAGAGATACAAAGTTGCTTGGAAAAATAAAAAAGTAACCAATTGATGGGCTCAAGAAATTTTGGTTTATTGAGTGGTTGGTACACTCACTAAGAACAAAAATTAAGGTATTACTACCTTCACCCTATGCAGATGCCTATAATAGAATGATGGACATAGAAATTGGAAATAAAACATCATCATTGCACACAAGAAGACAAAGTGAAAATGAGGACTCTGACTCTAGTGATATTGGACCAAGATTAGTTTGAGCCCTTTGGAATGGCATGCTTTGAATGATGAGAGAATTGAAAAAAGAACCTAAGGAAGAAGGGAAGGATCAATGGTGCACGAACTATGAAATGGAAGGGCATACCAAGGCCAAATTTTTGAGAAGACTATTTTGTGAAAAATTTCAAGTCAATGACCATGATGTAAAAAGCTTCATGTACAATTTAAAAAATAGGGGTGCCCAAGTCCTCTTTACCTAGGGAGAACCGCCAACACCACCTATCACATCAACAAAGTTCCAAGATAATGCAGGAGCATCCCGAGGTGTATCCTTTGGCAGATATAGAAACCAACAAAACAATTCACTATATCAAAACAATACTAGGGAGATGGTAGTCACATATAATTTGATATACAAGCTTAGCCAATAGTTCAATGCTAGAAGTGAAACTACTCCACCTATATATTCAACACATGAAAATCAAGTGTAGAAGGTGTGGACATGGAGATCATAAGGATGCTAACTTCTTGAAGTAAGAAAAAATCAACGTGATCAAGGTAAGAAATGAAGGGGTGATGGCAATCTCCAGAGGCCAAGAAAATAATCTAACCTACCCAAACCCTTGTACAAAAAGGACTGAATGGCTGAAGTAAGAGTCAAGGTGGAATGAGCAATATGGGAAGAAAAAATCATATTGGTGAAATTACAAGTATAATGACTAGTCGGCTTGAGTTCGAAAAGGAGATTGCAAGACAAGTTATATAGAGCATTATAACCATCAAAGTAGTGAATATTCTATAGAGCATTCCACACCTCAGGGATGTTATAACCACTTCTGTACAAGACAATGATCACAACACAAAGTGGGCTATGCAACTGGTGAAGGAAGAGAAATGGAGAGAGCTCATTTTCAAAACCCCATAGTTAGGAGACCAAGTAATTGATTCGATGCTCCTAATACTATTACTAGTTATGAGACATAGTTAGGAGCTTATCTTGGCATCCAACAGTAGATCACATGGAGATTCTAGGTATGAACATGACTAATACTATTATTGATGGTGGATTTGGTGTGAACATGCTTCCAGAAGAAACGTGGAAAAGTCTCATAAAACTCATTATTTGGCTACCAACCTTCTAATTAGTGGGATTTGATCAAACAGGGATACAAATTTTGTGAATCCTAATTGCTCAAAAGGTAATTATCATTACCCAATCTTTCATATTAGACTTTGTAGTCATCTATTTAAAGAAAAAAACCTATGATGCATTATTGGGCAGAACTTGGCCAATAAAAGCCAAAGTAGATCAAAATTGGAAAAGGGACATAATCTCGATTAAGAAAAGGGTTTGAAAGTACATCATAAAGTTAAAGAACCAAGCAACAAGTGGGAGGCAACCTCATCGAATGACTCATCAGAGTCAGACATGGAAGATAGGGAAGGATATAATTATCGACATCTGAACCAAGGTACAATGGAACCAAATGAGGAGGGACTATTGGAGTTATACTCATGTTCAGATGATGAAACAAGCTCCTTGAGTGGTCTCTTCCATTAGAAAATGGAGGACTATGAAGTTTTCCAACATGGGTGCAACTTCGTCGAGATCATGGAATGGGCACACGAGAACAAACTTTCATCGAACAAAACCTTTATCATCAGAACCAACCTACCCTCTCGAGTTCATCAAATTTTGAGTGGGTAATGCCAAGATAGATGAAAAACCCACTCATAATTTTGAAGGGGTAAAAGGAGTGAAATACAAAGAACCAACCGCAATCAAGATAATCTTGGATCCAACAATGAACCTCAAGTGATTATGGATGATTTAGATCCTATGTTGAAAAATGTAGCATTCCATATCTTCATAGACTATAAGGATGTGTTTACTTGGACATACAAGGCCCTGAAGAGAATACCACCGAAGATGGGTGTACATAGATTTCAAGAGCTCAAACAATTTAGAGAAGAACATATAGAAGGAATAATAACTATACATCAAATGTCCAAGAGGATATTGATAACATTTTGGAAGCAAGGATCATCTTCAAAGGAGAGACAAGTGATTGGGTATCCCCAATTGTAATCAGTTTGAAGGAGGAGTTAGAACAAATAAGGATATGTGTCGACTTTAGAAGTTAGGTTACAGAAAAATAAAGGTAATGGTGGAAATGGGGGCACTGAAAGATGTCACCGGAGTAAAATCCTTCTTGGGACATGTCGTATATTACCATTGGTTCATCGATTTTTTTTGTCAAGTCTTTCACCTGCTGGACACTCTCATCATAAAAGGAGCTTTGTTCGTATGGTCTAAGTAACAAGGGGGTGAATTTAAAGAATTGATGGCTCAATTGATAAGTTCTTTGATACTTACTTACTTTTATTGGGACAAGGAATTTTAGTGTCGTGGACACTTCCAAATATTCTATTGGAGTAACATTTGTACAAGTAGGAACTCAAGGGTTGAATCACCCAATGTTTTTTGTAAGCAATTTTCTATTCAATGTAGAGAAAAATAGAACACTATAGAGCATGAAGTCTTAGGAATGGTTTATGCAATACATGATTTTCAACATTACTTGCGGGTGACCCCCTTCATGTTTTATATTAATCGTATTAATGACCGCGCCCATATCTTTATTAACGTGCCACTATCATATCACACCACTTCACAACATCACATGTTAACATTTATTATAATTATTCTTCATTCAACATAATTAATAATATCGTAGAACTTTCTACCAATCAAAATACAGATAAATAATTTCTTAATATATTTTATTAAGAAATATATAAATTAACATTATAAAAAAAATCAAATATTTCAATATATAAAAAACAACATATTTTAATTAATACAAAACACATACTTTAATTAAAAGTTAAAATTAATTAAATCTTACAATAATCTCTTTAGAACTAATATTAAAACTTAAAATTAATCAAATCTTACAATAATGTCTTTAGAACTAATAAATAGTAGAAAACCAAATGGGCACATCGTTTGATACAGTTATGATAGCCGGCTGGTGTAACTGCATCATGCTATATAAAACAATTGTTTTGGATTCAAGATTTTCATCCACTTTTACATAATTATGGGTCACCAAGCATTTTAGAAAAGGAGGAGCTGCTCCCCCATTTTGTTTGCCACACCGAAGGTATAGATTTTAACTGCCAATAAATGAAGTATAGTCTAATACCCATTTATTTTCTCAGTTTGAATGTCTTGCTGCTGTTGATGTAATACCCATTTATCATTTTCTTCATATTCTAAAATGTGATCTTGTTTATTTGTTTTATCATATGAACATTGTTTTTTTCAATTTCTGAGCATAGAGATTTTTTCGGTGAATGCCCTAAGTTTAGATGCAAGTAATTGGTTGTCTAATTCTCTTTCTCTGCAACAAGAGAACTCATTTAATGTTAATTTTTTAAATCTTTACCTTATTGTTACAATTTTTTTTCAAGTGGCAGCTATTAGGGTTTAACAACATGGGCGGAAGGGGAAGGGCCAATTCTCCCAAAAAGAATGATGAGTTGGTATATTTGGCAGATAAGAACAAAGAACTTGTTAGTGAAAATAAGTCAATAGAAGAAAAAAACAATAACAATAATCGGGTACAGAAAGAAAATGAATACAAATCCAGAATTTCAGAAGTCCAAGAAAAACTAGTAAAGTGTGAAGAAAAGTTGAACGAAGGCAAGGCCGGTACAGAAGAAATGAGAGCAGGATTCATGGCAGAAAAAAGCAAACTCTTAGATCATATCATGCATTTGACAGAAGAACTTGAGGCTATTAAATATCAATCAGAGGAAGTTTCTAGACCACATTGGGAAGCTGAAATGGCCCAGCTTTTAAGAAATGCTGATGGAGCAAAAAGTGTTAATAATCTCTATACCAGAGAAAATAATTATCTTAAGAAAGAGATTGAGGAGTTACCTTCCAAGGAAAAAAAACTGGAGGAGGAATTTGAGGATGATTTAATCATGTTGATGAAGAAAAACGAAGAATATAGAGAGTATATTGAACAACAGAAGAAAGAGACCGAGGACTTCTGTCAGAAGAAGTCTGAAATTGTGAGCGAAAAGGAATTCATTTTCAGGAGTCTTGAAGAAGTAGCCCATAAGTACAGAAAAATTTCAGACAAAAATGGGGATTTAATCAAAGTTGTGTTAGAAATAAAGCAGTATTTATCTGATTTACACACAGAGTTAACTAAAGAAAAATCATTTGTTGATGCAACTACAGCTGACTTGGCAGATGTTATCAATACACCGGCCAGTGAGTTGTGGGAGAATAGGAAAAAGAGGCCTGTTTCTGATATTTATTATATATAGATTGTCAAAAATGCTATCAAACATTTTGAAACATGTACCAACGACAGCCATTTTATTGTCAATAAATATTATATTTGTGTACATATGGATTCATAATTATATATGCTATGAAATTTGTGCAAATTAAATGGGTTATATTTGAGTTTTAGAATTATGATTTTGCAAACAATTATATATTAATATTAAATAATACTTAAATGTGTGCTGTTAATATTTTACGTTTATATAATAATGTATTTTGATTTTTCAATTATGTAGGCTTAAGAGTTGTCATGTATCTAACTTAAAAAGTGCAGTATGATGGCAAATGATATTAGTGAAATCTTATGAGTTCAATATTTTTTTTAAGAAACTTTATTGGTATGGGAAGGAGTTATTTTAATTTCTTAAATATTGTCTAATAGTTCATTTTGGAAGAGAATAACACTACAATACATGTAAAATATTCATTTTTATTTCTTTTTATTTTTGTTGAGTAATTCAATACTTTTATAAATAATTTTTTTTTTTTTTTAAATTTTAAATTTATTTTTAAATTATTTTCATCAATAATTATTATAATCTAAAAGAATTGTTTAAATAAATACAAACATTATTTTTAAGTTTAATAATTTTATAAATAAAAGAAAATGGTAAACATTTTTAGAACATGAAAACATGAAAGGCCAATGTGCATTTCTAGAACATGGAAGGCCACATGGTTAAAGTAAAACTACTTTTTTTCATTTCTGCTAACATCTATCATTGTTTTCATTATTTTCTTTCTCACCCTTGTAATAACTTTTGGTCACTCGGTTCTATATAATTTTCTTCAACTTATTTGTTTAGTGGATAATGTTATTTTATACTGAACACTCCACTATTACTCTTGGGTTACATTAGCAAGGGAGCTATTACATTCTAGTTTGTTTGCATGTAGAGTTTTTATTTATGCATATATGAATTGGAAGCATAGGAATGAGGTACAATTTTGAGCCTAGTTCATTTTCTCAATATTAGGGTTTTTTCCTAAAATAATAGTGGTGGTGATTTAATTCATTTCAAAGAGCTTGTTTGGTAAGTATGGTGGTTTATTTCTTTTATGTTTTATTTATTTTTTTAATATTTTAATCAATTTAAAATTATATTCTAAAAAATATAGCATGTTTTTGTTAGATATTTAGTAAGGATTTATGAGAGAAATCAACGATAAAATGATGTTTTCTTGAATTGTATGGCATGAAGTTATTATTTTATCATCATATTTTTTTCAAAAGATTTACCAACAATAGGAGATTGGAGGATGCATGCAACATTAGTAGTTACTACTAATTCTGAAATTTCATCATTCCTATATAGATATACAAGATCCAATTTCATGATTCAAGGGCGTAGATCTTAAAGAGGTAAGGAACATAACATTCACTTATGCTATGTTCCTTACCTCAATCACAAAAAATTGATAGATTATAATCCAAATAGAAAGCAATTCCAAGACCATATTACTTTTATTATAAGGAGCAATAAATAGTTATAGTGTAAACAATAATAACTCCTTTCAAATGGTTGAATTGTTTTTAATTTTCTCAAAGCATGTACCTACTATAACTACTTGGATTGCTTAATTTACATATAGATAAAAATGAGTACTTATAAAATTAGATAAATATGACTACTTAGAAAATTAAGATGACTAAAAATCGCATAACATACTAAGGTATCTAACACAAGCAAACAATTTACTATTAATTATCAAAACCAACTTAAAGGAATATTTTTCAGTTTGGTAGGTCTTATGTTTGAATAGAAGGCTACCGTTGAGAATCAAGAATACTCTACTTTTCTATTTGAGTGGTGGTAGGGCCCCATTAAGAGGGCCAAATAGCTATATTTTGATTGAATGGTTTTTATAAATTTTATATTACCACACACAATAAATTCACAACAATTTTAAAATATAGCTTAATTTTGCAAGCAAATAATCCATGCTAAATATGGCATGTATCAATCTCTCCAAGGAAATATTAGAAAGACTCAATCTCGAGAGAAAAACAAAATTATAAAAAATATGAATGAGGTCTATAACCCATCATGTTCTCTTAGAATTTCATAGAAAGACCAAAAAGGTATGGCCAAATTACACAGACCTATGAATTAAAATAAGCTTTGAAGGAAAATATTTTGACTAAGAAGTGCATCTTATAGCATAGTACATTTGAATAAAACTTATTACTGATACAAAATAGAATTCTCAAAGTAAACAAAACTCTTGAAACATGCTCTACCATCATGAGTTTTTCAACAACAAATAAACATGTGAAATAAATTTATCTTTAAATTTTAATAAGTAAAAACTAATATGCGCTAATCTAGATGGGGAATCCAATCAGTTGAAAATGCTAAGCGTAACTAGCCGCTACGTTCAATGTGGACTGCCATGTTGAAAGTACCTACTAGTTATGCTTAGTGGGGTTCTAAGCCCTTTATTTGAAGTGCCCATAGGATTATGGACAACATATCAATGCATATGTCTGATATTGATATATATATATATCATTTGTTTGCATGTGTTAATCGTTGCTCCTTGTTTTTCAATGCTAATTATTTATCAATGCTGCTTGTTTATCAATGCTATATGTTTATCATTGCCCCTTGTTTATCCATGCCTATGTTTTCTAATTAACTTTTTATTTTTGCATAGGTGATTATGGACATCATATGTGTCTTTCATATAGCTATTTTCTATGATACAAGCAATGTGTGTATAAAATATACGTATATTTTTTATGGTTCGAGGAAAGAAATGATGACTTTTAATTTTGCTCCAATTATTGATGGTCAAATTGAAAAGTTCATATAATGTAGCTATTATCCATGGTCTTATCACTCTTTTGCATAACACAATTAGTAGACATGTATAAGCTTTGAGGAATCATGCATTTTGAGGAATACCAAATACTCTTATTGAATACATAAAAATCCACAAAATTAATCCACATTGCATAACTGATGATGGGTAAGCTGACAATAACTCACTGTGTTTTCCTGGATTGAGGAATATTGAAGCATCAATTGTGAGGAAGATCAAAAAATGGTATAAGCCCTATTATTTTCATAACCTATAACTAGTAGAATGGTATAATCTTTGAGGAATATAATGAGTCCACACCTACCTATAGCATTTTTTTAAAAGCCTCAAAAGATTTGGTGATTTAAAACTCTGAAATAGTACAATAGGATTCATTGTTATCTATTAAAACACAATGTAAATGATATTGAATCTTGGACATTGTAATAACAATGCATGCTATATTTTATAAATGAAAATCTTGCTAAATGTTGGAGGGCATTTTTTAGATGAAAATCATGGCGTAGATAGTGGCCATGTAATTTTAGTGGTAACATTCTCTACCTAATTATAGTTCCAATAACATTAACTTTTAATTTATCAACAATATTACATGCCAATATTAACTATCAGTAACAAAATGATGAGCAAGGAGAGCTGAAAAATATCATGGGGGCCTTCTTGGATGCTATTTAAATTATGGTACAGGATTATGGAACATGATAATGGCACATGAGATCATGAAAATGTTGAAATGGAATAGGGGAATGGTGCAGGAGTAACTTGCCCATTTTTTTCAATCAATGAGCACAATGTATCCAATTGAGGTTAAATTTTAATTTTATCGACTAACACCATTACACATGACTATTAACAAATATTAATGAAATTACAAGCAACAAAAGTTGACCATTTTCATGGGACATGCAGACACATTAGCTAGAAACTCTAACGTACCAGCTGGTTAAAACACTCCTTATAGTAGTTTTAACTTTTACTATTGTTTAAGTTGATTTATTTACAAGATAAGGCTTTCTTTGTTATTATTATTGTAAAGAAAATATGTAGTTTGTTAAATCCATGCTAGTTATGTTGCATCCTATGTAATTCTCTTACAAACATCGAAATGGTACAATTGAATGGAGTGTAAGTATACTCTCAAATTTTAATGTTCCTCATCAGGGAGTATAATATGTTCAAATGACGTTAACTTTTAATTTTATTGGCCAAAAACATTTCACACTAATATTAATGCAGGGCAAATGAGTTAACAAAATGGGCGGAGTGATGGTAGATAGAGTATCCAATAGGAATGTGGAGGTCAACTATCATTGTGGCCATCCACATTGAACATACCGATTGATTACACTCATAAATGAACATATTATATGAGTACATGAGCACCAAGTGTAACCAGTTCAGTGTGGACTGTCACATTGATAGTTGACCTCTATGTCCCCACTGATTATTCTATCTACATAACAAACATGGCTTAAAAAATTCCTTGATTTTTTTAAAATAACAATTTCCAATGGTAGATAGAGTAACTAACAAGGATGTTGTTACAACCTAATTTTGCCCTAAAGATTGTAAATTTTGAATTTGTGGATTATTATGGTTATCATTTTATTATTATTGCTTTGATTTGAGTTTTATGACATACTGGTTATGGGATAGTGATATGTTGATTAGTTTACATGATGTGATAGCTCTACTTTTTTATTCTATATATTATGGATGTATATTTGTTAGTTATGCATCATTAGTTGATAATATGATGATTCAGACTAATTACCTAATTGTCACAAGGTGGATGTAGGATTGATTCTTCCCTCAAAGCATGACGGAGAGAGAACATCATCATAGAGGATGGAATAGATGGTATGATTGGGGGATGACAGATGAACAACTAGTAACCCAACACACACATCACAATAGAATAACTTGTTTGATTCCTTATTTGATTTAGATAGTTAATTTATTTTTGGGTATTAATATACTTATGCTATGATCATGTTTTTGGTTGATGCTTATGATGATCTAAATTATGTGATCTAATGTGTAATTTTAGTGCATAGATTTATGCATATAATGTTGTTATATAATCATGTAGTCGATGCTGACATAAATCTAGTTGCCCAACACAGTGATAGGGTTAAATGATATTTGGTATATATCGTTATCTTTATTTAATGTCTTTTTGTATAAGAGTTTTTAATAATATTAAATGTTAACCATAGAATACTTGATATATATAAATATAGATAATCCATATATACTAGTATTTAATTAAAATAGTTATCTTATAATACTTCGATTATTAATTGTTTTATTTTATCTTTTATAGAGATAACTAACTGCTACATTTAAATTTAGGAAATTTAATTATAATATAATGCTAACTTAAGTGCTAAAAGCTAATGCATGGATTCGTCAGGATTTTAAGGCAATTAATCATGACTTAAAAGGACCTAAGTTGTAATTAACTTAGCCCTGAACAAAAAGTATAGACATGCATGACTGATGAAATAAATAAAACTCAAGTGAAGATTTTGAAAGAAAATTAATAAAATCTTAAGAGGATATGTTAATAAAGCTGAACTTGAAACACTAAATAAAAGAGATTTATGTATAATTAAATAAATTAAACTCAAAGTTAAGTAGACGATATGAAATTGAAAACAAAAAGAAGCTCAAGATTAATAAATATAATTGATTTTAAACAAAAAGAAGAGGGGCGATCTTTGCATGGAAAAGGAAATCTAAAAGAGGAGAGTATAATAAGAATTGAGGGGGGTATGATAGCAACGAAGGGAGATAAAGGAAAATATAGAGAAGGGAGATAAAATAAAATATAGAGAAGGGAGATAAAATAAAATATAGAGAAGGGAGATAAAAAAATATACAACTAAGGAGATATAGAAGAGGATACAACGAAGTAGAGAGATGAGAGTATGACAAAGGAGATAGAGAGAGAACGATAAAAGATATAGACCAAAATATAATGAAGGGAAAAATAAGTGAAAATGAAAAGAAAGAAAGAGGATGACAAAAAATATACAACTAAGGAGATATAGAAGAGGATACAACGAAGTAGAGAGATGAGAGTATGACAAAGGAGATAGAGAGAGAACGATAAAAGATATAGACCAAAATATAATGAAAGGAAAAATAAGTGAAAATGAAAAGAAAGAAAGAAGATGACAATAGTGTATTTTACAAGGTAAAGGGATGCAAATTGATTTTATAAATTCGTTAAAATGATACACTGAAAGTTAGTATTACAATGAACCAATGTATGGTAAAAGATTGTGTGAATATGTGTATTATGTGTATATCTATATGTAGATCTGTATAATGGTTAAATTTTTTTATGTGTATGTCTGTATATCGATCTGTATACATGATAAAATGGAATTTACTGAATAGGTTAATCGATCTGCACAAATACCTCATAAAAAAGCTAATGTGTGGATTCAATTTGAAAATTCTTAAGAGTAGAATATTCTTTTAATAAGGCATTCCCCAAGTAAATATTCACACTATTTTACTATGCTAAAGAAATATACATTAGGTGACTTGGTAATAGATTTACCGTATTATTTGGCAAGTGTTTAGAATGAATTAGACGATTTGAATACTTTGTTTGATCAGATAGTATAAATGTATAAGAAAATATAAATTAGTTAGATAAGTATTTAGGAATCCATGGAGTTTTTGATATAATTTAGAAATATTTATTATTAAGTGGTTGACCAAGAGTCCATCTAGGAAAATAATAAATAGATTCTTGTGTAAGTAAACATATATACAGAGATATACAATTTATATACTCATCTCCATCACACTATGTGTAATATAACTATCAGACTATGTTAGAAACTTCGGAGGAATATAATAAAATAGATTTTTCAGGTATCTCCTTAAGTCAATCTTCGATATAGATGTACTTGTAATAAATTGTATCTTCATGAATTTTTAATATAATGTGGATTGCGAAGTAGATATGTATATACACATTTATATATGTTTATATTATTGGAGGTTATTAGCCAATGATATGGGAAGCCATACACTCTGTTTGGGAAAGAAATGATAGATGTAAGAAGGAAATTACATTTCCTCCTTATGGCAAATCTAATTTTATTATTGCCTCGGATTTCTGTATTATGGTTGATCTCAAGTTTATAAATGTATACGCATGTATCTTTTCTAGTTTAAGTATGATAAATATGCTTTTATTTAGTATTCGTTGTGATAGGCTAGCATGAGTTATCCACTAGTAAGCGATTCAAGAACTATAACTAAGTTAACAACTTAGGAAGTGAATATTAGTATTTTATTGTGTTTAATATATCTATTGGATATGATTTTTTTAAACTGATTGTTAAACATTTAACATAGAAATCCATTGATGAGGTTTTCATATTTAAACTTGTAAAGGGATTCGGTAATGTACAAGAGTTACAGCATATATGGAATGATAAACCCCTTTGCAAAACTGAAAACCATGATACTTTGTATAGAACTCGTTGAATGTTGAACTTTATCAAATTATGGAATGGTTATAGGGATGCATGTTTTAGTGTAAATATATATATATATATATATATATATATATATATATATATATATATATATATATATATATATACACACACACACACACATATGAATGATTGTGATTAAGAATTCAATAGTTTCCTGTGATATTTATATAATAATGAACTTGATATGATTCATGCCCAGATGGTATGATTCTTAAATAGAAATGGGATATATTCATTATATTTGAAATATCTTTGTGTAAAATTCATGTATTGCATTTAAGGGATTAAATACATAGTTATGATTATTTTTCGTACCTAACATGTTTGCATATCTATCAATAGGAATGATCTATTTTAATCATTGGTTTATATATTATGTTATATTTAACTAGTCTTGCATTGATAATGTCAAACAAGTAGTGAGACGGACTTCACTAGCGTAGTTGGTATTATGAATGCAAGATAAAGGTAATTTGATTAAGTAGTGTGTATGAAATTGATAGATCCTAGAGATCATATGTTATTTGAAAACTCTGGCCAAATTAATGTTATATAGACATTTTCATTTCATATGTTTGATTTATATGTTTGTGCAATATCATGTTAGAAATGTATTTTCTTTATGGTACACATCATATAGTAAAAATATTACAACACATGGGTACTAGCATGTCTCTATGGATTCTCACACCGTCACTATCTACCTATCCATGAAGGGAAGACCATTCCCTAATGGAAGATTTTTTAGGAGATCGATGGTCTATGGTTGATGTGGAAAAATGCTTGGATGATGCTCTCCCTCCCCACTGCAGTACTTACTTGGAAACTATACTTGAGATTATCAGAGATACATGAGTTAATTTGACTCGAGCTCTATGGAGCATAGTATCTATTTATTGTATTAATGCTAAATGCAAAATAAAAATATAATTATATTATTTTGTTATACTTTAACAGTAATAGCTATATTATTGCACCAACCATGGCTAAATTTTAATGTGGTTACTTTCCTTGTAGTTATGTTATGTTACATAAAATGTTAATGATTGCAACTATTATTGTTAAGTTTGTGAAAGTGTATTAGGATTTGATAGCATGCACCAAATCAGTGATTAGATTATTATGGTATAATCTAATAAAAGAATAAATGTTGAGTAATTAATTATTAAAAAAAAATTACTCCTTTATTGTAGTATAATCCATGTGGGGTTGTTACATGTGGTATCAGAGTTAGTTTCAAAATTTAGGACTTAATGAATCCGCTAATGTTTTCATATTATTTTGTTCAGAGAGAAATAAGAATGTTGAAAAAAAGAGCATCATGTGAGTGTCCTTCAAATGTCAATGACAATAACCCTCCAATTGATTCTAACCAATTTGCCACTAAATAGTCAACAAAGTTGGATCAGATTCTTACAACCATGAACAATATCAGGGACCAAATCAGAGCCTTGGAGCAGGATGTTCACGACCATGGAGAAGAAAAACATCAGGAAGAACCTGTTGAGCAAAAAAACCAGTAAGATGTGAGAGCTTAGGTAGCTACAGAGTTGTCTAGGGATATGAAAAAGGTGAGTCCACCTAAGTTTGATGGAACTATCCTAGGTGACAAAGTTAAAGTGTGGCTAATACAGATGGAAAATTATTTTGAGATTTGAAACTACTATGAGGTCACCAAAGCAGTTTGGGGAGCATACCATTTGGCTGGTGAGACAACTACGTGGTGGGCCAATAAGAAGTTAGAAATGAACCTAAACTTGACCACCACTATTTGGGAGCAGTTTGTGATATTGTTTAGGTCATAGTGGCTTCCACAACTTTATTTTGATTAAAATCTCACATATTTTTAGAAGATGAAGCAGGGAGAATTATTGGTGAATGAATACTAGAAGCAGTTCACCACACTTCTAAAGTACGTATCTTAGTACCAAGTAGATGAGAAGTTTAAGATCAAGAAGTTTATCATGGGATTAAAACCCCAGATAGGTGGTGAGGTAGATGTTTATGGACTAGGTCTTTGAGAAGACATTCAAGCATGAGCAGAAGTTGAAGTCTCTTGCACAAACCAGGGACAAGTTTAAGAAAACATTTGAAAGTTCTAAACTAAATTTCAAGAATAAGAACTAGAAATAGAGTGGAGACTCTAAGGGTCATTTCAAGAATAAAAATGCCAAATTCAACAATGGATCTAGCAACAATAAACTAGGCAATGGCTTCAAAGGTAATTTCAAGGGAAACCCACATACTGACAGGAAAGGTCCACCTAAAGTTGTTTTAATTATGGAGGAGACCATTATGCTCATGAATACACTCATGACAAGTCAAAGAACAAAGGTCCCAATCCTTAGTAGGGAAATTTTTAGAAACATATCATGCAACAATTGATAACTGGTAAGCCAAATTTCAAGCATTACCCATAGAGTTATCAGGTATTTTGTTTGAACATATAGTTTCCATTTTGATAGATACAGGGGATAATAAATATTTTATAGCTCTTGTAACGATTAGTAAGTTTCTTGAAAGAGATTGATTTATGGAAGATACATGGTCAATATAGTATGGGAATGATTCAAAAGTCATGATTGACAAGTGTCTAGTTGAAATAGATATTAGGTTGCCCAAAGTCACAACTATAGTAGATATGTATGTAACACCACTAGGATCATATGATGTGATCCTATGAGTCAACTGACTTGCTAAACATAAGACCAAGGTGTTAGAGGTTTATCTATGATATATTCAAGGTGACCAAGGTTGTTGATGAGGTGTCATGTGTGTTAGATTGATGATGACAAAGTGTGCTTCAATGTTCTTGCATGGTTTTTTAGTGTTTGACTTGATAGAAAAATTTATGGAGGATATTGATTATATAGACATGTTTTAGAGACCCTATGAAATTTTATGAGTGCTTAGAGTGATTATAGAAATAAATGGAATTCATCAGAATAATCATATGGATGTTTATAGCTCAAGTAGTCATATTAATAGATAAGGTTGAGTAAGCAATTTGATGATGTCATATTTCACACATGTGAAGGTTTCAAGAGTATCTTGATACATAGATGGATTCCCCTATTTGAGGAGATCATATGGTTCAAATTTTAGGTCATAAGGTTGAGTGTAACAAAAGTTATTAAGGTGAAAATTTGGCTTCTCAAATAGAAGTTTACTAAGCTCCCATACTTAACCAAATTTGCAAAAGATATCTACAATGAGCATTTAATCAGATCACAAATATAATGGTGAAAATTTAATTTAATCAGATAAAGATCTAAAGGTGAGTGTATGATCATACAAAGATCTAACGATGAACATCTAATCTTAAAAACAAAGATCCAATGGTGAGCATGTGATTATGTAGTTAGAGATCAATAATGCACGTTAAGTAAATAAGTCAAAGGATGCTCAAATTACACATAAAACTTCCAAGTAGCAAAAACACATTGATTGAATGGTACAAGGTGTGTAGAAGGCATGTAGAGCTTTCAAGTGGCACAATCATGGGAGCTCAGATCGATGATCAATGATGAGATTTGCAAGGTAAAGACCAAGCTACTTCTAAGGAGATCATTGGTACATATTTGTTCAAATTTTACAGGAAGCACGAGATGATGCCAAAGTGGATGATGTTTAACAGTGACCATTGGCATTTGAATTTAATAAAGGAAAAACCAGTGCTCAATATTTTACTTATAACTTTTGATCCACAATGTATTTCTTGATGACGTAAAAATCAAAGTTGTAATGGACTCCAAGGTGCATCTAGAAAATTATATTATAGTATTTTAATGTTTTTACATTCAAAGATATTGATATCCAAAGTTAATTGTGTGTTTGACCATGGCCTGTAAGTGATCTGAGATGGATAGAAGAGTTGTTCTTGATAATGTCTTGATGTTTCAAGATGAATTAAATATTGAAGATTGTTATAGACTTCATGAGGACCATTTCTGTGGTTTTTTGAGGTTTGAAAAATCTATATTTAGTATTAACAAAGGCTTAGAAGTTGATTGTGTTTATTGAATACACTGGCATATTGAGTGACCACTTTACAAAAGTGTGTTGGAAGAGTTCTGAGTAGAACTGAAGAAGCAAATGAGCATGGAGATGTTATATAAGTATCTAAGGTTTATGAGAAGGCATTGGTTGTCACATGTCCCCTTCTTAACACTCATCTAAGGCCCTATAGCCTATAGCATTACTGTAGGCTAATTTCAGGTTGGAAGGGAATAGTAGGACAAAATCACTATTCATCAATTACTATTCACGTGTTACTATTCATCAGTCACTATTCACGTGCTACTATTCATAAGATACTATTCACATGGTACTATTCATCAAACACTAGTCACTTGTTACTATTCATCATCACTATTCATGGTGACATGGCAATGGATGTGGTAGGTGATGCAGGTGATTATGCAATAAGGAGGTGACTTGTGGAGTGATGTGGCATGACCCACATGAGAATTTATTATGTAAATAAATATATATAATTATATATATTATTGATCATGTGAAGAAACAAGTTGGTTGAGAATCACATGGGGGCACATGGGAAAGTCAAAAGTGGATTCCCTTGCACATGTGAGTGAAGACCTCTCACACATGTGAGAGACAAATAACACTATTTTCAGAATAGTGTTCCCACTTCAAAGCATAGTGTATTTCTTTGCTTGCAGTCCAAGTTTTCTCTCTTCTCCTCTCTTATAATTTATGTATATAGAGTTCTCCTCCTTTGTAAATAATATCTTTTATTCAACCAAAACAGCCCCCCATCCCCCCCCACAAAAAAAAAAAATTCAGATTTGAACATATGTTCTCATCTCCCATCCTTGGATATTTTAGGCTAATTCGGGTGGTGAAATAATCATCTTATTTAATATTGGCCATTCCATACATGGATAACATTGGAGATTTAGTAGAGGATTACCAGTTTTGGTGGTGGAAGACCCTCCTTAGCTGGCTAGTTTCAGTAGAGAGTTGTTGTTGTGATAGTGTGCAAGAATTCAGAGTTTGATGTCCGTAAGTGTGTGTATGTTGTATTTCATAGTTTTTGGTCTAAGAGTTGTGTTTGTGTTCATGGATTTATGTCAAGCATGATATTGTAATATGTTATTTACATCAAGTAAGTAAGAGAGTTATAAGTGTTATTGTATGTAGTTTTCAGCATTTGGAAGGAAAGTTATGCAATAACTTCCTATGTGTTTGTAATATTTGGAGAAATAAGTTATAATATAAGTGTGGTTCATCTTGGTAACCAAAAAATTCTTTTGGGTGTTGTGAGTTATTATTTAGTTTATCTCTTAAGTATTCAAACCTAAAAATTATAAAAGTGTTTTAGGTGATTTAGGGAATGCAAGAAAATTTGAATTTATTGTTGTTTTAGGTGATTTTAGGGAGTGCATTATAAAGTTTATGTGTTTAATTAATATCCCAAAAAAGGGATACAACAGTGGTATTAGAGCTGATGATTTTGTCAACTTGTGAAAAATAATTATTTTTAGTTTTTTTGTAGAAGTTTTCTTTTATGCAGTGTGGTGGAATCAATCATAGATAGTATTTGAAGAGCACAATCGACCCATTTAAAGATCTTGATCTTGAAGTTGAGGCTGAGAGAGAAGAAGAGAAAATGGGAGATAGACACACTTAGGACACCCTTGCAGAAGATCTCAATAATTTGGCTAGAGAGCAACAGGAGATAAGGGATTTCTTGTGGCAATGTCTACCCAACATCAATGTTGATCATAGTGGTGGAAACAATGGTGAGACAAGCAACTAGGTGTAGTTGCCTAGTCATATCAGAGTCTCTTATGTATCTTCATTTAGGCCCCTTAGGCCTACTTTTTTAGATCATCAACAAAAACTCAAAGATAGACAACATGATGCAAAAGTAAGTATTAAAGATTTCATTAGCCAATGGTAGTCCTTTGATGAAGAAACCCATACCAACATGACACTAAGTGAGTTTTGTCACTGAAAGCTAAAGGGAAAGCCAAGAAGTGAAAAATGACATAATAATCAATATTTGAAATGAAAGATAGGAAAGGTGACTCTTTCACCTTTTGATGGATTAGGAAAATGCACTGCCCATGCATAGATATAAAAGTTGGACAACTACTTCAAGTTTTACCCTATGTACCATATGGAGGCCATTCAATTTACTGCTCTACACTTGGAGGGTGATGCCCAGGAATGGTGAGTTATGGGATGGTCACTCTTGGTCATAGCCTCATTACTTCATATAAAGATTTTGGTTAGAGGTTAATAGACCAATTTGATAAAACAAATCTTGAGCATTATTTCAGAGAGCTAGCTCATCTCAAGCAAAAGGAATCAGTAGATGCTTATATATCAAAATTTTAGAGGTTTGAAATTATGGTCCCTAACATTTTCGAGGATAGATTATCTTATCTATTCATTGAAGGCTTAGAGGAGCCACTACATGATTACGTAAAATCATTAAACCCATCCACTCTACAAGATACCATAAAAAGAGCTAAGAACTTAGAATTCTCTACACCCAAGTCAAAGTTTCCTTGGAATAATCCAAAGAGAAATGCTCAAAATAAGTCTATAGCCACCCCACCACTAAAAGAGGCAATCAAGAATATGTATGATGAGCCCAAAGATGAGCTCAGGATGAAAAATCTATGCTTCACCTGCAAGGGTCCATGGACACTTGGACATAGATGCCTTGGGAAACGTAAAGTGCATTATATTGAAGTTTTTTATGATGTAGAAGAGGAGGAAGAATCTAGATCAGAAGATGATCAAGAGGAAGTTGCTGAAAACAAGACCCCAAAAGAACCTATAGAAGGACCTATTGCCTCACTCTCATGAATTCCTAGATATCACCCATTTAAGGTGAGAGGAGTCCTATGAGGGAAATATGTAATAGTAATAATTAACAGTGAGGCTACCCACAACTTCATAGATGAAGAGTAGGTGATAAAGAGAGGCCTTGAGATGGAAGAATTTTTAGGATTTAATGTTATGGTTGAAAATATATCCATGATGAACTGTAAGAAGAATATTCCATAATTAAGCATCACAATGGGTAATCATCAAATAACTACTGACTTTTATATTATCAAGATTACTGAGATTGACATGGTCCTTGGCATTCAATGGATACACTCTCTTGGGAGATGTTCATAGAATTTATAAACTATGAATCTCGAGTTTCAACGAGGAAAAAGGGTTGTTCTTAGAGCCATAGCTAAAGAAACACCTAATCTAGCCTCTGTAAGGGGTATGTAGGCACTTTTTTGTCATAGAAAGGTAGCATGGGTAGCTCAATGCCTAATATCCCCTCATAATCATTTAGATGGAGTTAGTCAACATCCAACAAATATCTAATTCATATTGGATAAGCATAGTATGGTTTTCAATGAGATTCCACCAGGGAGGCCACTAGATAAAGGATTTGAGCATGTGATAGAACTTGAGGAAGGTTCTAAGATGATCATCATAATTCTATACTGACATCTTCAAAGAAGAAATCAAGAAGGCAATCCAGGAATTACTTGAGATGGGACACATCAGACTGAGCTCAAGTCCCTTTACTTCTTCAGTTGTTCTGGTGAAGAAGAAGGATAGAACCATGTAGATGTGCATTGACTATCATGCACTAAACAAAAAGACTATCAAGAATAGGCACCTAATCCCCATGATCAATGAACTTTTGGATGAGTTTCATGGAGTAGTATATTTCTCAAAGATTTATATCTGATTGGGATACCACCAGATCAGATTTTGGGAGTAGGATATACACAAAATAGATTTCAAATGTCATTGTGGGCACTATGAGTTTCTAGTCATGCCCTTTGGTCTGACTAATACACCTGCTACATTCCAATCTTATATGAACCACATCTTCAACAATCAATTGAGGAAGTTTATATTAGTGTTCTTTGATGATATCCTCATTAACAACATGACATGGGAATACCACCTCAAGCATATTAATGTGATATTGGGTATCATAGAGGCACAATCCCTATTTGCAAAGGCCTCTAAGTGCAAGTTTGGAATGACTAAGATTATTTACTTGGGGAACGTTAATAGTTTTGATGGAGTGAAGGTCCATCAAGAGAAGATTCAAGCCATCTTAGATTGGTCACCACCTAAGACATTGACATAGTTGAGGGGATTCTTCGGCCCTTGCAATTACTATAGGAGATTTGTCAAAGGATTTTACTAGTTGAGTGCACCCCTCACTGATATTATAAAGAAGAGATATTTTAAATGGATGGATGGGGCTCAACATACAATTGAAAAATTGAAAAAGGTAATGAGCACGTGTCCTATTTTAACATTACCTAATTTCTCCCAGACTTTTGAGTTAGAATGTGATGCGTCAGGAGAAAGAATAGGAGCCATGCTTATGCAAAATTAGCACCCCATTACTTATGAGAGTAGAAAGCTTCAGGATGTGGAAAGATTATACTCCACTTATGATAAGGAGTTGGTTGCCATTATGCATGCTTTGACAAAATTTAGATAGTACCTAGTTAGCAAGAAGTTTATGGTCAGGATGGCTCATAATATCTTACAATACTTCCTAAAGCAGAAGGACCTGAATGAGAGGAAAAAAAAGTGGGTGGGTAAAATTTAGGCTTATGATTTTTATATTGAATATTTGAAAGGAAAAAATAATTTTTTAGCAGATGCCCTTTCTAGGAAACCCACTTTATACTCCATTACTGAGATTTCAGTTAATTGGAGGGCTCACCTCTTGGTGGAATATGCCAAGAATAGTTTTGCATGTGATATTGTGGATGGTAGGATTCAATTTCATAGGTATAGCATGGTAAATGACATCATATACTATAAGGATATAATCTACTTGCTACCTAAGTCAAAATTGAAAGAAAATATTTTGAGGGCAAATCATGACACCCCTCTTACAGGTCATCAAGGTTACTTCAAGACCTATAAGCAGATCAGGGAGAGATTCTCAAGGAAGGGTCTCAAAGTTGATGTTTTACATCATGTTCAAGAATCTATGACTTGTCAGTAGAACAAGTCAGAGCATACTTTTCCAATAAGATTATTATAGTTGTTACCCATTCCAAAACAGAAGTGGGAAAGTATATCCATGGACTTCATTATTAATCTACTTAAGGTTGATGCTAAGGATTTTATTTTTGTGGTGGTTGATAGGTTGACCATGTTTGCACATTTCTTCACCATTTCAACTGACTACAAGGCACCCCAAGTGGTGGAGTTATTCTTTAGAGAGATATTCAGACTCCATAGATTGCCAAAGAACATTATCAGTGATCAGGATAACCGATTTCCAATCATATTTTGGCAAGAGCTATTCAGATTAATAGGGATAAAATTGACTTTGAGCATGAGCTACCACCCCTAAACAGATGTCCAAATAGATATTGTGAACAAATGGGTGGAGGGATATTTGTGTAACTATGTTGTAGGGCAACAAAGAGGCTGGACCAGATGGTTATACATGGGTGAGCATTGTTACAATACCACCCATCACATGTCCATTGGCATGAATCCTTTTTTAGCACTATATGGGTGTGATGCCATGTCATTGGTAGATATGACATTTGAGGATAGTAGGGATCCTAAATCCAAGGATTGGATTCAAGAGAGTCAGGATATCCTTAAGTCACTTAAGGATAATATTCACCATGCCTAGGATCAATATAAGTTGTATGCAAATAGGCACAGGGTAGAGAGGAGTTTTGAGGTTGGTGACTTAGTTTTCTTATGCCTAAAACCTTATCAACAATCTACAATGAAGAAGAGTGGTGATGAAAAGCTAAAACCTCACTTTTATGGGCCTTACAGGATTGCATATGAGTTGGAATTACCAAAATTAGTAAGATTTATAACGTGTTTCATGTGTCTTGCCTCAAAATTTTTATTGGGAAACACATCACTATATCTCTTGAGCTACCACCATTGGATGAAGAAGGAAGGTTTATTTTGGAACCTAACTCTGTTCTGGAGATGAGAGAAAAGAGATTGAGGAATCATACACTCACATAATACTTGATTAGATGGATGAACTTGATCGAGGAGGATGCTACTTGGGAAAGAAAGTAGATTCTTCAGCACCTAAATTTATAATTGCTTGTGGGAAAGTAATTTTGGGAAGGGAGGACTGTCATGTCCCCGTTTTAGCACTCACCAGAGGCCCTATAGACTATAGCATTCCCATAGGCTAATTTTAGGTTGGAAGGGAATAGTAGGAAAAAACACTTTTCATAGTTACTATTCATTAGGCACTATTCACATGCTACTATTCATCAAACACTATTCACATAGTACTATTCACCAAACACTATTCACTTGTTACTATTCATTATCACTATTCATAGTGACATGATAGGTGATGCAGGTGATAATACAATAAGGAGGTGACTTATGGAGTGATGTGGCATGACTCACATAAAAATTTATTATGTAAATAAATATATATAATTATATATACTCTTGAGCATGTGAGGAGACAAGTTGGTTGAGAATAACATGGAGGAACATGAGAAAGTCAAAAGTGGATTCCCTTGCACATGTGAGTGAAGACCTCTCACACATGTGAGAGACAAATGACACTATTTCTAGAATAGTGTTCCCACTTCAAGGCATAGTGAATTTATTTGCTTGCACTCCAAGTTTTATCTCTTCTCCTCTCTTATAATTTCTATATATAGAGTTCTCCTCCTTTATAAATAATATTTTTTATTCAACCAAACCCCGCCCGCCCCCCGACCCCCCCACCACCCATCCAAAATTTAGATTTGAACATATGTTCTCATCTCCCATCCTTGGAATTCTTCCTTGGATATTTTAGGCTGATTCAATGGTGAAATATACACTCTATTTAGTATTGGCCATTCCATATGGGGATAGCATTGGAGATTCAATAGAGGATTATCAGTTTCAGTGGTGGAAGACCATCCCTAACAGGCTAGTTTCAGTAGAGAGTTGTAGTTGTGATAGTGTGAAAGAATTTAGAGTTTGATGTCTATAAGTGTGTGTATATTGTATTTCACAGTTTGTTTTCCAAGAGTTATGTTTATGTTCATGGATTTATGTCAAGCTTGATATTATAATATGTTATTTATATCAAGTAAGAGAGTTGTAAGTGTTATTGTATGTAGTTTTCAGCATTTGTAAGGAAAGTTATGCGATAACTTTCTATGTGTTTGTAAAATTTGGAGAAACAAGTTATAATATAAGTGTGATTGATCTTGTTAATCAGAAAATTCTTTTGGGTGTTGTGAGTTATTATTTAGTTTATCTCTTAAGTATTCAAATCTGAAAATTATAAAAGTGTTTTAGGTGACTTAGGGAATGCAAAAAAATATAAATTTATTGTTGTCTTAGGTGATTTTTAGGGAGTGTTTTATAAATTTTATGTGTTTAATTAATATCCCCAAAAAGGGATACTACATAGTTTACCCCTGATAATTTATGGAGAGTCAAAATAAGTTTGACTGTATATGACTAGTCTAAGTGGTCATTTTGAGAGAGTTGATTTGAGTGCTTAGATCCTATGTTAGAATGTCTAAGACACATGGAGGTATAAAAGATGTCCTAAAGGGTTCACCCATATGGTCTAATAACATGGCTATGTGAAATATTTGAGTAGTTACTTCAAAATTTTGAGACTTTGTTTTCTATGTTTGAAGACCTAAAGAGTAAGGAGTCCTAATTGGTAGGTTTGAGTGTTGAGATCATGTTCTAGGTGGCATAGACCCACTCAAAATTAATTAAGGAGATATTTAAGATAGGTTTGATGTGTTTGAAGATTTGGTAAAGAGTGAAGGTGGTCCAATTAGTCTCACATATAATTTGTGAGTATGAAGGCCTAATTGTTTAAGGTCTCACCACGACCCAATGGTGGTTTGGGGCTAATAAGGTAATGAAGGAACTATGAAGAGTGTGGTTCTCACATGTAACATGTGTATGGACATATGTTAATTATGGTTCAAATATGTAAAGCATCTTAGCTGACCAAGATGGGTTAAAGGAAGAGAGTGGTATATGTATAAGGTCTAATTGGACTAATTATGCTAGTTGTGTGTTTGTGTGGATTCAAGTGAAGGAGAGAACCTTTGAAAGAGAAGGTATGGGTCATTTAGGACCAACAAAGAGAGAAGATGATAATTCATGTTTGTATGATTAAGTTAATGTAGGGGGACACATAGGTCATTGGACCTAATGAGCCTAGAAGAGGTAGTTTGAGTAAGTTAGCCCAAGATGTAGCTCAAGAGAGATTGGAGGTGAAGAGTGCTGATAAAGGTGATCATCATCAGTTGAAAAGTAGAAACATGTATTCAAGGTGATTTATTTAGGTCACTAAGTGGGTGCTTGGTTTATTAGGGTGTTGATTCCTCCTTGCAAGGTAAAGCTTACTAAAGGTCTAGTTGTAGTGGGTGCTCAGCTAGATAGGGGCAGTAGCTCCTTGTGAGATTGGTGTCTCACTAAAATAAGTGATGGGTGTTATTTGATTAGTGGGTGATGGTATAAGTGTTGGATCTTATTTTATAAGACTGTAATCCATCTTATAGGGTTCAGTGGGTTTTATCCCCCAAGAGGGTTTCTCACATATTTGATGTGTTCATGTGATGTATGCTCTTATGTATGCTTTGGATGTATGTGCTTTCATGTTTATGTTACTTGATCAAGATTGATGTATAATGAATATTTAAGAGTTGAGAAATGAATTGGATTATCTAGCATCACAAATTCACCTCCCTTCCCCCTCAGTGATTGTACCTCTAACACAAGGTTGACTGTTACTTAAAGAAGGTTGAATGTCTAGATGATTTTGGAAATCAAACACAAATTTAGGGTGAGAAGAGAGAGTTAAGGCTCAGGTATATTTGTGCACTGCAAATCAAGAGGGCTCAAGGGAAAGGGTTCTAAGCATTTATCATAAAGATAAATTAAATGGACGAACCTAAGGAACCATCTCTTGAAGATTACCCATTTTTTAGATATTTTCATGATGCATTTCCAGAAGAATTACCAAGATTACTTCCTAAACATGAGTTTGATTTCTTGATTGATATCATACCTTGATCAGAACCATAGTCTAAAGCACCATACATGATGATAACCACTGAGTTGGTTGAATTAAAGGCTCAACTCTTAGAATTATTATCGAAGGGGTTGATTAGGCCTAGTGTGTCACCTTGAAGTGCACTGGTGGTATTTGTCAAGAAGAAGGATGGTACTCTTTGACTATAAGATGTTGAATAAGGAAACTATTAAAAATATGTATTTATTACCTTGTATAGATGATATTTTTGATCAAATACGGGGAGAAAAAATATTTTCTAAGACTAATATTAGAGTAGGATATCATTAGTTGAGGATATTTCAAAGATAACTTTCAAAACTCATTATGGGAATTATGAGTTCACAGTGTTACCCTTTGGGTTGACTAATACACCAAAAATATTCATGAATCTCATAAACAATATGTTTAGGGATTATCTAGATCACTTTGTTTTGGTATTTCTAGATGACATTATTATATATTTTAAGAATGAAGAACACGTTCAACATCTGGAACTAGTTTTGCAATTATTATAGAAGCACAAGCTGTATGACAAGTTATCTAAGTGCATATTTTCTAGAAGAGAGTGAAATATCTAGGGCACATTATTTATACAAATGGTATTTCTATAAATATGGCTAATATAAGAGCCATTATGGAGTGGATAACACCAAGGAATGTGCATGAGGTAAGAAGTTTCAAGGGATTATCAGGGTATTATAGGAAGTTCATTTTGAATTTTTCCAAGATAGCTAATCCAATTACCTCTTTGAAATGGAAGAACCAAAGGTTTGTCTGGTCAAAGAAGTGTGAAGTAGATTTTTAGGAATTAAAAAGAAGACTTACTTCAGCACTAGTGTTAAGAGCTCTTGACCCCAATAGTCAATTTTTGGTGATCGTAGATGCATTAGGAGAGGGACTAGGAGTCCTTGTGTAGGATGGTGTTGTAATGGCTTATGAATCAAGGAATCTAAAAACTTATGAGGTGAATTATGATCCTCATGATCTTGAACTTTTAAATATTATTCATGCTTTTCAAGTTTGGAGACATTATTTTTTGGGAAAACCTTTTGAGCTCAAGATTGGTAACTTGGGATTCAAACACATTTTCACCCAACCAAATTTGAATTCTCATCAGAGACCCTAGTTAGAGTTTATTTTTGACTATGACTTTGATATCAATTACATCAAAGGTAAATATAATATAGTAGCTAATGCTTTAAGTCATATAAGGTACATAGCAGAAGTGGCTACTATCAGGAGTACTTTTAGGGATCATGTGATTGAGTTCTCACCAAGAGATGAATACTATGATTAGGTCAAAAAAGTATTATTTGAAAATGTTCATAATCCTAAATATAAAAGATTCAATTTTTGGAGTGATAATATTTTGCATTACAATAGAAGGATGTATGTGCCAGATCGAGAGAATATGCAGAGCACAATGCTAAAGGAATTGTACAATGCCCTGTATTCAAGACATCTAGGAGGAACCAAGCTTATGGTAGAGTTTAGACCTTTGTATTTATGAAAGGGAATCAAGAGAGAGTGGCAGACTATGTGTCACATTGTTTGGAATGTCAGTGAGTGGAGAATAAGCATGTGCACCTAGTTGGATTTTTAAATATGAATGATATACTAGAGTGGAAGTGGTAGGTGATCAGTAAAAAATTTATCCAAGGTTTACCAATGTCATAAAGTAGACATGATATGATATTGGTAGTTGGCAAACTAACCAAGGTGTCTCACTTTATATCAGGCAATTTAATAGATGATGCACCTACCCTTGTGAAGAGGTTCATAAAATAAGTGTATAGGTTACATGGATTCTTAGAGAAGATCATTTGAGATCATGATATGAAGATGACTTTTACATTTTGGGCAACTCTAAACTCAACTCTGAATACATAATTAAATTTTAGCACTGCATATCATCTAGAGACTAATGGTCAAATTGAGTGAGTTAATCAGGTATTAGAGAATATTTTTCCTATGTATTGCATAGATTAGTAATAAAAATAGGAAGATTATCTTATATTGGTTGAGTTTGTATAAAATAATTCATACAAGTTAGCTATGAAGATAACATCATTGAAGGCACTATATGGAAGAAGGTGCATGACACCAATTAGTTGGGACAAGTTAGAGGATAGGGTAGTCTTTGGACCTGAGATGCTTTCAAACATAGAATATCAAATTAGATTAATCAGACAGAGATTGGCTGAGGTCAATGATAGATAAAAGATTTATGCTAATTTGAAGATGACAGATAGGTGGTTTTCTGTGGGTGATAAAGTAATCTTACGAGTTAAGCTATATAAGAGCTTAATTAACTTTGAAAAGTCAATAAAATTATCACCAAGATATGTGGGACCCTTCAAGGTGTTAGAAGTAGTCAATATTGTAGTGTATAAGCTTGCATTGCCACCAGCCTTAGCTTTATTACACAATATTTTCCATGTATCTTATCTTAAAAAGTATATAACTGATCTTTCACATGTTCTGGATTGGAATTCTTTGCAGGTTCTGGATCTCAGGGTGGTCATGATAAAACCGATTAGAATAATTGACACTCATAAGTTTTGTTTGTGTAATAGAGAAGTGTCACAATTCAAGGTCTTATGGGACCAATACTCTGAAGATAGTGTTACTTGGGAGGATTATGATGAGTTTTAAAGGTTATTTCCATATTTATTTACATGCTTTAATAATAGATATTATGTTTTTATTTTATTAAACTCTATTTTTTATTCAAAACTATTATTTGAATAAGTGTCATTGGAGCGATGATCAATTTTAGGGGAAAAAATGTTACACCCTGATTTCGATCTAAAGATTACAATATTTGAATCCATGGATTATTATTATGGTTATCATTTGATTATTATTACTTTGATTTGAGATTTATGACATATAATGGTTATGAGATAGTGATATGATGATTAGTTTATGATGTGACCACTGTAATTTCTTATTCTATACATTATGGATGTATATTTATTAGTTATGCATTATTAGTTGATATATATAATGACTCAGACTAACTACTTATTTTTCATGAGGTGGATGTTGTATTGATTCTTCCCTTAAATCATAATGGAGAGAGAGAGCATTATCAGAGAAGATGAAGTAGATGGGATGATTGGGGGATGATAAAGGAACTGTTAATAACCCAACACACACACACACCATAGTAGAATAACTTGTTTGACTCCTTGTTTGATTTATATAGTTAGTTTGTTTTTAGATGTTAATATACTTTTTCTATGATCATATTTTGGTTGATGCTTATGATGATCTAAATTGTGTGATCTAATGTATAACTCAACACAATACACTTAACTCAAAGAGCAAATATTACTCATACCTTTTCTCCCCAGGGTCTTCTAGTGCTTGTCCTGCTGATCCTCTTACCAAATCTTGTAACAACTTATTAGAGATCATAACCATCAACAAATTGCCAATTCCCAAGAGCTTCAAGATATGATACCAAATGATGCAGGGCTATATGCTCTGATACCAAATAATGAAACTATCCTTACACAGCTCTGTAACCATCAAATTGTGAGTTAACTTCTTATACAGACCTATTTAGTTCAATCATTCCTTGTAGCCCTGTTTTCCCTGTTTATTGGCCATAAATCCTTTTATGTTAGCTCAATCATGAAAGTAAAACAATTTATGGATACCCATTAAGCTCTTATATAACATACTATAAAATCTCATGAGGTTACTTTGTACGGAATTGTACTTCCTTCTTTAAGCCCTGTTCTAATTAGCCCTCCTTGTGTGCAAAATGCCTTGTCCAGAGTAAAGTACGGACTTTATAATAAAACCAAGCATCATTCCAGATACCCATTATCTTCTTACAGGTGAATCAATAATTTTTAGTGCACTTCTTTGGAGAAATCCACTTTTCCTATATTGGCCTATGCTCTTCACCTCACATACACCTAGGATCCACTTGGCAATTGTTATTTTCCATAATTATCCATACTGTGACACCTTGAAAATACTTATAAAAATTTTCTAACATCATCAAGGTTCAGATTACAAATTTTTAAGATTTTTCAAGCATTAAAACTCGTTTTGAAGGCTAGACCCTAATTCAGGGTTTTCCAACGCCTGTCATAGGCCGAGAGCATATAAATTGATGCTGGGAGTGTTCTACCCTATTTCAAGGGTTCAAAACAATTTTATAGGGTCTTTTTTACTACCCTAAACCTTCTCCAATCACCACTTTGGTCATATCAACCTACTGTACCTTCCAATGCTTAATATCTCAGTGTCTTTTGACTGTAAATGTATGACAGTCAATTCTTAGTTTCTTCTCAAATACAATGGTTAACAGGGTTCCAAGGTGATATATAAACGTTTCAATACCTTAAATTATTTACCCATCCATATTCTCATGTCAAAGATGACTTATCAATCCGTTTACCTTGCAAAACATACAAAGTTCTTCAATATGCCTGTATACTATTATTTACAGGCCGAGAGCTGACTGTGGGCATTTTTAAGACATCAAAGGGCTCTGAAAGCCTACTTATTCCTTTATAAAAGTTTATACCTATCTTTTAGACCTATATCCATATCATTATTAACTTTATACAAACATTTACACGTTGGTTTTTCCCTTGGACAGTGGGCTGTAGGTTTACAGGCCTGAATACCCTGTTTAGGCTTCTTTTAGCTTTCAAAGTTCTTTAAGACCTCTTGGTCACAGAATATCAGTTTAAAATCATTCTCAACATACCAAATAACTAGTTTATATTTAGTTTTCTCAATGTTCTATAGAAAACCATCATTCACACACATTCACATATACACACACATTCACATATGCAGGGCTGTCACCAGAATTCATAAAGAAACCATATATGAAACAAATACATTCATTCTCCTTAGATCAATTGGAAGACTTACATTTCATATCAAAATCCATGGATTTCAAATCCTTGCTTGCTCCTTCAAACATTCTCTTGTCTTTAATCAAATTTGCTCCTTCTCTTTAACCTTATCATCTCTTGAGTGAGGTCCTCCCTCACTAATCCTCCTCTCTATTCTTCATTCTTTCTTCTTTCCCTTGAATGAGAGGACTTTTCCTCTCTGTCCTTCTTCTCTTCTACGCCCCTCTCATCCTCTCTTCTCTTCTCATCCTCTCTCCTTAATGAATTCTTCTTTTTTTCTCTCTTTTCAAAAATCTCCTATGCCAACTTCTACGCCCAATTTGGGCTTAAGGTAAAACCAAATGTTGTTTGTAAGTTTTAACAATATACTAAGGTTGAAAATAGTTTCAACCATTTCTCCCTGATTTCCTCAACAGCCTAACCATCACTTTTTACCTTTTCACTTTTAACTTTTGACCATTACATTTACTCTCAAGGTGAAATTTTGAAATCTAACACAATTTGGAGGGAAAACTAGAATTTGAATTTTCCCACTAGAATTTGAACTATTGTAGATGCTCTTGCATCAATAATTATAGTGCATAGATTTATGCATACAATATTTTTATATAATGATATAGTCGATGCTGACACAAATAAGGTTGTCTAACATAGTGACATGTTTAAATGATATTCAGTACATATCATTGTCTTGATTTAATGTCTTTTTTTATAAGAGTTTTCAATAATGTTAAATTTTAACCATAATATACTTGATATATATAAATATAGATAATCCATATATACTTGTATTTAATTAAAATAGTTATCTTGTAATAATTAGATTATTAATTGATTTAGTTTATCTTTTATAGATATAACTAAGCGTTACATTTAAATTTAGGAAATTTAACTATAATATAATGCTAACTTAAGTTATAAAAGCCAATGCATGGATCTATTAGAATTTGAAGGCAATTAATCATGACTTAAGATGACCTAAGTGGTAATTAACTTAGCCCTGAACAAAAAATATAGACATGCATGACTTATGAAATACATAAATCTCAAGTGATATTTTAAAAGAAAATTAATAAAATCTCAAGAGGATATGTTAATAAATTTAAACTTGAAATGATAAATAAAAGATATTTATCCAGGATTTAATAAATTAAACTCAATGTTAAGTGGACATATGGAATTGAAAACAAAAAGAAGCTCAAGATCAATATAATTGATTTTAAACAAAGAGAAGAGCGATAGTCTTTGCATGGGAGAGGAAATATAAAAGAGGAGATTATAATAAGAGTTGAGGGGGGTGAGACAACAACAAAGGGAGTTAAAACAAAATACAAAGAAGGGAGATAAAATAAAATACAGAGAAGGGAGATAAAAAATATACAATGAAGGAGATATAAAAGAGAATACAATGAAATAGAGAGAGGAGAGTATGGCAAAGGAGATAGAGAGATAACACAAATGATATAGATTAGAAGACAACAAAGGGAAAATTAAGTAAAAATAGAAAGAAATAAAGAGGAAGACAATAGTGCTTTTTACTAGGTAGGGGGATACAACTTGATTTTGTATATCTGTTGAAATGTTACAGTGAAAGTTAGTAGTACAACGAACCAATATATGGTAAAATATTGTGTAAATACATGTATTCTATGTATATCTATATTTGGATATGTATAATGGTTTAAAAAAATATGTGTATGTCTGTATATTGACCTATATACATGAGAAAATGGAAGTTGCTGCATAGTGTAATCGATTTGCACAAATACCTCATAGAAAAGCTAATGTGTGGAGTCTATTTGAAACTTCTTAAGAGCATAATATTATGGTGATTTGACTAAATATAATATGCCTATTATATAAAAATATATACTTATTCATAAAGGAATCTGTGTATATATAGTTATATTAATGTCTCTTTTCAAATAAACTAATCTTTTCAAAACTATAAATAAGCAAATAGTAGAAGTAATAAGGTGTTCCCCAAGTAAATATTCACACTATTTTACTATGCTAAAAAAATATACATTAGGCAACTTGATAATGGATCTACCATATTATTTGGCAAGTGTTAAGAATTGATTAGGCAATTTGAATACTTTGCTTAATCAAATAATATAATGTATAAGAAAATATAAATTAGTTAGATAAGTATTTAAGAATCCTTGGAGTTTTTGATATAATTCAGAAATATTTATTATTAAGCATCTGACCAAGAGTCCTTTTAGGAAAATAATAAATAGATTCCTATGTAAGTAAACATATATACATGTATATATCAATTTACATAGTCATTTTTAGCTCACTATGTGTAATATAACTATCATATTATGTTAGAAACTTAGGAGGAATATAATAAAATAGATTTCTCAGGGTATCTCCTTAATTTGATCTTTGATACTAGATGTACTTGTAAGAAATTATATCTTTGTGATTTTTTAATATAATGTGGACTGCGTAGTAGATATGTATATACACATTTATATATGCTTATATTCTTGGAGGTTTCTTAGCCAATGATATGGGAAGCTATACACTCTGTTTGGGAAAGAAACAATATATGTATGAAGGAAATTACATTTCCTCTTTGTAGACACCTAAAACTGGCCACCGATAACCTCCAACTAGGCTTTTGACCAATTTCCACAATAATGTACAATTTAGCCTAAAACTACTAAAAGATGCTAAATGAGTTGCCAATTTTGGTCAGAGTGTCACTAAATGGGGCAATGCAATTTATGGGCCAACTAACTTTGATTAGATCATTTTGAGACAAAATACTAATTTTACACTTGGGTGCTATGGATTGCTCTTTTCTATCAAATTTCTTGTACGAGATATGTGCCTTTATTATTTTGTATTGACAACATCCTAAATGGGATAACGGTTCCAACACATCTAACATCAACTTTCAATTCCAATCTAGTCAAATTTCGAGCCAACAACAAGATATTCTGACCAATTTGAGTAATTTGTGCACAAAGAGCCAAGGTTTGCATCAAAGTACTTAATCATGCTTAAGAGATAGTTAAACCAAACCATAAGCCTAATTAAGAATTCTATGAAAATTTTTGAATATTTATTTTTGGAAATGATTGAATATCTGCATCATTAGGTGACATCATTTCTTGGGAAGACATCCCTAGGCCATAAATGCATAAAATATCAGGATTTATGCCTTCCATGCCTCATTAAGAATCTCCATGCCTATTTAATGCCCCTTTATCCCAAATATTGATGAGCATGTTTGTGAATTTTAAATTACATAATTGAATTAATCCTTAGCCATACATCTCTATCTTGAGATGGATGGTTCAGGGTGATTCTGATCATTTTGCAAAATCTATAAATAGGATGCCTTATCTATTGAATTTTAAGCTCTCACATGCCAAAGTTATAATGCTGAATTGATTCCAAAGCTTCATGTAAATTAGTGTTATAATTTCCAAATATGGAGTCAATCCAAGCCAAGCCAAGCCAAGCCAAGCCAAGCCAAGCCAAGCCAAAGACACAACATGCCAAGGAGAGATGGAGGTAGCCAAGCTTCCATTGATGCAGACTTCATGAGTACAAATCAACCAAGCCAATACAAAATCATTTTAGAGCATCCAAGGAAGGTGAAAGAAAGCTTCTTTCATGTTTTAGTTGTGTGTCTATTTTTTTTGTTAACTAATCTCTCCCTAGTAGCTAGGCCTAGAGATGTATGCTAGTTAGTGTGTTTTTGTCAATTTGTTTTCATTTTGGGACTAACACAATACTAATCACCCCTCTTGAGTCAAATTCCTAGTTCACATAATGACATGCCCAATGATACCAAATGTGTCCCACACACGAAGAAGATCATTATGCAAATTTAAAATCTTTATTTGGATTATTAAAAATCTTGCAATTTGATTTTCTAACTTTGTTTTGTCATTTTTCTTTGTCATAGGTTTACACAGTCAACCATCGATGGTCAGTACAACCGTTGATGGTCAGTGTAACCATTGACAGTTATTTTAAACCGTCATCAGTTAGGTATAACCATCGATGATTACTGTGTTTTTACTAAAAACACAAAACTTGAGAGCTAATATGTCATTTTAAAATGCTTAGTTTGGGGTCATACAAATTCCATTTTTGATGATTATTTTTTTAAAGCCACATGTTTTATCTTAAATTTTTAGAATTTGATATTAATTTAGCTTCAATTTGCATAATTTTTTTTATCAAAAGTTTGAAAATATCTTTAAATGTTTCTAATCTAACACATTTGCTTTTGGGGTGATGCCTTAAGGGTATACAGGTAACCGATGAACTTCAAATTTGTTAAAAAATGCTATTTAGGCCATATTTTGCATGCTTTTAAAGTGAATTAGGAACTTTGTTTTAGTATTTAATGAAACATTTAGGTGCTTAAGATGAATGTTTGATAGTTAGACTTTCAAAGTTATAACTTAAGACCAAGGGGTCAAAAGAACACCACTCAATCTTTTAAATTGGTGCTTAAAAATGAACTCATCTTTCCAAGTTTTTGCATTCAATAATTATTTGAATTATTTTTTGTTTGGCAAAGAGAATGATGTCACATATATTCTCTTATACTTGTCTCCTTTAGGGAACCCTTGGAATCAAAAGCGCCCATCCTTATTACAAAAAGCCTAGTCCAAGGCTTAGAATGAATGTTGTCTAAAGCACTTCCCATAAAACTCATAATAATTTAGGTGTCCTTGAAATGAACCTAAAGTATTTATCTTGTCTTTTGTTTCATTGCATCTTGGCTTGCTAGGGGGACTTCATCACCTCCCACAAGTTCTATATGGAAGCTTTAACCCAGGGTTTCATCCCCTGGTACTAACTTCAACCACTCCCACTAGGATCTATAGTTTGAGTGGTTAAACCACATTCTAGTATTGGAGTTGCACATGGGACATATCTGAGCTTTGGACATCACACTACATTGAGTAAACAATAGGCTGTAGTGGTTGAAAAAATGGCAAGACCTTTTTACAACAAGCCAAGTGCTGTGAACACCCAATTATGTGCTTTTTTTGCATCATGATATGAAAGTTATTATGTAGTTGATTCCCATATAAATAATAAAAAACCAATTAGTTTTAGTTAACCCCACATCGTCATACCCTTGCTAAGATTTGGATGATTATACTTAGTGTATGTCATTATTGTTTGGTATGTTTTGAGACTAAAACTTGTTTGTTTGTTCATAAACCATGTCAAAACCATATATTTGAGTTGAGGAGGGTAGCATTATGTTTCCCAAATCATGTCAAACCATTTTTACCTTTGATTCTTTTGAAACATAACATAAATCACATCATTCGAGCATGCTTACATTGTTAGGCTGCTCAATTTGTTTCAAGACTAGTTTATATTGTATCAAAAATCATTTGTTTCAAACCATGTCATATATACCATTTGGAATTTTGTCTTGTGCCATCATGCTATCCAATATTATCTATCTTGTTTGGTAAAAAACCTAGTTTTAAACATTTAATTTTCAATTAACCTTGTTGGAGTTTGGATTCAAACATTGATTGATTTCTATTTAGGCCTTAATTTGTAGGGATGATACATAGATCTTTCTCTTTTCAGTTGCATAACTTCAATTAATCGATTACCCAAATTTGAAGACTTAATGGTTTATTTGTTCAAAGCCTATCCTTATCATTGTTTGTGACTTTATTTGGGAGAACACAACCTTTCTTCAAGAGCCTTTTGCCTTATGTCTTACGCTAATCATGTTTATGTTTGATTCTGTGTGCCGAGTCTATGTCAAAGTTGTTTCCAAACTTGTTAGATTAAATCAAATCATATCATGCCTTTGTTTCAAGTATAGCTTTTGACATCATTTGTCCAAAATTCCTAGCATAGCCTATTTGACCCTAGATTTTGACTCTGCATTTAGACAAAAGACCTAGCGACTCTTTTCCCTTTCCTAGTTTAGACCTTATTTGAAACACTTTGACTTAGACATTTGACATGCCAGTTTTTATTCAAATGATTGACCTTTTGTGCATATGCATTTGAAATTAGACATTTGACATTAGAATATTTTATGCTAAGTCTTAACACAAACCATTTTAGAGATATAACTCCACTTTCAGACCACATTGGAGATACAACTCCACTTTCGACCAAGTTAGACCAAGTTTGAACCATTTATCCTTTGGACATAGTTTTTCAAAGTTTGTAAAACTCTAAGCCTTTTTGTTTTTGGAGATTTCATCATTTATGTAGATATGTCTAGCTACACCTATGGTGGAGTCACGTTCAATCCAAATTATGATAGAATGGCCACATAAAATGACTTTTATGGCTTTAGTGAAGACCCCAATGATGATAATATGGTTTGTGAGATAGCTTTTTATCCACCTCATAATAATCATTCATGGGACTAAAGTCATGAACTAGCTTATGATCCAACTCAAGACTTTAATTGGTATGAAAAGGCTTATGAGGAGGAATTTAAAGACCCAATTACAAATAATGTTGTTTGGGATATAGATCCATACCCTCTTTACAATAATCAATACACATAACATATTCAAGAACCAACTTATGATCCAACTCAAGATTAAGATGATATGGTTTATCAAGAGGACTTGGATGCTTTGGCTTGTTCAAACAATCATGTTCCACAATGTTATTTTGTTATTCAATCATCGGTTACCCCTAACCCTCTTTTGGATTATATGAGCTACCAAGATACACAATATCTAAGGCATACTTTTACCATTTTAGGACCTCATCTTTTATCTTATGTGAGAAATCAAGCTCCACAATGCCCCTTCATCATTCTAAGACCTTGTCTTTTAACTTATGCAAACAACCAAGCCCCATACTAATTTGTTGTTACCATCTCAAGTTTTTATCTTTTAGCTCATGTAAGCAATCAATCTCCACAATGCCCTACCATTATCCATCCATAGGCCATTCCTCATCTAGTACCAATCCAATCAAAACCTTAACCTATTGAATCATTCAAAGACCAAGCTATGTTTAGAATTGGTATTTTCTAACTCATTAGAAACAAAGGCCAAACAAACCAACCAATTTGAGATGCTTTTGTTGAACCAACCATTTATGATAAGTCAACCTATGATGAATCACCTTTTAATCCTATACTAGGTGTTAAGGAGTCTCACTCTGATGAGCCAGTCTTTGCTAAGTCACTTCTTCATGATTATAACCACCTTTGGGCAAATCATTTCCTCGACCATATGCTTATTTTTTAAGAGCCTCTGTCTGACAAGCTAGTCTTTGAGGAGGAGTCTCTTGACCTTTTTCCCATTCTAGAGGAGTCCCACTTTGACAAACTCATTTTTGTGAAGATTATTATGCCACCATAGGCCATTACTTGTCTAATACCAAACATTAAACAAGACATAATTGTAATAGAGTACCCATTAGATGAAGAATAAAAATTAGAGCTAAGTTCTATTCTTGAACTGACATCAGATTTAGCATCAAAATTAGAATCAACATCAGTCTCAACATCAGATTCAAAAATAGAATACGTTCATGATTATTAAAAAATTGGTTATGCATACCTTGCAGATTAGTTTGAATACATTTGTGATCCTTCTACAATTTTTGAGGATGATTACTTCAACATCACCATAAGCTCTCCTAGTCTCTTTTATGAGGTTTATGCAACCAAGCCCCATTCTATTACCACGAACAAAAATATCCATTTCATTGACATTCCATTTCCCACAAGTGTCAATTAGGACCAACAGATTCACATTTTGTTGAACTTCATCCATGGTGACATAGAAGTTGAAGAAGAGAAAGGAGGCCAAGACCAAATTCATATAGTAGAAGAACACTCTCCTAGTAAAACCTTTTCAAAGGAACTAGGGGATATGAAAATTTGAAACTTAGCATCTTCTAGTGAAACTTTTTCAAAAGCACTAGAAGAAAATCAAATTCAAAAACCAATGTTCATTAGTGAAACCTTCTTGGAGAAGCTACAAGACAATCAAGACAACTTCATTGGCAAAAACCTATTTGATGCACTAATCATTGAGCACAAAAAACCTTTACTGCTTGATGAAGACAATATCAAAGACAAAATCAAAATTGCTTCCAATCTACAATCTAATCACATGGTAGCTACTCTCAAGATCAAACAACATAAAAATATGGTGGTCCTATCGAGAGAACAAGTATTCGACCCTGCTACATCCAAAGTTGTGTCAAATCCAACATCGACAACATTACATGTGACTAAAAGTATTGATCCTCATATGTTTCCCCACCATTACACATTTAATTATCATTTTCCATTCCATTTCAAAAACAAACCTACCATACATTAATTATCCCTATTTACTATCCATGGCTGCACTTTATTTTGTAGAGGATATGAAGATACCTTACCTCGATATTTGAAGGAATTAAAATCAATGACCAATGAAGATCACAAAAGCATTCTTGACAACTAAATCTATAGGTAGTTCTTAACATAACAACTATTCAGATGAGGTGTGGAATAGAAATTAACATGATTAATTATTCTATTTTTATCATTTGTTGATTAAGATGTGCATCTCCACATCAACAGGAACAACAAAATAAAAAACCACAACTAGGCCAAAAATATGTACCATACCATTTCATTACCATGCCATTGTTTTTATTACATATCCTTTTGCCATTGTCCCATATCCCAACTAATCACCTTTTCACTTAAAGGTAACACTCTTACCATTTTATCCAATCTATCAAAAACCATCATTATCCTAAGCAAAACCATACCATCCTATCATTCCATTCCTATCTAGACCAAAGCCTTTTTTTAGTCATCCTACCCAATATTGTTTTGATCTTGGTTCATTTGGTTCTTCTTGCACCTTTTTTGAGAGGATTTAAATCAAGTTTCAACAATCAATCAAATTTGTGTTTACAATGACAGTCTATGAAAGTAGTGTGAAAGTTTATCTGGCAAGATATCTTTCATTTTCCATCCTGTATCAAATTTGTTTATGTGAGCTTGATTATAACTATCTATGGGCAAATTAGTGTCTCACCAGTCTTGCTACTAATTATAACTGCTTATGGGCAAATTAGTATCAGTGACCTATTCCATTGTATCCCGGTTATAACTGACTATGCGCAAATTAGGGGCAACACTTATTTAACATGCATTATCACATCACCTTGCCATTGCTATTTTCATTTGACTGACTTTTTATCGGATTTGAGAACTTCTTGGGACCTAGTTGGTTTTTCTTTTCCTTTTATGTGGATCGAATTACTATGACTTGAGGTCATTTTGGGATTATGTAGGTCATGCTCAATTGATCCGTAAACTACACTGAATTAACTCAAAGTGAATTTTTAAGTACGAATACTGAAATTCTCAAAAAACTTAACAAATTCTCAAAAAACTCAAAAGAACTTGCAAAATGTTTGGCAAAAATGTTCTCGGTTGTTGAGTTGGAATGGAATTGTCAAGAGACTTGTTACTTCTCATTTACCAATTAAAACTAGTTTTTAATAACGTTGTGTTATAATTGTCGAATTGTAGATTACTTGCATGATTTCATTTACTAATTAAACCAAATCAACAAACTGAAACAAAAATCATGCATCAAATGACAATTACCAAAACATGAAACATGATAACGGAGTTCGGCTCAACAATTGATGCCTACATCTCTGGGTTCTCCAAAGGAGTGGACTATTTATATTAAGGGCACTTCAAACACCTAGAAACAATAAGCAACTTTCCTACACGCTGATATCTCAATGCAAGAATTCTCCTTCACCGTGAGTGAAATCAAGCCTGGCACCTTTGAATTCTGTGAGTCTTCATAACACTTGTAAAGTTGCTTCAAAAGTCCTAAAAATCTCTTCTATGGGCTGAAATATACTCCTCCAATATGAAAATTGGCTAAATAGAGTATTAATACTATGTATTATGGCCAAAAAATGGATAAAAATCCATTACATAAGCTTTCCCAAAGCTTTTACAAAGTCTTGGCCTTTTAAAATAAAAAACACAGTCCAAAAATTGATTAACTTCAAGTAGAAATTTGTGCCTTTAATAGCACTTCGACCTCTGTAGCACAAGCGATCAAGGCTTATCCCTTTTGGGTGGTAGGTCAAGGGTTCAAACCATCAGCCCTCCTTCTAGGTGCTTTACATGAGTTTGAAATCTTCCTCCTCCTTGTTTGGCGCGCTCAGGCTTTGTCTTTTGTCCCACATGCACTGGAAAAATTGGTTTGCATGTATTTAAAAAGGTATGTGCCTCTTTGGAATGTGTCAATGCCCCCTTTATGGGAGACTTGGTGCTAAGTGCAGGCATGCACATTGGTAAATACACTAAACATGCACCTTTGAACTCTCCTGATCTCCCTTGGGCTCGCCACCTTGCTCAACGAGCTTATCTCACGCTTGACTCCACATGGCATGTTGATGATGTGGCATCATCGAACCATTTTTTTCAAACCTTAACATTTGACAAGTGTCAACCTTCGATAGGTCCAAATGTCAAAACCACCTCAAAACATGTGCAAAATGTCACAAGTGATATTTTTTGACCAATCTTCAAATGGCCATAACAGGAGCTCCCGAACTCGAATTTACATTTTGAAAAATGTGTCAAAAATATATCAAAGATCTCTATAGTGTGACAACAATGAAACTCTAAATTGAAACCATTATCAAAACCAAATTTTGATTTTTGACTTGGCATGTCTATTCTCATGTTTATCATATTCTGGGACGTGGCAGATGGATCATGAGCTATGTGGCTCGGTAAAGTGGCTGGTTTCTCCCATGTGGCCGAGGCATGATATTACCAAACAATTATCCCTTTTCATGTGGGATTTATATAGACTTGTGATTTCAAATCCATGAACTCCCAAAATTTGATCACACCTCCGCAATGGAGGGCTTTTGGTCTCCAAAAGCCCAATATACCCTAAAACTGCAAACTGGTCTATTGCATCCATGAAAATAGAACCCAATCATAGAAAGAGGTATAAACAATTGCATTAAAATGATTCACAATCAAACTACAAAAATGCCTAACCCAAAGGCATGAGTAAGTGAATCTGCAATTGCCAAAGTGATTATAACATACCAAAACTGCCTGCCCAAATGTCACATCTTGTAAAGCGGTGAATTGCAAAAAACTGAAACAACTCCCAATGTAACTACCAGACAAGTTTATAATGCCGACAATATATAATAAATGTTGTGAACATGTTGTTATACAATGCCCTAGTATGAGACTTATATGCTAAGCAAATGCAAACAACCAAAAGTGTATGCTGCCTAACATCTAAACATGCCCATAGGGTCTTAACAATGCATCTATACATCCATGTGCCAAAAATAGATACATTCAAAATAGAAGTCAAATAAGTGTTGTAAGGAACTAACTCAACCTACAACATGCATTCTGCTATTATCTCCAACTGATCAAATGAGTTCAAGTCCTCTAGACAACTCACACAACATAAATGGGAGATTCAAAACTTAGAGTTATCAAAAAGTGAGAATTGAAAAACTTCATATGATAAACCTGTCTTGAAGTGTTCCCACCAACTCTAATCTACATCTATCAAATCTTGTTCATTCCCTTAGGTGAATTCTTAACCATGCTTTGTAAAAAGAATGTAGTGATAATCCACTTAACCATTTCTTTCTTCCTAGTGAAATTGATTGTCTTAGTGGATTCCTTAGCATCATTATGGATTGTTTTAACTTCATTGACCTTAGTAATGGGTTGATAAATCATCTTAGTTTTACCATTTATAGAATGAGAAGATGATTGAAGTTTAAAACAATGATCAATCCGATGTCCACTCATATGGCAATGAGTGCAAACAATCTTCTTAGGTGAGGTCTCCCTTTTACTTCTTCTCGCTTTGCCATGACGAGAATGGTCTTGAACACCTGCAATCTACTTAAGCAAAGCGTGTCTCTTCCAACAAAATGCAACACTGTGGTTATGCATTCCACAAAAAGTGCATGGAAATGATTGCATTATCTTCTGAATGTCAAATCCAAATTTCTTAAACATAAAAAGTGGATCAGAAGATTTAGTGCTAACTCTAGTGTAAGAACTAGGAGGTGGAATCTCAATACCTCGTTTACCTTCCTTCTTACACCATACATACTCTACTAGTGGCCTCGGTCCTTTCCTAGTAGAAGCTTGTCTTCCTTTAGCCATGGAGGAAGTTTCTCCAATTTCCACCTGCTCACTACTGTAACCAAAACCTACATGAAGAGATCTATGCTCTACCTGTATTGGGTTAGTAATTCCTTGGCCATCTCGACCAAGACCTCTTCCATTAAAGCCCATTTTATTCAACAATTTGGATCCTATACCCTTAGTGTGTTGTTCAAAACTATCAAAAGCATCATTACTTGAATCCAAATTTGAATGGAAAGAAGAAGTAGATGAATTACATGGTGAATAACTTACAGTGCATTTAGTCATAGTCTCTACATCTGAAATGGAAGGTATGGCCTTCCTTGGTTCACCACACTGCAATTTGATCAAGAGCTCATCCTTATATTCAAGCTTGGATTTCAAACTTGCAATTTACTCTTCAAGGGAATAGAGCTTGCATCTCAAGAATGCATTCTCATCTTGAATTTGAGTATTGATGGCTTCAAGCTCTTCCATCTTGGCTTTGTGTGATAATTTTCCCATGTTTTTCTGTAGACACACTGATTCCACAACTACACACTGCAATCTAATCAACTGATATTGAAAACTAATAACTGAAAGCAACTATCAAATCACACAATCAGAAGCTAACCCAACTTTCTAACTGCTCTGATATCAACTTGATCCATAAACTACACTGATTTAACTCAAAGTGAAGTTTTAAGTACAAATACTGAAATTCTCAAAAAACTTAACAAATTCTCAAAAAACTCAAAAGAACTTGCAAAATGTTTGGCAAAAATGTTCTCAGTTGTTGAGTTGGAATGGAATTGTCAAAAGACTTTTTACTTCCTATTTAGTAATTAAAACCGGTTTTTAATAACATTGTGTTATAATTGTCAAATTGTAGATTACTTGCATGAGTTCATTTACTAATTAAACCAAATTAGTAAACTGAAACAAAAATCATGCATCAAATGACAATTACCAAAACATGAAACGTGATAACAAAGTTCGGCTCAACAATTGATGCCTACATCTCTGAGTTCTCCAAAGGAGTGAACCGTTTCCGTTAAAGGCACTTCAAACACTTGGAAAAAATAAATAACTTTCCTGTAAGTTGATATCTCAATGCAATAATTCACCTTCACCGTGACTGAAATCAAGCCCGGCACCTTCGAATTCCGTGAGTCTTCATAACACCTGCAAAGTTGCTTCAAAAGTCCTAAAAATCTCTTCTATGGGCTGAAATATACTCCTCCAATATGAAAATTGGATAAATAGAGTATTAATACTTTGTATTATGGAAAAAAAATAGATAAAAATCCATTACATAAGCTTTCCCAAAGCTTTTACAAAGTCTCAGCCTTTTAAAATAAAAAACACAGTCCAGAAATTGATTAACTTCAAGTAGAAATTCGTGCCTTTAATAGCACTTCAACCTCTGCAGCACAAGCGGTCAAGGCTTCCCTTTTGGGTGGCAGGTCAAGGCTTCAAACCATTGGCCCTCCTTTCTAGGCACTTTGCATGAGTTTTAAATCTTCCTCCTCCTTGTTTGGCACATTTAGGCTTTGTCTTTTGTCCCACATGCGCTGGAAAAATTAGTTCACATGCATTTAAAAAGGTATGCACCTCTTTGGAATGTGTCAATTCCCCCTTTGTGGGAGACTTGGTGCTAAGTGCAGGCATGTATGTTGGTAAATGTGCTGAACATGTGCCTTCAAACTCTCCTGATCTCCCTCGGGCTTGCCACCTTGCTCAACGAGCTTATCTCACTCTTGACTCCACGTGGCATGTTGATGATGTGGCGTCATCGAGCCATTTTTTTTCAAACCTTAGAATTTGCCAAGTTTTGACCTCCGATAGGTCCAAATGTTGAAACCACCTCAAAACACGTGTAAAATGTTGCAAGTGATATTTTTCGACCAATCTTCAAATGGCCATAACAAGAGCTCCCAAACTCAGAATTACATTCCAAAAAATGCGTCAGAAAGCTCTCAAAGAGCTCTACAGTGTGACACCACTGAAACTCTGACTTGAAACCATTATCAAAACCAAATTTCAAGTTTTGACTTGGCATGTCTATTCTCACATTTATCATATTTTGGGATGTGGTAGATGGATCACGAGCTATGTGGCTTGGTAAAGTGGATAGTTTCTCCCATGTGGCCGAGGCATGATATTACCAAAAAATTATCCCTCTTCATGTGGGATTTCTATGGACTTGTGATTTCAAATCTATGGACTCGTGATTTCAAATCTATGGACTCCCAAAATCTAATCATCAATTCATGTTGAGGTCACCTCAATCTTTCCATACGTTCTCACCATTTTGTGAGAAACCTAAGCCCAAAAATCTCACCATTTTATGAGTAGGTATCTGGTCATTCTCTAACAAGTTAAGATACCTCAAAATCCAAAAACATTCATAACATTTCAAAAATCCAAAAACATTTGTTCTGTCTAATCCTAGTTAGTTATCCTTGATCTGCCTTATTGGGGCATGGTCATTAATAGGATGCTTTCTTTTGATTTTATTTTTAAGCTTTCTATTTTGTTTGTTTATTTTAGGTTGTTTATTTATTTATTCGCTTGCCTATTTGTTTGCTTTCAACACTATTGCCTTGACTTAGTCTATATGTGTTTATTGGGTGATTCCTTGCACAAATTATTCTTGAGTATATCCATATTCATATGCCAATATTATCATCTTGGTTTTTATTATTGGTGCATTGTTTTCAAGTGTTTATTGGATTATGAGTCAGTCCTTATGTATATTTTGACCAAGTCTTCATGGTGTTCTATCATGATGCCTACCATCACATGTTATAGCAAAAATCAGCTTCAAGAAGGTCTACAATCAATGGAGCCACATACTTTTCTCCTTGGCACTTTGGCAAATCCTTCCACCCTTGATAAAATTAACCCATTGGCCATTATAGTTATATAATTGCTAATAAGGATGAGCATTTCCCTATTGGTAATTACAACTAAATGTTTTCTATTGATCAATCTTATTCTTCTATCCATCTCTTTCATTACTTTGTGCATCCTTGTATGCTTGGTTGTTTGTGGCTTCTTTAGTCATTAGACCATAGCATCTACATTTTCACCCATTCATATTTAATCTATAATCCAAGTTATATCCTTGAGTTATTCTTGATAATAATCCCTAACTAGGGTGAAATCATCTTTAGCTAATCCAGGTCCTCTTAATGATTATAACCGCCTATGGGCAAATCATTATTTTGACTTTTATTCCTGATCAGAATTACTTTTAGGTAAATTGGTAATATTTAAAAATCAATGCATGAAAGAATTTTCTCATTTGGATTAATATCAACAATGGGTTAATTATGCCTTTCTTCTTACTTCTTTTTGAGGGACCATCCATCAACAAATGTGATGGCCACTCCCTTGAGTGGGCATCATCATAGGGTTCCCAAAACCATTTGGAGCTTTGTTCTTCAATCATCATTTTAATTTTGGCATATAGGCCATATATTATTATTTGAGAATAAATTTCTTTGCTTATGGTTTTCAATATCTTTCCAAACAGTTTCAAACATTAGACACCTAAAACTAACCATTGATAACTTCCAATCAGGGTTTTGACCAGTTTCCACCAAAATGCACAATGTAGCCTAAAAACACTAAAACATGCTAAATGAGTTGAAATTGACATATTCAAATGATGATTTTGGATAGAGTGTCACTAAATGGGGAAATACAATTTATGGGCCAACTAACTTTGATTAGATCATTTCGAGTCAAAATACCAATTTTGTACTTGGGTGCTCTGAATTGATCTTTTCTATCAAATTTCTTGTACAAGACATGTGCCTTTGTTATTTCACATTGACAAAATCTTAAATGGGATAATGGTTCCAACGCATATAACATCAACTTCCAATTCCAATGTAGTCCAATTTTTAGCCAATAACAAGACATTCTGATCAATTTAAGTAATTTGTGCATAAAGAGCCAAGGTTTGCATCAAAGTAATTAATCATGCTTAAGAGCTAATTAAACCAAGTCATGAGCCTAATTAAGAATTCCATTGAAATTTTTGAATATTTATTTTTGGAAATGATTATTGAATATATACATCATTAGGTGACATCATTTATTAGGAAGACATCCCTAGGCTATAAAGGCATAAAATATAGAGATTTATGCCTCCCATGCCTCATTAAGACCCTCCATGCCTATTCAATGCCCCTCTATCCTAAATATTGATGAGCCTATTGTCAGGATCTTAGAGTACAATTGATTACTTTTGTATAAGCAACTAAACACATAATTGAAACCAGAATTAATAAGTAACTAGAAATCAGAAACAACAAATAATAAGAGATACAAGAAATAACCAATATGTATTAAACTCTTTCAGAAGGAAATACAATGAAGAAATCTCTCTCTCCTCACAACTCTCAGATGTACAGTAATTCTCCCTCAAGAGTTCTCTCTCTCTTTCTCTCTCAATCAATTACAACCAACTCAATTACTGAATTGTTCCCCCTTATTACAATACTACCCCATGGGTCTCTTAAATAGAATTAAAAGCAAACAATAATTAGAAAAATAGACTCAAGACTAATTTTAGTCTTTACATGCAAACTAACTGTTCTCCTAAAAATAAAAATTCTAGAAATGCCTGGAAACGCATAGAAGTCGGTGTCAGTCTGAAGATGACTGATGTTGACCGACCCCTAATCGATGTCAGTTTGTTCTGACCAATGCCAGTCGATCCCTAATCGATGTCAGTTGGTTCTGAGCAATGTCAGTTACTATGTAAGCCTAACAACCTCCACATTAGCTCATTAGTGAAGCTTTTAGCTCCACAACTCAATAATCTCCCACTTGGAGATAAATAGCTGCACCTGTACCTGTACAACAACATCCTCTAAACATCTCTGGCTTGTTTCTTCCTCTTCAAGTTCAATCTTGAAGACCAACAAAAGTTGAATGAAGATTCAACTTCTCCTTTATTACCGGCTTTGTTAACATATCAGTAGGGTTCTTATCCGTATGGATCTTTTCCAGCTTCAACTGTCCATCCTTCAATACCTGTCTAATGAAGTGGCACCTAAGCTGTATATGTTTGGTTCTTGAATGAAAGGCTGAATTATTTGCCAAATGAATTGCACTTTGACTATCACTATATAATTTACAACTCTCTTGCTCCTTTCCCAACTCTTCCATGAACCGAGTCATCCAAATCATTTCCTTGCTAGCCTCTGTGACTGCAATGTATTCTGCCTCTGTAGTAAACAATGCAACAACCTTCTGCAACTTTGAAATCTAGCTAACCGCCATTCCACCAACAGTGAGCACATATCCTATGGTGCTTCTCCTACCATCCAAGTCACCTGCCATATCTGAATCTACATACCCATGTAGAGAAGTGTTTGACCCTCCATAACATAAATGCCTACTGCTAGTCCCTCTCAGATATCTAAGAATCCACTGAACTGCTTTCCAGTGTTCCTTTCCTGGATTGGTCATAAACTTGCTAACAACTCCCATTGCTTGGGCAATATCTGGTCTAGTACATACCATTGCATACATCAAGCTCCCAACTGCTGAAGCATATGGAACTCTACTCATTTACTCAACCTCATCATGTGATTTAGGACACTGTTCTTTGCTCAACTTGAAGTGTCCAGCCATAGGTGTGCTTACCGGTTTTGCATCCTGCATATTGAACCTCTCCAACACCTTATTCACATAATCCTCTTGAGATAAATCAAACTATGATTTTTCCTATCTCTCTTAATACTCATGCCAAGGATTTTTTTTGCTGCTCCTAAATCTTTCATGGCAAATGTGTGAGATAATTTTACCTTAAGCTCAGTAATTTCCTACATGTGTGAACCTGCAACAAGCATATTATCTACATACAATAATAGGATAATATAGCTACCATTATCCAATCTGTTAAAATAAACACAATGGTCAGATTCATATTTACTAAAGCCATGCTTTGTCATAAACCTGTCAAACCTCAAATACCATTGTCTCGGAGCTTGCTTAAGACCATATAAGCTTTTCTTCAACCTGCACACAATTTTCTCCTTACCTTTGACCTCAAAACCTTCTGGCTGATCCATATATATCTCTTCATCCAAATCTCCATGAAGAAATGCTATCTTAACATGAAGCTGCTCAAGATGCAAATCTTCAATAATAACTAAAGACAATACAGTTCGAATAGAAGTCATCTTTACTACAGGAGAAAAAATTTCACCAAAATCAATACCTGGTTTCTGTGTAAATCCCTTTACTACCAACCTGGCCTTATGTCTCATTTGTCCATTCTCTCCTTACTTTAACCTTTATACCCATTTGTTTTTCAGTGCTTTCTTTTTGACTGACAACTCAACCAAATCCCACGTATGGTTCTCTTCCAAGGAATCAATTTCCTCATTCATGCCATGCTCCCACTATTTTTTGGATTCTACCTGCATTGCCTCATCAAAACTTTCTGGTTCTCCACCATTAGTGAGCAACAAGTAGTATAAAGAAGGGGAATAATGAATTGGAGGTTTACTTACCCTTTCAGACCTCTTTATGGGCATTTGAGACTCATTTACAGCTTGCTGTCTACCCAAATTTTCTTCTGACAGTGACTGATCCTGGTCATCTCTGATCGATGTCAGCCTGCACCCAACTGATGTCAATTCCTCCTGATCAACGCCAATTTTCACTTGATCGACGTCAGTTTCCACCTAATCGATGTCGGTCTCTGTGTTTTTCTGTGAGTGATGATTTTTACCTGTGAGCTCATTTTGGATCATAACCTTTTTCAAATCAAGATTGCCCTGCTCAGAATTATTCAGCCTCTTCAGCTGATCACTGTACATCACCTTCTCATTGAAAACTACATCACGACTTCTAATAATTTTGTTAGTTTCTAAATTCCACAATCAAAATCTGAAATCTCCAAAACCATAACCAATGAAAGTGGACCACATAGATTTAGCATCCAGCTTCTTTCTATTTTCTTTATCAATGTGCACAAAAGCTTCAGAACCAAAAACTCTGAGAAATGAAAGATCTACCTTTTTACTTGTCCAAGCCTCTTCTGGAATTCCACCATCTAGTGCAGTAGAAGGTCTTCTATTAATTAGGTAAATCATAGTATTTACAGCTTCTGCTCAAAATTGTAAGGGCAAACCAACATGCAACCTCATACTCTGTGCATGCTCCATTATTGTTCTATTCATCTTTTCAAAAACTACATTTTGCTAAGGTTTTCTTAGAACCATTCTTTCCCTGTGTATTCCACTCATAGAATAGTAACTATTGAATTTATTGCTGTAGTACTCACCACCATTGTCAGATCTAAGGCACTTCAATCTCAAACCTGTTTCATTCTCAACCCTATCTTTCCATTTCTTAAATGTGTCAAAAACATCAGATTTCCACTTTATGCAATAGACCCATACCTTTCTTGTAGCATCATCAATGAAAAAAACATAATACTATGATCCTCTAATAGAAGCTACCTGAGCTGGTCCCCACACGTCTGTGTGAACAAGCTCCAACTTGTGCTTCTTCTTTGTTGACCCAGTTTTGAGAAATCTCACTTTCTTCTGTTTTCTAAAAATACAATGCTCATAGAAATCTAGATCTATGCTTTTCAAATTTGAAAGATTACCTTTTGACTTAAGAACATTCATTTCCTTCTCACTCATGTGACCAAGCCTACAGTGCCACAACTTTGCATCTACATCTGAAGTAGATAAAATAGAAGGAGAATAATCAGTAATACAAGTAGATAGATAAAGTGTACCTACTCTCTTACCTTTTGCTAATACAAGTGCACCCTTGAAAACTTTCCAATATTTAGCTGTGAGAGTTACTATGCAACCCTCATCACCCAACTTTCCTACAGAAATTATATTCCTCTTTAGGATGGGTACATGCATGACATCCTTCAACACCCATGTGTTGCCATTCTGCAATTTCAGCTACACTTTTCCTTTGCCAACAATTTTACAAGGCTCATCATCCCCTAAATAAACTTTTCCAAAATCTCCATGGACATAATCATTGAAAAATTCTCTATTTAGAGTTGCATGGAAAGAGGCACCAGAATCTAAAACCCATGATTCTACTTTATCATCCAAAGAAAATATAAGAGCATCATGTGCAACAATACCTACAACTTTTGCTTCTTTATTATCTTCATGCTAATTTTCTTTGTTATCCTTCAACCAAAAATCTTTCTTTGCATGCCCTTTCTTTCCACAATTCTAGCAGGTTATTCTTCCATTTCTGGATTTGGATCTACTTCCCATCTTTGACCTTGATTTCCCTTGCTTGCCCTTCTCTCTTTGCCTTCCCCTGCTTTCAACACTTAAAGCATTACCTGATGTTTCCCCTGTGCTTTTCCTATGAATTTCTTCATTCAATATTACACTAACAACATCATCAAATTTCAAGATATTTGAAGCAGATGCAGTATTACTAACTGCCATTACCAAACTATACCAACTTTCAGGTAAAGAGCATAAGATTAAGAGAGCCTTAATTTCATTATCAAAAACTATTTTGACTGAATTTAACTGATTTAATATTGCATGAAAATCATTAAGATGACTAGATACAGATCCACCTTCCTGCATTCGCAAATTAAATAATTGCTTCATAAGATATACCTTATTCGAAGCTGAGGGTTTTTCATATAAATTTGCCAAAGTATCCATTAACTCTATCGTTGTCTTTTCCTGTGATAAGTTGGAAAACTCAGAAGCTGCCAGGCTCAATCTTATAGATCCAAGAGCCTTTCTATCAAGAATATTCCATTCTTCATCTTTCATATCTATGGGCTTCCTTGAAACCCCACCCAACGGTAAATACAAATCTTTCTGATACAAATAATCTTCAATCTACATCCTCCATAATTGATAATTCTTGCCATTGAATTTCTCCATTCCTAGTTTACTTTCTTCTGCCATTGCTTTGCTCCCACTCAATCAAAAACCCCTATGAGTGAATTATGTAATCAACAAACACTAACACGCTCTAATACCACTTGTTAGTGTTTAGAGCTCTGATACCAGTTGTCAAGATCTTAGAATATAATTGATTACTTTTGTATAAGCAACTAAACATGGAATTGAAACCAGAAGTAATAAGTAACTAGAAATCAGAAACAATAAATAATAAGAGATACAAGAAACAACCAATCTATATTAAACTCTTCCAGAAGAAAATACAATGAAAAAATCTCTCTCCTCACACCTCTCAGATGTACAGTAATTCTCCCTCAGGAGTTCTCTCTCTCTCTCTCTCTCTCTCAATCAATTACAACCAACTTAATTACTAAATTGTTCCCCCTTATTACAATGCTGCCCCATGGGTCTCTTAAATATAATTGAAAGCAAACAATAATTAGAAAAATAGACTCAAGACTAATTTTAGTCTTTACATGCAAACTAACTGGTCTCTTAAAATTAGCAATTCTAGAAATGCCTGGAAACGCAAAAAAGTCAGTGTCGGTCTGAAGATGACCGATGCTAGCCGACCCCTAACCGATGTCGGTTTGTTCTAATCGATGTTGGTCGACCCCTAACCGATGTCGGTTACTATGTAAGCCCAACAACCTCCACATTAGCTCATTAGTGAAGCTTTTAGCTCCACAACTCAACACCTATTTATGAATTTTAAATTTCATAATTAAATTAATCCATAGTCACACATCTCCATCTTGAGATGGATGGTTCAGTTTGATTCTAACCATTTTGCAAAATCCATAAATAGAAGGCCTATTAAATTTTGAGCTCTCATATGCCAAAGTTATAATGCTATATTGATTCCAAGGCTTCATGTAAATTAGTGTTATAATGTCCAAATATTGAGCTAATCCAAACCAAGCCAAGCCAAAGCAACTAGGTTCCAAGGAGAGATGGAGGTAGCCATACTTCATTGCAAAAGACTTCATGAGCATAAACTAAGCAAGCCAATCGAAGAACACTCTTAGAGCATCAAGGAAGGTAAACAATGTTTGTTTCTTGCATTTTAGTTGTGTTTTGTCAATTTTTTTCTTTACTAAGCTCCCCCTAGTGTCTAGGCCTAGATTTGTATGCTAATTAGTGTGTTGTTTTCAATGTGTTTTCATTTTGGAACTAACACTTGATCTAAATCCCTCTCTTGAGTCAAATTCCTAGTTCACACTCTTTACAACAAATATAATTTTTTAGGTGGAGATTTATTATTACCTCATCATATTTCCATATTATGGTTGATCTCAAGTTTATAAATGTATATGCATGTATCTTGTCCAGTTTAAGTATGTTAAATATGCTTTTATTTAGTATTCATTATGATAGGTAAACATGAATGATCCATTAGTAAGCGATTCATGAACTATATCTAAATTAAAAACTTAGGAAGTGAATATTAGTATTTGATTGTGTTTAATATATCTATTAGATATGATTATTTGAAACTAAGTGTTGAACATTTAACATAGGAATCCATTGATAAGGTTTTTGTATTTAATCTTGTAAAAGGATTCAGTAATGCATACGAATTACAATATATATGGAATGATAAACCCTTTTCAAAACTAAAAACTATGATACGAAGTATAGTTGTATAGAACTTGTTGAATGTTGAACTTTCTCAAATTATGAAATGGTTATAGGGATGCATGTTTTATTGTAAAAAGTTAGCTATGATATATATATGCTTGTGATCAAGAATTCAATGATTTTTTGTGATATTATATAATAATGAACTTGATATTCACATTCAGATGGTATGATTCTTGAATATAAATGGGATATATTCATTATATTTGAAATACCTTTATGTGTGAAATTTATGTAATGCATTTGAAAAACTAAATTCATAGTTATGATTATTTTTCATACCTAGCATCTTTGCATATATGTTAATAGGAATAATCTATTTTAATCATTGGTTTATATATTATGTTATATTTAACCAGTATTGCATTGATAAATTCAAACAAGTTAGTGAGTTTCACTAGTTTAGTTAGCATCATGAGTTCAAGATGAAGGTAATCCGATCAAGTGGTGTGTATGAAATTGACAGATCCTACAGATCATATGTTATTTGAAAATTTTGGCGAAAGTAATGTTAGATAGATATTGTCATTTTATATATTTAATTTAGATGTTTGTGTGATATCATGTTAGAAATGTATTTTCTTTATGGTATACATTATGTAATAGAAATTTTACAACACACAGGTACTAGCATGTATCTTTGGATTTCCACATCATCACTATCTACCTATCCATGAAGGGAGGGCCATTCCCTGATGAGAAATTATAAGGGGGATCGATGGTCCATTGTTGGTGTGAAAAATGATTTAGATGATGCTCTGACTCTCCACTTAATACTTACTTGGAGAGTACACTTGAGATTATTAGAGATACATGAGTAGCTCCACATAACATAATATCTATTTATTGTATTAATGCTAAATACCTAATGGAAATGTAATATTATTTTGTTATATTTAAATAGTAGTAGATATATTATTGGACCAACCATGGCTAGATTTTAATGTGATTACTTTCCTTGTAGTTATGTTATGTTACATAAAATGTTAGTGATTGGAACTATTATTGTTAACTTTGTGAAAGTGTATTCTAATTTGATAATATGTACCAAATCACTAATTAGATTCTTATGGTGTAATCTAATAAAAGAATAAATGTTGAGTAATTAATTATTAATTTTTTTTACTTCTTTATTCTAGTACAACCCATGTGTGGTTGTTATAGATGTGGAGGTCAACTACCACTGTGGAAATCCACACTAAACATACCATCTAGTTACACTTAGAATCAAGGATATTTTATGAACATATGAGTGTGGATCATAACCAATTGGTATGTTCAACATAGACTACCACATTGATAATTAACCTCCATGTCCCCACTAGTTTATCTATCTACATTAAAAAATGGCTTTGAAAAATTACTTGGTTTATTTATAATAAAAACCTTCATAGGTCGATAATAATTAGTAGGGGAGTGGAGGTCAACTATTAATATGGTAGTCTATGTTGAACATTCAAGGATTTTTTATGAGTGCATGAGCGCTAAGCGTAACTAGTTGGTATGTTTAACATGGAATTACACACTAGAATTTGACCCCCATGTCCTTGTTGGTTACTCCATCTACATAACAAATAGGGCTTTAACCAATTACTTACTTTATTTAAAATAACATCAATAAACAAAGAAAATATTATCTAAGGTGCTTTATTTACAAAATAAGTCTTTAAAACTACTATAGGGCCCATCAATAGAGGGATAACAAGATAATGAAATGGATGGATAGATTGTTGATAGAGTAACTAGAGGGGATGTGGAGTTAAACTAACAACATGGTAGTCCATGTTGAACATACCAACTGGTTACACTCATCATGCATGTTAATTCTAGTTGACGTGTCTGTAGGTCCCTCAAACGTCATCAACTCTCCTTATTCATTGTTAGTACATTGTTATGTTAATTTCTATTAATTTTGGCATGTAATGTTATTGGTAAAAAAAAATTAAAATTTAATATTAGTTTAACGTATTGTGCTCTTTGATTGATAAAATTAAAAGTTGTGAGTATACTCGTGCACCATTCCCTTGTTCTATTTCAACATCTTTGAGATCATTAAAACTTACCTAATTTATTTATAATAACAAATAAATCTTTATCTTGTGAAGAAATCACCTTAGATAAAGCTTTCTTTGTTATTGTGTTATTGTAAAAAAAGTAGATAATTTTTTAAAACCTTAATTATTATTTTACTTCCTTTGTAAATGGAATGTCAGTAGATGGAGTAACCAATGGGGATGTAGAGATCAAATAAAAATGTGTCAGTCCACACTAAATGTATTAGCTATTTACACTCAGTGGTCATAAATTATTTAGGTTGGATAACTTCTTAGATCCTCAAATGAGTGTAACTAGTTGGTATGTTGAACATGGACTGACACGTTGATAATTTACCTCCATATCATCATTGGTTACTCTATCTATTGGCACTTTATTTGTTTTGTTATCTCATTATATTTATATTGATTCCCCCACATTGTGCTCTATAATGGTGATGAAATAGAGTGTAACATGATAGTAGATGTGAAGGGGTACAAGATTTTAAAATGATGATTTAATATTCCCAATTGACTTTACACACTATTAAAAGTGAATGGTGTTGATAGGGGTGATATATATCCCATGGAGGATAGAATGATTGGGATTGATTGGCTAACAAAATGAAGCTAAGCATGGCCAGATGAGGGTTAATGTCCTACGTGGCCATCTATGCTAAATGTACTAGTGGTTTACATTCAACACTTGATTCTGAGTGTAACCAACTATTACATTTAATGTTGACTATGATAATGGAAGTTAACCCCATTGTACCCAATGCTTAATCTATCTATTGGGGATCCATCTATTTTTTTAGCTTGTTATCCATTTGTTGATGGGTTATACAACAATTTGAAAGCCTTATCTTGTAAATAAATCACCTTAGATAAGGATTTCTTTATTATTATTTTTATTGTAAAGAAAGGAGGTAATTTGTAAAATCTCTATTTATTATGTCATTTAATCTATAGATGGAGCACTAGTAGATGAGTTAACTAGCAGGGAGATGGAGGTCAACTACCAATGTGACAGTCCACATTGAACATACCAAATTGTTATGCTTAGAATCAAGGATGTAAAAAGTGGGGCCCATCAATAGATGGATAATGGGCTGAGTAACCAATGGGGATGTGCATGTCAATTATGCCATGGAAGTCCATGTTAAATGTATCAGTTGGTTACACTCATTTCTCATATATTATTTATGTTGAATTATTTTTAGATCTTTGATTTTGAGTGTAACTAGCCAATATGTTCAATGATGACTATCACACTAGAAGTTGACCTCCATATCCTTGATGGTTACTATTGACTAATTTGAACCCTTGGTCAAAATAGTCAACCCACCTATAAGTTCAAGATTCTATAGGGTCTCCTAGGTCGTAAAATGTCCACCATGGTCATAACTAAGATCAAATAACATGTCTTACTTTGGTCATATGTGTCATTTTGTTCTAGTATCATTTTATGCCAACTTTGGGCTAGTTTAATGAATTATATAATTTTATTATTAAGATAGATGTGTCAATGTGTAATATAATGTACCATGTGTCATTTAGATGTTAGATGGTACTTTAGAAACTGATAATTGTAGGTTCAACATATAAAAGAGTTTAATTGTAAAACAAGCCATTTTCAATTAGTTGTATAGATTCACGATAGTCCTCACACATGTGGTCACTCTAAGAGGGTGTATTTATATCCCCAAAATTCATATATATTCTTAATAATATTTTATAGGTTCAAATATGGTGAAAACTGATCTATCTCCTTCTTTGCTTTCTTTGGCAAGTCAACAAAGTCAACTAGTTTGCTACTGGTATGAACACGAAGGGCAAAGTCAAGGAAAATGAATTTGGTGAATGTTATCACTCATAATGAGTTATAATTACATGTAAATGGTTTTGAAATTGGTCTATTGAGCCTCATGAATCATCCCTAAAATTGCTAGTGCCTCCTAGTTGACTGTACATTCCCAATACCTTTGGTTTTTCTACTTGATTGCATTGTTCTATGCAAACCAAGAGTTGTACATGTAATTGTAGAGAATTTAATTCCTTTAAATGTTGTTTCCAACTATTTTAAATATGTGAAACATGAATTGGTAAGCAAATCACTCTCACTGTGCGAGCAATGAACACCATCAAAGTCTACATACAATATTTTCATCAGTGGTAGTGTTTGTTATTATGTCAATTGTTTCAAGATAGATAATGCATATATGTTCATTCCATTAGAGAAATAATTTTCCAAATTATCCATTAATAGACTTGGAGGTGGAGATGAGATTCTAAGGCACTAAGTGAAGACTAGTCAAAACTCTAGTGTACACAGTCATCTACAATTATCTATAGTCATATACGGATAATGAAAGACCATATAAATCCTAAAACATAGGTTATTTTTAATCAGAAGACTTAAATGAAATTCTCAAGTCACTCAGATTTTATAAACTATAAACAAGACTCCAAACAACATAAAAAGGTGTATAATTAAGAAAGTTGTTTAGAGGGAGAGGTTACCTTAATCTCTCCAAAAGAGAGTCTTGCCTCATGAAATGCCCTTTGTAGGTGGAAGATTAATGAGTTATGAGTGAGTCTAATATGTTACTTCTTGTAGCCTAGGACTAATAAAAACACTTGAACACAAGAGGAGGTTTATTTTCATGAGAAGATGATGATTGAGTGAAGTTACAATTTAGGCAAGTTTTCATTGAAGACATTCAATAGACTACAGTCCCATTTGAGCTAAATGAACCTAGAACATTGCAATGACAACTATTGCACTAAAATAAATATTGAAGACATGATATAAAAGTAAGAAAAAAGATCATATAGAATTGATATGGTTTAATTGACCTTAGAGGAACCAGGGGAGTGAATTAAAATGTTCAAACAAGAACATTCCCACCTACAAGAATCTCACAATTTCCTTAAAACATGCACCTATAGGTTGAATTGTGATCTATAGACCTATAGTGCATTGATAGTAGTGAGTGAGAGCATGCATGTTTCTATGACATGAGATGAATATATATAAGTGTGAAGGGGCATAATTAACTCATATCAAAGTGAAGGTGTGAAACACATTAGTTATGAATGAATACACACCTACACGAATCTTTTGTATCAAAAAGTTTCTACCTACAGTCTGACTATAGACTAACTCATGCTTAGGAAGATTATAAGTTGGTTGATAAAAGTATATATTGAAGATGAAAAATAATTAATATAATTCTCACAATGACATCAAACTTTCATAAGATCCTTATAGGTAGGGAATAAAGCATAGTTTGACCTAAACTGAGTTCTAACTCCATGCGCAATCAAACTGGATATTACATGTAGTTTGAAATCCTAAAGACCAATTTTGAGTATATGTGACGTTGAAATATATATGGGAATAACTAAGGTTTTAAACTTGGTACATATCACTAACATGAACCAAACAAGTCCTACATGCTTTCGGTTTAGTCAGACCACTAAGGGAGATACTCTCGATTTTGTCTTAGATAGAGGGCATTCTATGGGCAACAAAACTACATGTTTAATATATGAATGTTGAGAAGATGAGATAATGTATTATAACATTGTATAATGATTATTGAGGTTGGTTCAAAGGTGAATAAGCATTTAATGTCACATATAATCATTGGAAACCCTCACAAGGGTTAAATACACAGTCAACATAGTCTAGGCCTATTAGGCCTAAAGCTGGACATAAAACCTAATGATGATTAGATTTAATTATAATACAATATAAACTATTAAATATAATTTAAATCATTTAAGGGGAATTATAAGGTTGATTAGTGCCATTAGTTTAGATAAAACCACTCAAAATTGGTCATTCAAGCCTAATTACCTCTCAAGCCTACCCAAAATGCACAGTGAAAACTTGAGGGCCATATTATTTCAATCATATCTATATTAAAGGTGTGTATGAGACTTAAATAAATTGGGAATAGTTAGGGAGAGTCCTTATATTTTTATCGATGGAATTGGTTTGGATTTTTGGCATCTAGTTTTTATGAACCATTGTTAACAGTCTAAGATACCTAAAACCCTCCTAAAACCCTCTTTAAAACTTGAAGGAGAAAATATGAATGTAGGTGAATATAGAAGTGGTTGAATTAATTATGAAGTCTTTTAAAATAGTTTTTTATTCTCTTAGGCTCCTCACCATTCAAATATTTTGTACTATCTCCTTACGAACAAGCCTCACACTGAGTTTCTTGAAGGATTTGAGGCAAATTGTAGGTACAAAAGGGAATGAGAAGATGAAATTAATTAAGGGAGGTCTGTAGATAATTATTACTGATATTAATACCCATTTATAATCATAGTGATATATGAAGGTACCTCTTCTACATAATTTATTACAAGCAATCTTGAACGAGACAATGAGGAAATGAAGTGGCTGCCTAAGTGTGATATGAGAAGTATGGTTTGAGATTTCCATTGAGGTATATGATAAAAAAAAGATAAATATACTTTTAAAAAATGTCATAACACCTATACAACATGTCTCTTGGATAATTTTAAGTCACTCAAGTGACAAGTGTGAAAATAGACCTAGAGGGCTAGTGATGAATGATTGCTTGATAGTGAATGACAAGTGGTATATAAGAGACTATCAGTTGAGAGGTGAATGAGGAATGTCACATTTTTTTACCACATTTTAATGATATTTAAAATGTGTTAAATATACCTATGGTAGTTTTAGATAGTCAATTAGAGTCCTTATCATCAAGACAATTTTAAAAAGAACCATAAAGTGCATCTATGCCAACCTGAAAGATGTGTCATGTTTATGATGGATACTTATCTAGGAGGACTTATTGATTTTTTTAAAACTTCATTCCATTTATTTGTAACCATTTCTCATAGTTTGACACTTGGTATTGTGACCATTGAGCTTCAATTCTTCTCTCTATTCTCATATGCTCTATAAATGCAAGCCATTTTGGTAATTGTAGCTAGTACACACCTAATATGGCAAAGCCATACTAGTTTTGCACCTTATTTTTCCTTGAATAAATATTTTGAAGTTGATTTGATCTCTATAATGTCTTGTCTAATTGTGACAAGTAGTGTAATTGGATGTTAATTGATGAATGTCTTTTCCTTGCTTCCATTACACTCTTGCATGCTTTATGTAGGTGATATATCTTCTAACATGTTTCATAAAATGTATTTGTTTGTTAAGTGTGTATTTAAGTGTGAGAGGTACTATTAGTGTCTAGTATCAAACTTTATTTTCATCCACCTCTAGATGTGCATATCAATCTGCCTCCATGAAAAATACTTATGATAGAAGGTCAATGAGTTAAGGTTAGTTTTGGTAGTCTTCATTCTTAGTACATATGAAATTGTGTTTGTGGACTAATATTTGGTGTATCACCTTAATTATTATAGGTTAAATTATATTCCCTTCTTCCCTTTTGATCCCCAAGTGACTAGTCTAGTGTAGTGTGTGAGATTAAGAGATAAATCAAGGGAGCTAGCCCTTTAACCTATAGGTTTACCTCTACTATAGGAAATCCACATGCCTAAAGTTAATCCCATGTTGTCCAAATATGGTAATGGATTGAACACCCTCTCCCAAGGTCAATATTTGGATACAATAGTTACTTTATGTATTGGTGTTGCATCCATTATGTTCCCTAGTTATACCTCTATTTATGAGCCCATTATAGTTTGAAAGACTTATCTTGTAAAAGAAACACCTTGTATAAGGTCATTATACTTGATTCTGAGTGTAAACATGATAATATGTTCACCATGGACTACCACGCTGGTAGTTGACCTCCACATTACCACTAGTTACTCTGTAATGCACATTGTTCATACCTATTAACATATCTATAGAGAAATTAATGTTTGATTGATAAATTCATATATAATATATATTTTATTACAATTACATATCTGAAAGGATAACTAGGTTTAATTTTTCACCAATAAAATATATACATTACTATAATGAAGTCTAGTCTCTATGATATGTAGTTTATCATATAATATGTAAACTCACTAGCTCCTTTATTTTTATGGTCTGTACTATGAAATGTATAGTAATATCCAATTCATTATTTTGTATTTATTTACATCCAAATTTTATTTAATATTTATTAAATATGATGGATAATTATTAAAAATTAATTCAAGCTTTTATAATTTATAGTGTAAAACATTGTATTTTTTTGCACTAAAGTTGATAGATTATGTTAATTAAAAAATATATGTTTTATTTTCACAACTAAATATATTATGTCATGTTTTTTGATGGTTAGATGTAACCTATAATAACATCCATGGTGGTGGTAGAGGTAATTGTGTGAGATTTCATTCTTTCCCATTTTATAGTCAAGGTAATTTTAACCCTTAATTTGAAATCCATTTGACCATCAAACGAGGATTTTCTTCTTGGTTACAAATAATGATAATTTTTTTTGATACCTTAAGCATATAATGGTGGAGTTTGTATCCCCTTTTTATCTATAAATATTTTTTCAATATGCAATGGTACAACTATATTGTAACCATTTGTCATGAGTAAGTGGGATATTCATGGAGAAGGGAATGAAACCATTATTCATGGTGTGCATATGCATATTGTAAACACATTGTTATTATATTTATGGTGATTATTAATAGTTGTATCCTAGAATAAGGTGTTTTAATATTTTAATGTTTAGATTAAACTAATTATTATATAGTCCTAGCCCCTTTCAATTATATGTAGAGAAGGTACATTTTGTGTTGAAGGTTTAAATCAATTCATTGTAACTTTGGTTAACATCATTATTTACCTCCTAATTATATAGGTTGTAAGAGGAAGAGTGCATATATTTTTCAATTAGTATCTAAGAATTTACCAATTCCACATACGCTCCCTCTTAGCTGGCTTTTAATGCATTGTAACTCTACCCAACTTAGAAGAAACAAATAAGAACTCTTCACCTCCAAGTAAGTATGTTTTATTTTAATTGATGTTTTATTTCACCTCTAAAATGTTCATATAAATAGGTTATAAATAATTAAATATATAAATTTCACATATAATTCACTGCTATTAATCCTATAAAATGCATACTAACAATACATTGCATTCAATCCCTTCAATGTATAGGCAATGCATAAATTTTTAATTGCACATACAGTGCACTACATTTATGATGCATGTGTATGTAAATAAGTAGTTCAATTATGTTTTTTTTTTTTTGTCTTAGGAGGTATAATAGGTCATGATTTATCAATAAGGATCCTTTTCCATGTTTTATTTTTCATTTATAGGTTATTTGGTGGTGTTTCTAGGTTTCTTGCCAAAACTAGAAATTTAAAAATTTGAATTTGTTGGTAAAAGTTTGAAGATTTTGGGCATGTTGTAAAGGTTTTGATCCTTATTTAAGGGTATTTAGGGTCTAGTCACATGTTATAAGTGTATATAGATCTTATATTCAATCTAAACTTGTCCCAACACCAATCTAGATGCATCTAATACACATGAAAGGCAAATTAAGTATGTTTTAGGATAAATCTTAGGCCGTTGAGAGATTATTGTTACATGAAACAAGAAGAAACCAATATTATGCATCATTAAAAATGATATAAAGTTTGAAAAATATCCATGAAAATTAATAAGGAATGATAAAGTCTAAAGTTGCAAGTTTTTGGAGAGGTTAGAGACAAACTACATAATTCTATGTATCATCTTTTGAAGATATATGAATAAAGAGAACTTTGTTATTATTTTGGATACACTCTTAGAATTATGAATGTGTAAATTAATTTACATTGTATTTTAAACTATATTTATTTTCTTTGAAAAAACATTGTTATTGTTGCAGGTTTGATAGGATAGTACAATTTTGTTACATTCAAGAAAAAGTACAGGTATAGTCAAGGAAACATTGTTTTTTCACTTTTTAAAATATTTAACTATATAAAATAATATGTAAGGGTATATAATGGTGGGTAAGACCAAATTTAAGATAAATAATTTAATAATAGTTCACTAAACTCAAATCTTCCATTTTTGAGTGCTCTCAGCCTCTTATTGAAACCTAGGGTTTCAAGAGGACTGTAAACCCTATAACTCAAAATATAACTATGAAAATTGGTTGAAATTTTAAAAAAATGTGGAATATAATGTTTTTGAAGTATTAAAGGCTATTTAAAGGTTTTATGAGGTATATATCTAAATTTATAGGCAAAACTCAGACCTACAGTCATAAAGACAAGCCAAAACCCTATTTGGGAAGACCAAAATTGGCACAACTTTAAAATGAATGCTTTAAATGACATGAAAATTTATAGGGAGGTGTAATGGATTGGTAATTAATTTTTAAAATTGATTTTATGTGTTTAATAATCATACAAAGTAAAATATCAAGTTTTTAATATTGTAGACCTATAGATTACTATTAAAGCCCTTGTGTAACAATCCTAAAAAGGGTGTATCTCCAAAAAAAATATGTTAAAGTGTTTGAAAATTTTTAGATAGGAGAGATATGTTTTTTTTGACATTTTGAAGGTGATTTTAGGTTTTTATGGTACTCAAAGTTTAAGCTATATCAATTTTATAGTCTATAGGCCTGGTTTATATGCATAAAAGACTTTGTAAATTACATATCTTACATTTATAAGCTAGGATAAACGTCCAAATGGATATACTGAGTTGGTATAACATATAAAATAATGTGTGAATAAATTTTGATGATTTTATAAGTTTTATTTGTAAGAGAAAATAACCAGATGCAGAAAAAGAAATTAAATAGAAGCACTATGTGGAATTTTGGTGAGGCATAAGAAGAAGCAAAAAAAAAGAAATTAAATAGAAGCATTGATAAGAGAAAATAACCAGATGCAGAAAAAGAGTGATGTGAGAAAAAAAGTAAACATTAAAAAGAGATAAATGGAATGAAGTCCTAGTAAGTTTAATTCAACATTTTAAAGAATAGAATCATTCATAAAAATGATTATTCATAAAAATCAAGAAGGTGGTCAAGTGGCCAATCAAACATATTGTAGAAAAGAGAAGGAGACATCAAGAATTTAGAAGTTGGAAAAAGATGATAAGGGTGATAAAAGGGTAACCCAAGGAGGAAATTAAAGAGAAAATTAGATCTCAATATTTTCATTTTAATAGTATGTTTAAGTGTGTAATTTTAGGTATGTAGGTCGTTGAAGAAAGTGCCCAATTTGAGGCCTCAAAACTTGAAAAGGATAAGGAAGATAGGTTGTCAATAAACCACAATGAGCTGGTTGCATATATGAAACATTAAGAGCATAAGAAGAGAGTGATCCTCAACCAAGAGGATCAAAGTAGAATAAACAAAGGTAAAGTTAACAAAAAACAAGGTAAAGTCATGCACATAATAAGAAGGAGGAATATTTCATATTGCAAGATGACTATGAGGAAATTAATAAAGATGAAGAATATGAATAAGGTTCACAAGAACATTATAAGTATGTTGAAAATCAGGTAATAGGGAAGGGAGGAGATAGACAAGTATATGTGCAAAAAGGAACAAGTGAAGTTATGATAAGATACATATCTAATACCATGAATAAATCATGCATAAAAATGTGTAAGAAGATGAATATACAAGTATGGGTAGCCAAGTATTCAAAAGAATAAAAATGATGGTGAAGATCATTGTATTGAGGAATAAACTCAAGAAAATAAAAAAGGAAAGTTAGATTATTTTAAGCTAGCATCAAGACTAAATGATCAAGAAGACATAATTAAGCAAACCATGGATGAAGAGAGGTCAGCCAATACGAAAGAGCTTATAAAGATGAAAGGAGTATTAACAGAGTCTTATAAGGAACTTAAGAAGATTATATAAAATAAAGAAGATGTGTAGAATTATATGATCCTTAAAGATTCCATTGAGTCTCCTAAATATGAGTTAATTTGTGCTAAGCATGTTTTTTTTACAGATATGGAGATCTAGTGACAAGAAATACTCTATGGTCACAAGGAAAAGAAAAGGGAAACGACACAAGAGTTTATGATAAATCAATAAAAAATAAAGAGAAATCACATTTAGTATGAAGAAGACAATTTGGTGAAGAAAATAAGATTGATGGAGAGTAATCTCTATAAAACAACATGTAAGTTTAAAATAGCATTAGAAGAGAAAAAAGAGCCAAGATATAAAGAGAGCAAATTACAAAGCAATAAGTCACAATAAGATGAATTAAATAAAAAAAGGCAAAGTAAGGATTATATCTATTTTGAGATTTTATGTAGGTACTATTCAAATAATTTATAACACAACATTTCCAAGTATAAGTATGGAGGGTTAAAATTATATGCCCCAATGTAAATATGTAAGCAATGAAGATATACTATTAGTATGCTCAAGGGTCTAGGAGGAATATGATGATTTTACAACTTGAGAGGCAGACGGGGAGTGGGTTAGGGATGAAGAGATGTTATCACAAAGTTATAAATTTTTGAGGGACTGGATCTTCTTATCGTATTTGGTGACTTTTCACTAAATTTTTAGGGTCATTTTGGATTGGGAAATACATGCTTTCCCACCATCAGTTCATCGACCATGTCTATGATTTGTAATTTATTTGATTTCCAACCTGACCTTCATTGATTCACTCAACTTTTTAATCTTATCCTTTAGTTTGGATAACACTTGTTAGTCTATTTATTTTTATTTGTTTATTTTCTAGGAGCTTTGACACTTTTAGGTTGAGTGTCACATGTTTGACAAAATTCCACTATGCCTTTTTCTATCGACTACATTCTCAAAGGAATTATTACCTTTGGTTGAATAATTGATCCAAACTAGACTACTTGATTGCTATTGGACTGGCGGATATTAGAGGGAGAGAGGAAGGCTATTGAGTTTCATTACCATTGGTGGATGATTGGGTTGACTCTGTACAAATTTTATAGACTCTATTTCTTCTTCCTTGTTTAGTAAAGCCATTTATTGGGATTTATTATTGGCATTACTTAGAGTGGTGACACTAGTAAATTGGTTTAAGTATTGGGGGACATCAAATTCTGTTGACTTCCCCCAATACCCTTCTATAGTCTTAGATGGCACAAACAGAGTATGAAAATCATAGATTTTGCCCAATAGGACTTGATTTATTTGATAGAGAAGAGAAACTTATGGACTTCTTAGATGATATTTTTTAAGGTCAAACCATTTTATCTGAAGATATCTTGGGGAAATCACTAACTCACATGTCTAGTATAGGTTTTCTTGAAGTAATGAAAGGGAAGAATCACACACTAGCTTATGTCTCCTCCTTTTGGGCAGTTTTGGGGGTAGGGTAGTAGATAGTAGATTGGTTACATTGGGGAATGCTTTGTGTTTTTATAATTACATTAGAGTTTTAGGGATGAAATATACCCTATTTCAATTAAAATTCTAGGCTTTGATATCCAGAGTTCATGCAACACCTAATACTAAAGGATCTATTGGGGTTACTGTAACTTTTATTCTTCCTAAAACACCATCTTTGGTCAAAGGAGATTTACTCTTAGAATATGAAACAACTAGGATAATCCAAAAATATTATTGGATGCTCTAGAAATATAGAGGGTGATATGCACCAACAAACTCCAAATTTATCCACTGATGGGATTATTTTACAAACCCTTGTGATTGGAAAAACTCCAATATACCAAAGAAGACTCTAGTGTGGAAAGGCAAGAAGTGAATCAAGTTAAGGGGGAAACAAGTCCAACTGGTACTTAGTGAGGATGTCAAGATGGATCATGTTACTAAGCTGATCAACTATGCTCTAACAAGGTGTTTCTTTAGGAGGAAAATATTTGCCCATAATTTGGAAAATTGGACCTCACAACATTGGAAACCTCTTATAGGTTACTATCTTATCTCCCATATCTTAGTTAGGGTTTGGCTTGTCTTTGTTTTCAAAGCTCCAAAATATGTTACTCTAATTTTGGCACAAAGATGGTTTTGGGGCTCATCACTAATTACTCTTAAAAGATGGATTTTGGGCTTTGACCCTCAAGTGAACAAATCCTCAACTCAACCTATTTGGGTTAAATTACAGGGCCTCCCATTATAATTTTATGGTAAGGAATTTTTTAGAGTAATCGGGGATAATATAGGGACATTTCTTGAGGTGGATGATATATATATCAAGGAACCCACTAGAAATGTGGCCAAAATCTTAAATGATATTAAAATTCAAGAGGGATTGGAAGAGGATATTGTTTTGAAATTTGGCTCCTGGATTCATACATAAACACTTGATTATGTGGGGGTGCCATTTAGGTGTGTCATATGTCATGACTATAGACACATAGCCAATGATTTTATTCATCATTTCTCTTCCAAAGATTATAAGAAGTAGTAGACTTCATATTTTTTGTTAGATTGGGAGATTGAAGTAAGTAGTGTTGTCCTGAGAAAATAGAGAAATATCATAGAATTAAATTATAAATAAAATATTTGATATAATATTTTATTTGTATTATTTCAGGATCATTTTTACAAAGTGAGGTAAAATCTTTAAAAAGCTTCACAAGTGATTACAAAAGAAAACCAACTTTTCATGCAACCAATTTATTTAAAATTAAAAATAAACTAACTAAAAATAAATAACTTTTGGATCATAAAATAATCCAATAAACTCCCACTTGATCCAAATGGGTATAGATGATGAATGAACTAGAGCAATGACTCTACATTCATCAAAGGATCTCTATTGTAACTACAAGTGGTGCGCTGTACCTCTGACACTGACCAAAAATTGATACTGCTCCATAAAGAAGCCCACTCCTATGAGTTATGACAAAAAATTGCTGAGGAACATGATCAAGGCCTACTCATCCCTGATGATCATTATACTGTACTATAGTAGAACACAATCTGGTATGTCCAACTATATTGACCCACATAAGGTCTCACACTAGAACCAATCCAAGTGACAAAATTGTACTCTATATGGCACATCTCCTTGATGTCCAACAAATGCTGACAACCTTTGATCAACATTGAAGGTGATAGCAACCCCTATCAACTCATAATGTCATCAACAACTGATTGAAGACCAATAAAATGTAATAACTTCTCCCCTATCAGGTGAGAGTTGAGATGTTGTGCCTTAAGAGAAATAAAAACAACTAATGTTGGCCACTTCATGTCATGAATATCAGATAGAGAAAGCCAAAAAAAGAACTGAAAGCAAGAACACGAGCCAAAATTTTTCATTCAAGCATTGAACCCATACTCCAAGTGAATAGCTAACTGGAAAGGGTAATTATCCTCTAGCCTCCAATAAATCCTCTAACCTCTAATTGTCACTTAGAAGGTGTCAATAAAAAGGATCTTGGGACATGTAATGGATGGTATTATCTCTAAGAACATAAGCATGAAGTGATATTACAAAATTTTTTATGAGGAAGGTGTCAGTATCCATCAAAACTGCACCTTTACACATCGTTGAATAGTTATCAAAAAAATAATATATGGAAGCTTCAAAACACAAAATGAACTATTCCATTGTGTTAGGAATATCCAAAACCCATAGTTTGACTAGTTACATGACCACCTTTGCATAAAAGACTGACTAGTCAAAAAATTATCTCAAGAAGCCATAACTATACCCTTTTATCGTCGATTTGGTCCAAAAAATAATTAGAGGGGAATTGAAACCTGGACTTCTCCAACTCCCAAAGAATTCAAAAAATTCACTTTAATTGACTTAAATTTTATAATTTGAGTAACTAAATACAAATATACTTACACTGAGTATTGTCTTAGATATGAAAAAAAAAATACATGTGTTTTCTCCAAATTTAAAACTTCTCTATAATAAAAATTTGCACCTGAATAAAAAAATGCTACCTTGTGCATTGAGTTGTTTAAGTGGAGCCCACACTAAATAAATGAGATTATTTTGAATCTTTATAATGTTTTTAATTTTTGGAGCACTATATTAAACATTGTACGGATCTACGACCATTTCTCTCCAAGCAAATATTGATCTATTTTGTTATTTTTTGGGTTATTTATGCCATTGAAATAGAATGAAATTAATTTTATATTACACCATATAGGTCTGCAAATACTCTATTTTCCTACATAGAATCTACCTTCGATCTCCATACAAATTAGTTCATTTATTTGCTTGGAAAAAAAAAAATTATTTGCACAATAGATTGCCGTAAAACTCTGTGAGTGAAATAATCTTGAATGAGAAATTGTTTTCAAAACTACCACCTTATTTTTTCCATAAATTTCTTAGCAAATTCAGTAATGCCAATTTACAGTGTAGACTCTACCAAAATCCTCAAAAGTAATAGAAGCCTTTTAAAATTATACTAATACTGTGAATCACCATACCAGGTTGGTGGGATGTCTTTGAGAAAAATAAATCTACAAATTAAAAAAAACCTTAGTAATTTTTCTGGGTGGACATGATGTATCAATATGAAATGAAGGCCGTACAATTTTATAATTTTTCCTCTCTTCTATGTGTCTTCAACTTGCCATGACTGCAACCAAAATCTTCTATCCTCTTTCAAGAATTTATTGGATATGATACCACCATTGGCCTACGAAAATGGGGAAATATCATAGAATTAAATTGGAAATAAAATATTTTATTTGTATTGTTTCAGGATCATTTTTACAAAGTGAGGTGAAAGCTTTAGAAAGCTTCATAAGTGGTTATGGAAGAAAACCAACTTTCCATGTAACTAATTTATTTAAAATTAAAAACAAACTAACTAAAAATAAATAACGTTTGGATCATAAAATAATCCAACAAGCACAACCATGACTTTAAACCATGTATATGTCCTTGATAATAGGGATTGTTTGCCAATAAACATCGAGATTGATAATCACTTGAATACACAACAACCCTAAGTGAGAAGCCAACCTTTCACTTTAGTGGGCATTGAAAAATATTTGATATGGTAAGGTCCCCAACACTTGATAGAGGTAATGGATGAGTCTTCGAATGGAGCACATTGGGATGTGATGTTACTTGATCCCATTACTATTCAATATACTTTTCTTTTATAAATTAACACCAACCCTTCAGTTATGCTTGTGACAGATAAAAATGTTTTTTCCCTAGTGTCTACTAAAGGTAGTCCTAAAATTCATTTTCAATAAGAAGGTATAGAGGTTAATTTTGATTTTAATAAGACTGTATCTTCTCTTCTCTTAGGAGTCCTAGGGAGTCCATAAAATCAGGTAAGGAAACTTCTCACTCTTAGTGAGATTCCCCTTAATAAAGTACTAGCGAAGGAAGTTCAACATTTAAGGAGCTCTTCAAAATCGATCCTTACTAAATCCTTCTCCACCTCTAGTAAAATAAAATATCTTTTGAGATATCATTTAAAGGTTGAAGCCAACAAAGCTATCAACATAGGAGGTGGACTGGGGATCTTCATGAATTTTTGTTCAAGTATGTAGAAAGGACGTCCATCTATGATCACTTAAGTATAAACATACAAAAGTTTGGGAAGTTCATCAAAGAAAGCAAAAAATAATTCTAGGATCCCTTAGAGAAAGGACAACCTTGACAAAAGGGTAGATATGCTTATATTATCCCTTATATTAGAGGTTTGGGACATCCCTAAAAAAAACTACTTTGAAGCATTTGATTAATTTACATAAGTTGGACATGATTTTGATTCAGGATACCAAGGGAAAAGGAAGTAAAGTCATCAAAATCATATCTAAATTATTGAAAGATTGGTCATTTTTAGCTTTTGATTTCATTTGTGTCTCTAGAGAACTAATTTTGGGATGGAAGGCTACATCTTTATGAATGGAAAATTATTTTTTCTTTAACTCTGGTATTGGGGTGGTCCTTCACTCTATGGAGTTTGGAAAATATTTTTCTATTTTGAATATATATGGAACCAATGAGGAGAAATTGGAATATTGGTATGACTTATTCAGCCAAAACTTCATAAGTGTTGATAATCTTATTGTAGGGGGTAACGTAAATTTAATCACTAAGAGAGCTTAGGTGTGGGGGGCCACTCCAAGATTTGATCCATCGACGTATTACTTCTTAGAAAAATTTTAGGATAAAAATTTGGTGGATTTGGGACCTATTAAGTTGACTCCCACCTAGAGGAACATGAGAACTAGGTAGGATAGTGTGGTTAAGAGGCTTGAAAAAATCCTCATCCCATAATCAATTTTGATGGGCTCTGATAACATCAGATCCTAGGTGGCTACTAGTGGTGATTCTAATCACATCCGATTTTGATGCAGATTGAAAGAGGGGATACAAATCCTCTTAGCCCTTTTATGTTCAATCCTAATTAGCTAAGGGAATTTTTTTTTATTAATCTGGTTAAGGTGAAGTGGGTTATTTTTGATACTCATTCTCTAAAATCAATTAGTCTCCAATTTTTAAGAAACCTTAAGAGAGTGAAAAAAGTAACTGTCACTTGGGATACTAATAAACATATTGATACTGAAAAGGAAATATTATCCTTGGAACATCAAATAATAAATTTTTATGCACATGATTTTGAGAATTTGTTTGATGAGGAGTCCAAAAATAGTCTCAAAACCCTAGAGTTGAAGTTGTGACAACATCTAGCGAATGTCAAAAGCTCAGTGGAGACTAAAAAGTAAAGCATTTTGGTTGGAAAATGGTGATGAAAATACTATTTTTTTTCAATTTTTTTCTAAGCAATGTAAAATAAAGAATACTATTTGGGAAATGCCAAACCTTGAGGGCTCAAATGTGTAGAGTTTCCATGGGATAGTTGATATTGGTGTCTCTCACTTTCATCAGTTGTATAAGAATCCACCACACATGAACATAAAAAAGATTGTTAATATCTATAATTTTTATCCTAGTTTCATCACTGAAGCTGATAATGAAGGATGGATATAATTATTATCATGGAAGAATTACTATCCACTTTAACTACCTTTTAGAAGGACAAGAGCCCAAGGCCTGATGGATGGTTCATTGAATTTTACAATGGATTTTTTGATCTTATCAGGGAAGACCTTATTAGAGTTATTAAGGACACTAGGCAATCAAGGAAAATACTTGGGTCTTTCAATTCCACATTCATTACCATCATCCCTAAGGACATCCCGTACTCTTTCAATGATTTTTGGTCTATCTCTTTATGTAACTGCATATACAAAATCATTGCTAAAATCATTTCTATCTAGATCAAAGGTCTTATTTATGATTCCATCTCAAAGGAACAATTTAGATTCTTACATGGATGACATATACATGATGCTATAGGGTTTTCTCAAGAAAGATTGCATTTCATCAAGATGAAAAAGTTGGTTATCATTTTGAAGCTGGACCTCTCCAAGGCATTTTATAGAGAAAAATGGCTCTATTTGTGACTCATTCTAATTCATATTTGATTTCATCTCCAAATATATAACTAGATTTTGAGTTATCTTTCTTTAGTTTCCTTTCCCCTACTCATAAATAGATTGACCTCTAATTTCTTCTACCCTTCACCTGGTTTTAAACAAGGCTGCCCGCTCTCCCCACTACTTTTTTTACTTATTGTTTATGGGCTAAGTTGGATCCTTCATGAGGCAAAAATATTGGGAAATATCAGGGGGTTAAGGCAAGTAGGTACATCTTCCTCAGACATCTATTATTTATGGATGATGTGTTATTATTTTGAAATGGCTCTCATATGGAAATTATTTTGATTAAGGAATCTTTAGATCTCTTTAGTATGGCCACTAGCATGGTTTTAAATGTGCATGAGTCTAATATATCATTTAATTTTTGGAGGAACATCAAATTCATTGGATTTATTAGTTTCCAATTTTAATGTGTGGGCCTCCAACATGGACTCTTGTATCTAGGATTTTTACTAAAATCTAATAATTATAGAAAAAATGATTGGAACTGATTGATTGATAAGGTGGAAAAGTGTATTTGTTGCCAGTGTAATTGATGGATTTCACTCAAGGGTAGAATTGGACTTATAAAATATGTGTTGGAGGCTATTCCAGTATACTAGCTTACATTATCCCATATCCCTAAAGGATTCCTTGATCAGATTCATAAAAAAGGATTTATATTTATTTTGATGGGTAGAAAAGTGAAGGATGGCTTTGCTCTTCACAAATGGAAGTCCATTTCTAAACATAAGGCTATGGGGGGATGGGGATTAAAATATATTCACCTTTTTGGTGAAGATATTATTACCAAAAGTCTATAGAGGCTTATTACTATAGAGGGTTTATGGAATCAAATCATCATTCAAAAGTATATCACACCACTCTCGATGGAAGAGTGGATTCACAACCCTAATAAATTTTGTCACACTACTTCTATTTCATGGAAAGCCTCTACTCAATCCTTCCCTATAATTAAGAACTAGATTATCTAGAAAGTGGGAACTAGATTATCTAGAAAGTGGGATCTAGATTTAAAATTAAAATTGGGAGTGATCCATGGATTGGCTGTGGTGTTGATTATAAATTGCTTGAGGATTTGACGAAGATAATGGAGGGGATGGGTATTACTCATTTATCTTAGGTGGAGGATATATAACTCATAAATCAATGGTGATAGGGATTTAAAAGTGATCTTAAATTGGGTTTATAAGGGGAGGATGGATTGAGATGAGATGCTTATGGTCAAAGATTAAAATGGATCCATATTTACTATAGAGGCTAATGAGCTTGTTTGGTCTTTAAACCCAAAGTTGGGGGTTTATTTAATTCACTTAAGTTATCAATCCAAATTCCTCATAGAGGTTCCTACAGTGGGATAGTGGTGGTGGAACAAAATCCGGGAAATTAAATCCCCTCACAAAATTAAACTCTTCATATGGTTTGCCCTAAGTAATAAAGTCCTCACTTGGGAAGTTATTCAAAAATGAAAGTGGAATGGTTCTAGATGAAGATTGCATGGAGAGCATTACCAAGAGATCAAATCAATATGAAGTATGTGATAATACCATGACAAAATTAAAAGGAAAAGATTGTGAAGTACGAGTAGGAAAAATGAGTGAGAACAAGACTTTAGGGGCAAGGTGTGACAAAAAGGAAGAAGAGATAGTAGAATTAGAGACTAAAGAAGACAAAGAGCTACTAAGGAGTATGGATCTCATGGAGATGCAAAGTGAGACATAAAAAAAGAAAATCAAGATGATAAAAGAGGATCACCAGGAACATAACATAATAAATGAATTTTATAAATTTGAACAATGCTTACAAGGTGATAAATTTGAAACCAATGTAAGGTACCACCTATAAGATAGAATTGAAATCAGAGTCATAAATTAAGAAAAGATAATATTGAAGATAATTGACATGAAACATTGGAGAGCCTATGATGTGAAACAAAAGCATGGGCAACATGAAAACATGTTATAATGATTGAATATGCCTCAAAGGCATGATGAATAAATGTTTATTACCTTAATGAGTTTGTTTTATGTGCAGGTGTAGCAAAAGAGAAGGAAACAATGAAGATGCATAAATGTGGATAAATTAAACATGCTCACATATATAATTAACTAGTTGAAGTGGATCAATAATAAAAAAAGAGATAAAATGAACATAAAGAGAGGAAAACTTTGAGAATGCACTTAAAGACAAAGATGATCAGACCATTAACTAGAAGTAATAACTACCAAAGGCACAATCATATCAAATTGAAACCATTATAGACAAGAAGGTGGTGAAGAAGACCAAAGACACATATTACTTTCAGTACTTGATCAAATGGAATAACCATCCACTTGATGATGCAATATGGATGACACCTTCAGAGATAATCAAGCATGGTAGTAGTGTCACAAAAATCATGGGCAAGAGCTCATGAATAGTTATTTTGTTCCTTGGTAGTCTGATGCAGGTGCATGTAAATAAGCAGTTCAATTTTGTTTATTTTTGGTTTTAGGAGGTTTAAGAGGTCATGATTTCTCAATAAGGATCCTTGTCTAGGTTTCATTTTTCATTTCTAGGTCATTTGGTGGTGTTTCTAGGTTTCCTGTCAAAATTATAAATTAAAAAAATTGAATTTGTTGTTAAGAGTTTGAAGGTTTTGAGAATGTTTTAATAGTTTTTATCCTTATATAAGTGGTATTTAGGGTTTGTTCACATTTTTTAAGTGTCTATCAATATTCTATTCAGTCTAAACATATCCCACCACCAATCTAAATGCATCCAATGTAGAAGAAAGACAAATTAAGTATGTTTTAAGATAAGTCTTAGCTTGTTGATAGATTCTTGTTAAATGAAATAAGAAGAAACCAAGTTTAGGCATTGTTAACAAAAATATAAATTTCAAACCATCAGAAGAGGAGCCAAGAAAATTAACAAAGAAAGGATAAATTCTAAAGTTACAGGTTTTTGGAGAGGTTAAAGATAGTCTACAAAATTCCGTGTATCATCTTTTGAAGATATATGAATAAAGATAACTTTTATTAGTATTTTGTATACACTCTCAAACTTATAAATGTGTAAATTTATGTCTTTTAGGTATGAAACTATCTTTATTTACTTTGGAACACATTGTTCATGTTGTAGGTTTGATAAGATAGTGAATTCTATTACAGTCAAGGAAAAGTGTAAGTATAGTCAAGGAAAAGTGAAAGTATAAGTATGTTGTTCTTTCATCAAATATTTTATTTTATTCTCCATTTAATCCATTCCTTTGGAAATGGAATCACATGTATGATTCCATAGTCTTATCTTCATCCATGTATTCCACTCATAAAAAAATTAGGATTCTAAGTTTAATATTTCAATAAGTGAGAGCCAATGTCATTTTTATTATTTTATCCTAAGCAGAAAGGAAAAAAGAATATCACACTCTAGATTATACTAAAAAAGATGAAATTAATTATATATATATATATTAGTTGTCATATATTTTTGGATAAATTTATAAATTATACAAATGAACTAAAATCAATCATACATGAAATAAAAACAATTATAAACAAAAAATAATAATAATTTTACTAAAGCATTCCAATAGCAAAACAATCATAAAAATAAAAAATGAAACATAAGTATTTCTTATATATCTAAAAATTGAGTAAGGCATACAAAATGCGATAAAAATAAAATGTCTCAAATTGAATATCTCATGACGTACAAGTTTAAAAATATGTCATACATACATATAAAAAACATTATATAGGCATATAAAATTCCCAAAAAGCATATAAAATTTTATATATCTCCCCAGGATGTATCATAATCAAGGAACATTTTCCCCTCTTCACCTAGTTTTAAAAAAAGAGCTCAATAATCCAAATTCCGTTACTCCTACAATGTTTAGACCTCTTAGTATCAATATTCACCTGTAACTACACCCTTAAATATATAATAAAAATCCCTTACTCCTACAGTGATCATAATCACCTTATCATAATCATAGAACATGTTCCTAAGAGGGAGTCATGATGATTCATGTTATATGACTTGATGGTGGTCGAATATGCAAGGGAAACTCATGATTACTTAATACATACATATATAAATGATGCATGCCACCCATTCTAATCATAGTCATAGAAGTATCTAAAGTAGGTGGACAATCCTACATGCAATAAAACATAAAAAAACATTTATGGATTTAAATGAGGAAAATTTAGATTTTTTTGTAATAAATTATTTAATAAAATATATCTTTATCAATTGTTGACCACTTGATAATGTAATAATGAATGGATCAATACCATCATATTTCATTAAAACTTGATATTAAAATTGAATTTAGTATTCAATTTAATGATAATAAAATATATAGATTTCTATGAGAAGGGTTTCTTGAATACTATTGGGCATTTTAGTAAATGGTATCATATGTTTAAATATATAAATATTACATTTTATATTAGTTCAGATGTACTAATGAAGTTATATTTGGGAAAAAAAAAAAAAAAAAAAAAAACAAAAAACAAAAAATAAAAAACAAACTAAATTTACAAGTTAATATATAAAAACTTAATGAAGGATGTCATCTGTAAACACAATTTCCTCAAAGGTAAAAGAAGTGGATGAAATTACTTATCCCTTAGGATCTTGGTACAATAAAAATTTATGATAAATATAATGATGGAAGTGAACAAATGGTGTAGAAGGGGTATTTGAATGCCTACCATAATTGGTATCGGTATGATAAACCCAAGTTCCACATGGATTAATTAAAGTGTTTATCAACACACTTGTATTAGTGAGGGTGTCTATCTCCATAGTCCTTAAAAATAGTGGGAATTATGTACATTGATAATATTTTTTCATTAGGAGTCTGATAGGCTAGTCATGCACATGATGGACATCATATCTACCTTGTGTGTATCCCTTTCCCATTTTGTGGAATTATCTGACATCAAAATTTATTAAGTATTTATTGAGGATGTACTCACAAAAATGTCTCCTTATAAAATACATCAAGACCTCTTAGTTGTTGCATGGATCTTGGTAAATAAACATCCACCTCCAGTCCCTTAAATCAATCCTAATTTTCTCATGATTTCACCAATGTGTGTGGAATCATTCAATGGAGAAAGGAACTTGTTATCATGTTTTGAGATTATAAAAATGGCACAAATTTTGTCCGTAGGCATTTTAATCCTTTTAACCTCATCATAAAACAATCACGTGTAATAAATATATTTGCAAAACTCCCTATGAAAGTGCCAATCTACCACATGGAGATAGAAATAAAAGTGATTTAACCAAAAATTGACTCTAATTTGTTAGATAATGATTGAAGTTATGGGATTATGCAATGAGGTCCCTAAGGATGGAAATTAATTCCTCATTTTGGATTTTTGCATTTCATTCTATCAAATTCAAAAATTCAAACTTGTTAATGTATTTAGAGGGGCTTTTTCATGGTTTAAAGCAAGTTACGGGTCATGGTATTGTTTATATGGATATTTGGGGGTCTAAATATATGTAATAAATGTTTTTGATTTATAAATTACCCATAAAACTATCAAAATATCTAATTAAGATATATTCAATGTAGGAAAGAAGCCAAATTTAACATGTTGGATAAGTTCCCAAGTTGTTGAGAGATATTTGGTCTTGAAACAAGACCAAACCAAGTTTAGATATGTTTTCACATGAAGATAAATCTTGAATACATTGAGATTAGTTAAAAATAGGGATGAATATGAATAGAGAGAGGGTATTCTGTAGGTTTTCATGTATGGTTTGGTAAGGGTTTGAATAGTAACAAGGGTTTTGTATATCGACTTCAAGTATATATGAATAAAATAAGCCTTGTCATGATTTTTGTTGAATTTAAGGATTTTTTATGATTTTAAGTGAATGATACTTTTTATATATATTTATATTATATAATATTATGATGATTATTTATGGTATAAAGGTCTAAACATTGTATTTCTAAAAATCTGGATGTTACAATCATAGAAAAAAGATAACTTTAACATATTTTTTGGATTTAAACATATGATTATTGATGAAAAAAGTAATATAATGTTTTTAATATCCTATTCCAAGTGTAATAATCCTTTGAGTGTCCTTACAACTCAATTTACATCAATTTTAGTGCTCTTGAGTCTGTAATATGGTCTTAAACCCTAGGACATGGTTTCACTTAGAAAAAGTGCCATAACTCCTAAATGATCCATAAAAATTCCTTAACATTTTAAACACATATGATATATTATTTAATTTAAATGATATAATTGTTTTAAAGTCTTTATTATCCATATAAATAAATATATTAATGATTGTGTTTTACAATCCTCTAAGTGTAAAAAAATAGGGTTTATGTCAGTAAAATGGGCATAACTTTTAAACTATCAACCCAAATCACTTGAAATTTTATAGGTAGTTTAATTATTATGTTTTAAATATGTTTAAATTTATTTTATATCTTAAAACTCTATAGATAATGATATATACTTGACTGTGTTTTTTTTAGGTTTATAAAGACCTTAAACAATGCTAAAAGGTGTAGTTTCAATCTATTTTTACAATTTAAAAGCTATAAAAGAGTGTTAGAGAGGTTATTAGGATTTTATAATGTCTAGGTGAGTTCTAAGAGTCACTAAGAAGTCCTGAAATTTTGAGTCTAATCCCTTTTGTCGTAAAAGTCTGAGTCTACTAAGCCTAGAACAAGCCTAAAAGATAGAATTTTGTGTTCTTGTTAAAGAAGGATAGAAGAGTAAGATAAAGACTATTTAATGTGTTTTATATTGAATATTAGGAACATTTATAATATTTTAATTTCCTAAAAATTTCAAACCCAATCCAAGAAATCTATAAAGCTGAAATCAAAGCAAGACAATCAACTAAGGTCTAAGAGAATAGTTTTGTGTTTTGTGGACAAGGATAAGAGTAAAGGAAAGAATGAAATAAATATAATGATGAAGTGTATATTTTAAGGACTTTATAGGTATTAATATTCATGATTATTTCATAATAATCTTGAACAAAGTACTAAAAAGGCAAAGAAAATTATAAGCTTGTTGTAAATTTGAGGACAAACTTATAAGTGAATTTCAGACCTATTAGATAACACTCATTATGAAGGATAATTGCATTAGAAGCGTATCATAGCTTATAAAAATATCTTGGGAGGTGTGAAATAAATAAATATAAGAGTGAAATAAGTTTGGAGGTTGATTTGAGAAAGGAGAAGTTAAGAAGATTCAAGCAATTCTATAGCCTGATGAGTCTTAAGAAGGATAGAACAATCCAAGGTGGAATATACTTGAAAAGAGTGTTAATAGACTAGGTAGAGGATATAACCTAGGGTGAGATACAATCAAGGTGAAACGTAGTTGATATATAAAATGAGGAAAGAGAAAGTAATAGTGATTAAATAAGAGGACATAAATGAGTTAAATTAAATGATAAAGGATACAAGGTTCATGATCAAGCACATGCAAGGGGAAGAAATCCAATGATATGGATGGATATTGAGAAATAAGGTGAAGTGGCCTGTGAAGTTAATAATTGAGAGAATAAATAAACAAAATATAAGAACTACTTTAAGGAGAGAAGAAAGGTTGTTAAGAGAAAAACAAAAAGATATTGTATGCGATCTAGAAGATGGAAAAATATTGGAAAAAGATGATGTAGAAGAGGAAGATCAACTGATAAGCCTCATCAAAGGCTTTAGGAAGAAGGAAATGGAAGAGGTAATTAAGCCTCAATGTTTTAATTGTAATATCATGTTTAAATGTATGATTGTAGGTATGAAAGTTGATGAACATGAGGCCCAATTTTAGGTCTCAAACATTGAAAAGGACAAGGAGACCAAGTGCTAAATAATCATACGGAGTTGGTTGTAAATGAGGAACACAAGGAACAAGAGAAAATAATGATCCTCAACCAAGAGGATGAGAGAGATGAATGAAATAAATAAAATTATAAAAAGTAGATCCATGAATCAGGATTCAAGTTGTAGGATGATCATAAGATGGTCAATATAAATGGAGAACATGAAGAAAATTCTCAAAATTAGTAAAAATAAATTACAAATCAGGAAATCAAGTAGAAATATGGACAAGTCTCTGCCATGAAAAATCCATGCATAAAACCATGTAAGAAGATGGAAAAACAAGTATAGGTGATCAAGAGTCCAAGAGAAGAAAGAACTGAAATCAGATTTGTAACATATGAAGAATATTACAATAAGGAGAAACCTCAAGTGAGCCAAAAATGAGAGGTAACATATTTTAGATTAGTATTAAAGCCAAAGGAACAAGAATACATGGTTAAATAATCCATGGATGAAAAGAGGTCACTCAAACAATACAAAGCAAGAAGGCATAATGAAGACAATGACAATGAACATAACAAGATGGAAGAAGTATCAAAATAGTTTTGAAAGGAACTTGAGAAGAGCATGGAAAATAAAGAAGACGTGAAGGGTCATGAGATCCTTGAAGAGACCATTGAGTCTCCTACATGTGATTTTATTTGTAATAATAAGGTTATTTTTTTAGGTATGGAGATACAAAGCCAATAAATACTCTATGACTACATGGAGAAGGAAATAATTAAGGTATAAGAAGGAAAAGGGGAGAACATTTAGACTCCTCATGGAGAAGGCAATTTGGAGAAAATATAGGTTTGACGAAGGACCATATCAGCCCAAGAATGGGTGAAAGAGAAGATAAATTCAAAGAAGCAATGTATAAACAATCAAGTCACATGAATATCAAATAAAAAAGAAAGAGGCCATAATAATAAAATCCAAGAAATCAAAGATAAGGCGAGTTCATTCATTGGTTGGTAGTCATATTTTGTATGTTGTCATGGTGTTATTCACAATTTAAAGTACATGAAGATCACATGAGAGGCATGTTTAAAGGAATAGATCAGTATGAAGCCTGTGTGTATGCCTTAATAAAACCAAGAGAAAGAGATTGGAAAGCAAAAGTAGGAGTGATACTTGAGAACAAGACTTCAGTAGTAGATTTTGATAAAATGGAAATAGAGGTAATAAAAATGGATGATAACGAAGATAAAGAGCCACTAAGGAGTGTTAAATTAATGAATATGAAATGTGAACTACCAATACAACTAGTCAAGACAAGGTAAGAGTAGATCAGGAAAAAGAATCAACAAGTAGGCAAGAAAGAGATAGAGAGAGTGAATGGCAAGATAAAATGCATACGCAAAAGAACATAAGAGAAAGATAAGAAGACAAGAAGAATTAGAAGACAAGGAATAAGCTACATTTGAGTTGGATCTCAAAATTTATCACTTGGGGAGTATGATGTGGGATCATCATAAAGTATAATGTAAATTTTAGTCTAATAAGTCAATGTTTGGTCTTAGAGGTCTAAGAGGTTAGGTAGGGTCAATAAAAGACTTGTTATGCTTTATTTTGTATTGAATTGGTTATGTTTAAGTGTATAGGTTATTTTAAGGTCATTTATTTGGTGTAAAAATTATTGGCCTTGCAATAATTAGTTATTTAAGCCTTATTCTAAGTTTCCCACCAAAATGGCAAATTCAAAAATTCAAACTTGTTAATGCATTTAGAGGGCCTTTTTCATTTTGTGGGTCATGGTATTGTTTGTATGGATTATTTGGGAGTATAAATATATGTAATAGATATTTTTTATTTATAAATTCCCCTTAAACCTATCAAAATACCCAATTAAGATATATACAATGTATGAAAGAAGCCAAATTTAGAATGTTGGATAAGTTCCCAAGTTGTTGAGAGATCTTTGGTCTTGAAACAAGACCAAACCAAGTTTAAATATATTTTTACAAGAATATAGATATCAAATAGATAAATAAAGGAGATAATATCAGGGATGAAGATGAATAGAGAGAGGGCATTTCACAAGTTTTCATGTATGGTTTGGTAAGGGTTTGAATAGTAGCAAGGGTTTTGTATATCAACTTCAAGTATATATGAATAAAAGAAGCCTTGTCATGATTTTTTTAAATTTCAACATTGGTGATGAATGTAAGTGATTGATACTAATTTTTTTATAATTATAATCTAAAATATTACGATGATTATTTGTGGTACAATGGTCTAAACACTGTATTTCTAAAAATCTAGGTGTTATAATCATATAAAAAGGACAAGTTTAACATATTTTTAAAATTTTAACATCTAATTAATGACGTAAAGTGTAAGATACTACTATTAATATCCTATTTCAAGTTTAATAATCATTTTAATGTCCTGAAAACTAAATATAAATCAATTTTAGTGCTCTCGGGTTTGTAATTTGGTCTTGCACCCTAGGACAGGGTTTCACCTATAAAAAGTTCCATAACTCCTAAACGATCCATCCAAATGCCTTAAAGTTTTTTACACAGATTATAGAGGATGTAATTTAAAGGATATAAGTATTTTAAATTATTGATGATTCATATAAATAAATATATTAATGACTGTGTTTTACAAACCTGTGAGTAAGTTTAAAAAACAAGGTATATGTCAGTAAAATGGTTTTTAAAATATCCACCCAAATCATTGTAAATTTTATATGTAGTTGCCTTATGGTTTTTACATACATTAAAATTTATTTTAAATATTAAAACATTGTAGAGAAGGATATATACTTGTATGTGTTTTTTTATAGGTCTAGAAGGACCTAAAACAATGCTAAAAAGTGTAGTTTTAGTCTATTTTTACAATTTCAAATCTATAAAAAAGTTTTAGAGAAGTTATTGGGATTGTATAAAGTATAGATGATCTATAAGAGTCACTAATAAGTCCTAAGAATCTCTGAGTCTAATCCTCTTTTTTGTTGAAGTTTGAGTCTAATAAGCCTATAATAGGCCTAAAAGACATAATTTTCTATTATTGCTAAACAAGGATATAATATTAAGGTAAACATTGTTTCATAAGTTTGATAATTAATATGAGGATCATTGATAATATTTTAATGTCCTAATAAGTCAAATCCAATCCAAAAAAGTTATAAGCTTGAAATCAAAACAAGACAATCAACTAAGTAAGGTTTAGGAGAATAGTTTTGTGTTTTGTGGACAAGAATCAGACTAAAGAAAAGACTAAAATTAGTATAATGATGAAGGATGTATTTCAAGGACTTTATGAGTATTAAGAGTCATGATGGATTCATAAGAATCTTGAACAAGGTAACAAAAAGTTAAAGAAGACTATAAGCCTGTTGTAAATTTGAGGACAGACCTATTTAAGTGAATTACAAACCTATTAGATAACCCTTGTTGTGAAGGATACTTGCATCAGTTAAATATATTTCAATATTACATATAATCTCTTTATTTTTAGATATGCGTTTCATATGATCACCCCAAATCTCAAAAGAAGTACATATATACTATTTATATTTTTCAAGGCCATGCTTTCATCAAAGGTATGATAAACCAAAGGGACTTCTTTTTCACGTCAAGGAAAAAGTGATATGTACATCCTCATATTATTTACTTAAGAAAAAAAGGACAATCATGTGATGACTATAAGTTTCAAACTCACCTAGTGACTCATTGACTTGATGAGTTAAATTCATTTTGGATGTGGTGGATTGTGATTAGATGACACATAGAGTCTCAACTCCAATCCATATTTATATATCCTTTAGTGATATGGAGGACCCATAAGAATTTTGCTGCATACTAGGGACAAATGAAATATCTTTTTGGGAAGTAATTTAAAATTTTATACTTACTATTTTTCATATTTACCCATGTGGAAAGGTAATTTTTTTTAGGGGTTTTAAGAATCAATGAATTAGTGCTTGAGGCTAAACATGTACCTTAAAGTGGAGCATTATATAGACACCTAAATAATGTCCCATTTGACCTTTATTTAGTGTTATTTTATGACTGTTACTAGATTTATTTATTTATTTATTTATTATAAGTTTGGATCAAATTTGATATTATTCAAGTGTTTTTTTGACTTTTGTGTCCTAAAACCCTCTTTCTTGATCCTCGTACTAATCTCATCCAGTTATTTATAAGTTTTTCTATCTCATGATAAGATTATTTGTATGACATTGACACATGTTAAGAGTATTTATAATCTTGGTACTTTTATTACATGGGCCTATTTTCTTATTTCTATCCATTCGAAGCTGGCATGTATACAACTATCACTAAACTTTGAATTCAAATCACCTATAAATAGATAAGTATTGTGGCTCATTTGGACATTGGATAAATTAATATTGGAGTTTATTTTTCAAACTAACATTCTATCATGGAAGACTTTTTTTAGTCATATTAGAGTTATTTCTATTATATAATTTATATTTATAGACATATTATTTGTTACAATATAAAGGGTTTGCATATTATAAGGTTAATTAGTTCAAAAAAATCTCTCAAACGTTAATGGAAGCCCTCAAACTTCATTTTCCTTAACACGCAAGGTTAAAAAGATTTAACTCATTAAAGAAAGATGGGTTGTAATGTGTAAAATTAAATTAAGTGAAAGAATAGAAGCTTGTGAAAAATATTGTTATAAGTATTTGTGCAATCCTAACATCTTATTTTGTTTAATTCTAAATTTTAGTATAATTAATATCATACTTAGGTATTTTTTCAAATTAGATTATTACAAAAATTTATAACAATACATATATAAAATAAAAACCTTCCATTTATCATATTTCTTTATATATTTGATTGAAAATTTGATTAAATTTTTTATTTATTTTTACATATATAATATTAAATTAAATTTTTTTCACATTTTATACTATACACATACCTTCATTTCTTGAGTGCCCCTCTATCAAATCACAACGGGATCCTCATGTAAGCAACAAATTCTATCAAGAGATTGAGAAGGAAACCTTTAGAAAATCACGGATATACTTTAATTAAGTAGTAGTTTCTCAGTAATGAAATCTGCCAATCAAATACATATTCTTTTGATTATGTTGGCTTCCTATATATACATAGAGAATTTAGATTGAAAATAATTTCAATCACCAAGCCAATTGCAATTTCATTTTTGAAAACTTCAATTGATAGAGAAGTTAGTATATCTTTGATAAATGTATGTCATCTCATTACTAATCTTTAGCATTCATGGTATGATTGGAAAATGTGCATAAGAGTTTTACAAAAATTCTAAATTATCATATAATTATAATATCAAAGATGAAAAATGTGTAGCGAAAGGTAGTTCACTTAAGTAAAGAAATTCTAAAAAGCAACCTCGGAATTATGACTTGAATCCATTTCATCAATTCATTTAAATATAACTTATTGTAAACAAGCCCTACTTCATCTGTTTCATTACTTCAATCTTATTACTATACTTGCCAAGCATAAAATTTGTAAACAAACTTAACCATGCATCCATTTTATCACCTCATTCTTATAACTAATTGCTATGCGTATAAGTTGTAAAAGAGCCAGTATTTGCTATGCTAGGAGAGAGATTTAGGGATCTTGTACTCCCCTTTCTCAATCACATTAACCTGGTTAGTAGTAAAACTTTATATAAATCACAATCCAATCTGTCAATTTATGCAAGTAGAATTCATGTAACTTTTTAAACTATATTGTTGAAAACGTATTATGAACAATTGCAAGTATCGTAGCATAGCCCCAAACGTTTCTCTAATTATGTTGATCATTTGTATCCTTTGCACTTATTTGGTGTTTAGTTATATTGATGTTTTCTGTAATTAAGTTCACCATTCCTATTTTTTTTCCCAACTATTTGGTGTTCAGTTATACTCAGACAGGGCTACTTTGAAGTAATTTAAAATAAATAATATAAAAATATATTAATAAAGTAAGGAGATAAATATATTTATAGTTTTTAATAAAAAGATAGTTTATTTGTCATGTTTTGGTGTTGTTTATTTCTGAGTCAGTTGTTTATTCTGCATGAACTCTTGGTCATGTATATCTATTAATTTTTTTAGTGTGTAATTTTCACTATTTTTTATTAAATAAATATTTTAAAATATTTTAATAATAGAAAAAAATAATTAATTAATATTTATATTCTCAAAATGAAGTCAAGATAGCTTAAAATAATATTTAAAAAAAAATTGCATTAAAACTCCCATCCATTAAATTAGATTTGTCATAAAAATAAAACAATAAATAGTGAGAATTACAAGTATTTAATAAACATTGTCTGCTAATAAATCAAAATATTTAATCTTCAATCAAAAATTTATATTAAAAAAATATTCTAAATAAAAAGGAATGAATGATATTTATTAATAATATATATTAAATATAAATTACACATTAAAACATAATTGTGTACATTAAAATTCAGTTAAAATTTATTCTCCTTAAATAAGGAGGGTCGCAACATAATTGTGTACATTAAAATTTAGTTAAAAATTATTCTTTTTATTTGAGGAAGGTCACAACAGTTGGTTACAACAGTTTCATGGTGACAATGGTATAAAAAGGAAGAGTTTGGCTTGAAAAATTGAGTTCACTTTTTTTCCCAGAGTGGTTCCACCCAGGCAGTTATCAGTGGTTCAGCCAGTAATTCATAAAAAAAATTATATAAATCGTTCAATTCTTCTTCCAGAAAATAAGGTATTTATCTTGATTTTTTTAAAATATATATTTTTATAATTTTTAATATATATATAAAATTAGGAGTTATTAATTTATTTTTATTAAAAATTAATCATCAAAGTTATTAATCAACAAATAAAAATGAAAAGATAAAGAGATAATTTACAATAAAAATATGATGTGTTAATATTCACCATCCATAAAAAAGATTAGGTTAACCTTTTTTTTTTTTCCTATAACTTTTTCATTTTTGAGATCATCTTTTTATAATATTATAGATCAATTTTTTTTTAAAGATGGAAAACATGTATTCTGTTTCTATAGAAAATTTATTGAAAATATAAAATAATTTTATTATATAAAATATTATTTTAATTTTAAATTTTGAAAAAAACTTTTTTAGTAATTTATTTTAATCATTTGTAAATATATAATATTAATTTTCCAATTTCTATAATATTTTATATTCTTATTTACATCTTATTAAATAATTATTGATTTTGATTATGTTTCATAACTTTTTATTTAATATTTTTATCTTCTTCTTCTTCTTTTCCCTTTTTCTTTCTCCTTAATTTCAACTTTATATATTACCTTTTAAAAAAGAAATGAACAATGCTTTTCTTTTTTTTACTTTTAATTCAAATGTATATAAACTAATAAAGTGCTTCAAATGTATATAAACTAATAAAGTGCTTTTAATATTTGTCAAATTATTTAAATACTTTCTAAAATCTAATCTTATTATGTGATTTTTGTGCAGGCTTTAGTCTGTATACAATATGCCCCCAAAATTAAAGGCTAATAACAATAAAAAGGGTTGTAACACCCAAAATCCTGCAGTCACAGAAAAGGAAAATGATGGAGTTAATAACCCTACAAAGAGTACTAACAATAAAAATTATGCACCCACAGAAAATAGAATAGTTTTTGAGTCTCAGTTGAGGAGAGAGCGTGAATTCAACCAACGTCTAGTTTCAAGAAACAATTCACTGAAGAAAGCAAAGGAAGTCTGCTTACAGAAGGAAAAAGACTACCAAGATGCAATATCTGAAGCAGAGAAGAAATTGAAGGAAGTGGGGGAACAGTTGAATGAGGAAATTGCAACTAAAAAAGGGTTGGCAACAAAAATGGCACCAGAAAACAGAAAGCTACAAAATGATGCTTTGAAGTTGGAAGAACAAGTTAAAGCATTGAAAAATGAATACCAAGAAGCTTGCAGATCATGGGAAGCCAAAAAGGCTCAGCTTGTGGAAAATTTTACAGCAACAAGGATTGCTGGTGATGAAATTCTTTTCGAAAACCACAGACTTCAGAAAAAGATTCAAGATTTCAAGTATAAGGAATATAGTTTGAGGAAGGATCATAATGCTAAGAAAACGAGGTTGGAGAAAGAAAATCAAGACATGGAAAATAAGATTGAACAAGAGAAAGAAATACAAAAATCTTTGGGTACAGACAAGACTCATCTTGCCTACCAAAAAGAGTTCCTTGTAGAAAATATTGAGAAAGCAACACAGAAATATCAAGAAAGTTCAGAAAGAAGTGGTCAGATCATTGGGAGATTAATAGGAATAAGAGATGATATTTCTGACTTATTCACAGATTTAAATAAAGGAAGGTCAGCCCTTAATGCAGCAACGGAGGAATTAAAAGATGTTATGAACATACAAGCAAATGATGTGTGGCAGCAGATAAAAAAGAGGCCTGCTATGGATATTTATACATAGATAGATAGTTAACTTGCTGCAATGTATCATTGTGGATGTGTACTGAAAAATAGTATGTAATCTAAAACAAAGAACTGCTGGCTGTGGCTACTGGTAACAGTGGGTGTTCTTTTCTGTCATAATAAATTGGAAACAAATATACATATTTGATTGCAAGCGCCTATTCTAGCTTTGTAGCTATAATTTTCATATTATTTATAGGAATATATTTGAGAAATTTGCAAAATCAAGTATTCAACTATGTTAATTTTTGTTTGCCCTGGAACTGATTGGCTAATATTCATGTGAGCAACCAAGAGATGCTTGCAAACCCATTCACAAGCATGCATACCCTCTTGACTATCATCCACTTTAAATTACTGCAAGCACTTTTTTAAATTATTGAATGGGTATTACTCTCTACAAGGAGTCTTCCTTAATATTACCTAGTTGGAAATCTCTCTTACAAAAAATGAGAGTATATTTCCTAAAACATTCATCTTAACTACTTATTAGAAGAATGATAACTTTCTTGCACTTATTGCATGTCAATGCAACTGTGGTTTACATCATTTCTCCTACCATTCACACAATTTCAGGACGACTTGTTGCTATGATATAAACAACATAAAGGGAGGGAAAATCTCATTCATAGTCTTAATAGTTCCTTTCATTTCCACTTGGAAAATCTGTTTTAACTAACAAATATAGATGTAGGATTTAGTTTCTGGAACGATATGTGGTAGGTCATATTTTGCAGGACGTTAAGGATAGCATTCAAAGCAAGAGAAGGATTGTCAAGTGGTTGGTTATAAATTATTTCTAAATTACAATTAAGAAAGTTGGGGTTAGTAGAGTGGCTTCTAAAGTACAGTTATGTTTTGGCTTCTAAAACTTTCAATCTGATAAATTATTTCTAGACGAGGAATTGCCTAATATGCCTGTCCTGAGTAATTAATGCTAATGAAGACTAACTAATAAAGTCCTCTTTAGTAACTATATATTTAGAGATCGATCTAATATGTTCCTTTGTGATTTTTTGTCACTGCATATCCAGAGATTAGTTCAGTGGTTCTGTTGAGAATGTTAGTAGCTCTTAAATGCTTTCATATAAGGTTACAACCTAGGTGAATATGGAGCTCTCTTGTTCAAGTCTGTGACTTTCTTGTAAGTCAGTTTACAATCATTTCTTTTATGTCAGGCTTGCATGCTAAAACCCTGAACATTGTTAAAGACCAATCATAATGAAGGCATTTTTGGTTTTCCATAATTAAGTTGTCTGGGTTTTCAACTATATTCAAATATCATGAATTCATGTTTTTGAACTATATGTTTTTGTTTCACTAATTCTGATATTATCTTTTGAAATAAATTTAAAAAAAAAAACAAAACGCCCCAGTATCATACCATGGTTGTCTCATTAATTTTTCATGATCGCTGTTACCGTTGACCACATATGAGTTTTCCATATCACAGTTTATCACACTTATCTCACCGGTTTTTCATGGTTGCTGTTACCCTTAGAAACTCGGGACTATAAGTAATTGAGCACTATATCAGCCAAAACAGAGATCACACTAAAACACAGTGCTGCTGCACTTTCAATTGATTGCATAATGAAAGGTTTACAATCAGCTTAATCATATAGGCAGAATAAAAAACAAGCATTCTAAAAATAACATAACAAACTCCTAAATTTAGTAATGATTCAACAACCTAGAACATGCTTTCTTATTTTGAGTGGTGGGATAAATTATATTTCCCAACATTCCCCTTTAATTTATTTCATTTGCTATTACAACATCTATTACTTCTAAATTTTGTCTCAAATGTTCGAAGGTCTCCTTCACTAGTGTTTTCGTGAAGATCTCTGTTAACTGATTTTTAGATTTGCAAAATGTTAATTTGATTTTATTATCTTCAACAAATTCTCTTATGAAGTGATAGCGAATTTTATGTGCTTGCTTCGTTCATGAAACACTGGATTCTTTGTCAATGCTATTGAAGACATGTTATCATAAAATATAATTGTGTCATTTATTTATTTCGTCTTCAAATCTACTAAGACTCTTCTTAGCCAAATAACTTGACATGCTGTGCATTTGCTGCAATGTATTCAACGTCTGGTGTGGAAAGAGAAATTATGGGTTGCTTTTTGGATACCCGAGAAATGGCTTCTAAACCCATGTGCAACAAATCTATGATGTGTTTTTCCTGTCATCTACACTTCTTGCCCAATTGCTATTTGTATAGCCAATTAGATCAAAATCACTTGATGCAGTATAAAGAATGTCATAGTTCTTGGTTCCATTGACATATTTTAGAATTCTCTTACCTGCCTACCAATGTGTATCCTTAGGTGTTTTCCATAAATATAAAAATAAACTTACTGCATACACTATATCAGGTTTAGATGTTGTCAAATATATGAGGCTACCTTCTATGTTCTTATATAAGGTTGAATTCACCTCATTGCTGTAATTTTCCTTACTCAACTTGAGACCTATAATGGTTGCTATTGACGCAGAGTTAGTATTTAATATTTTGAACCTCTACAAAATTTGTGAAGCATATTTAGACTCAGAGATTAATTGACATGATCCATCTGTTGTACTTCTATACAAAAAAAATATTTTAACAAACCCAAGTCTGTGATTTCAAATTCTTTTTTCATTGCTTCTTTGAAGTCACCAATAAAAGCATCATTATTTCCTATGAAGATTAAATCATCTACATATAACACAATGATCGAAATCTTACCATGGATCTCCTTGATGTAAAGTGTAGTCTTGCTACTGCTTTTACTAAAACTATTGGTAGTGAAGTATGAATCAATTCTATTATATCAAGTCCTTGGTGCTTGCTTAAGTCCATAGAGTGCTTTCTTGCACTTATACACTGTGTTTTCTTTATTTGGTACTTCATATCCAGGTGGTTGATCAACATATACTTCTTTGAGTAATCCATTTAGGAAGATAGATTTCACATCCATTTGATATACCTTCCACTTGTGCTGAGCAACGATTGCTATGACAAATCACACAGTTTCCATTCTTGCAACATGAGCATAAGTCTTATCATAGCCTTTACTAGGTTGTTGTTTGTATCCCTTAACAACCAATCTTGTTTTGTACCTATCAATTTTGTCTTTTTCTACATTTACTAGCAAAGTGACCATACTTATGACAATAATAACATTGGATATTATTTTTATCATACGTTTGATTTGAAGTACTATTCTTTTTTTCATCTTGAAAAGTTGATTGAGAGTTACTAGCTCCTTTCTAACTGTCTGAACTTGATCTTTCATACTAGCTCCTTCCTCTTCATCTACCTTTGAAGCTTCTACATCTATTTTCTCTTCCTCTCCCCCTGTTTCTGAAACTACCCTGAGTTTTGACGACTTGCTCTAGGGAAGAAGGTCTAGATCTGTTCAACCAGTGCTCGTGGGTTTGAAGAGAACCCATCAATTCATCCACTGTCATCCTTGAGAGGTTTTTGGCCTCCTCAATAGCTATGACAATTGGATCATATCTCATAGACAAACTCTTAAGGATCTTTTCAACAATCCTTTGGTTATCTATTGTTTTACTTTTAACTCTTAACTGATTTGTTAAGCTAGAATTCTAGTATGAAACTCAGAAATTGACTCGTTTTCATTCATTTGCAATGTTTCAAATTATCTTCTAAGCTTTTGGAGTTTTACTAACCGTACATTATCAGTATCTTGATAGAAATTTTGGAGGATCTTCCATGCTTCCTTTACGTAATTTGCTACTGCAATTCTTGGATATATGTGTTTTGCCATTATCGTCTCAATCAGATTTAATGCTTTCGTATCCTTCCTTTGTTTCTCCTTCAATTAAGTCTTTTGGGCATTTGTCAATGCATTGTATGCTGCTTGATCGATCACATCTGTGAAATCGGTGATCACACACTCTTATAAATTGTTCGCCACCAAATTTATCCTCATCTTCTTTACCTAAATGTCATAATTTTGTTCGTCAAATGTAATTGAATGCTGCCAACTTTTATCCTTATAGTTCATCTTCATGCATTAAAGATCTAGACTTTTTTTTTTTCTTTCTTTATTTTTTATTTTTTTTAACTAACTTATAGCTCTCAAAGAGTGTTTCCAAATACATCTACGGCTTTTCTGTGTCTTCGAACAAACAGAGTGCTTTTAAAAAAAAAAAATGAAGCTAATATTATATAAAAAATAAAGAGCACAAGCAAAGAAAGTAATACAACAGAGTTCTTTTTTTATTAAAAATAGATCAAATTTAAATAGGCTAAGAATACCAATCTGTAGACTGCAAACAGCTACTGCTGTGTTCTCCTAATTTCAGCGATCTCCTACGATCTAGATGAAAACATTAACTACTTTGACTGCTGTGCCTTTCTCCTCCTATTCAAATAGCTCCATTTAGAAGGCTCATTCTCCCACGATCTGCGCTGTCTCCTTGCACCAAGACTTTTCGTTGACTGCGCTTGGCAGATCTGACCAAGGCTGCGGTCTTTTGTCCTCTTTTTTTTTTGGTCTTATCAGTGGTTGCGAAACTGTTGACTATTCTTCTGCCAACAATGAGAAAGCAAACGTGGATATGCAAACTACGGGAAAACAAACCATTTCATTGGTAAAAAACGGTCAAGAAATTATGGTGCATTTTGAAACTAACCATCTAGGACAAGTCAAAATGGCATCACTTGGCAAGACAGGGAAATATATCTGGGTCAATGCTAAACAGTTCAAGGGCATTTTAAAACGTAGACTTGCTCGCGTAAAATGGTCACATGAAAAACAGAAACACGGGCAGAGATTGCATAAACAAGAGAAGAAACAAAAAGATGTTGTCAAAAGGTGCCCTCCTCCACACTTAAGGGGTGACAGTGAATTGTATGGTAGCAGCAAATTAGGTGATTCTGTCAGTTACAGCCCTACCTCCACACCTCTCGCTTGGTGTCCAGATCTTTATATGCAAGAACTTTTGAGGGCCAAGAGGAGGTTGGAGCTCCTAGAGGCTAAGGAGCAAGAAAGTTACCGCAATATACAGGTGCTAATTGCAGCAAATAAAACTCTTGCAGACAATAACAACACTTTAAAAGCTCAAATCTCAATGCTGCAAGAAACACTTTCAGCTGGGAAGTTTGAATGGCAGAACATGAAGGATGAATGGAAAAAATTGAATGTTACATTGGAGACAAACAAGGTCACAGCAAATACTGAGCCATCTCATAATAAGGAGCAAATGATTCTTCACACTAGTTTGCTAGGAAAGGCAGAGGTTGAAGAGGAGAGGAGAAGTTTTGCAGAAGGCACCAAAACTTGGGACAAAAACAACAAACACCTTGATATGGCAGGAGAAGAGGCAAAGATTCGTGGGAACACACAAGACGGAGGGGTCAAGGAAAGGCAGCTTAGGGCATCCAATATAATTATCAAAGGGATAAAAGACTATGGAGAAGGCGAACATACCCTTGACTTAACGAGGGATTTCCTACAAGATGTGTTGTTGTGGCAAGGACAAATCTGCCAAGCTTGGAGGGTTGGCAAACCACACGCTGAGAGAAATAGGCCAATCAAGGTAGTTATGCCCAGCATTAGAGACAAACAAAATCTACTTAACAAAAAACAGCTCTTGAGGGGTTCTCGCTTCATTTTAGAGGAGGATTTAACTATGAGACAGCAAGTTGAAAGAAGGATGGAAATGGAAAAAATCAGAACCGCTAGAAATGAAGGCAAAAGAGCTTGGATGTTCAAGGGAAAAGCAATTATTGCTCATTTTGGCCACCGCTCCAATGAAGGGCAGCAAGAAGGCAACAAAGGTGCGACAACAAACACCTTAACATGCAGAGATACCGCAAGATCCACAATCACGCTTACCGATAAAAACTCAACTTTGAGCCTTGCACATCAAAACAAATAGCAATCAAGCTTAACCCAGGCGTCCTTAAGTTTAGTTTGTTGGAATTGCAGAGGTTATCCGTGGAGACATGGGCCTGGGTTAGGACCTATCGCGGAAGGCAAAGACATTATTTGTCTCATAGAGACACATGAGCATGAGGGATGTAAGACCCCATTATTTGAAGGCTACTGGAAGATGGCAGTATGGAATGAGGCAACGGCAAATGGTAAAGGTCATGGAGGGATAATGGTTCTAGTAAAAGAAAGAGAAGGTCGTGCCATTCAGTTGGAAAAGATTGATTCTAATAAACAATTCATATGGTTCAAGATCGTGGAAAATAACACTCTTCTCAGGATCGCAACCTGTTACTTTGCTCCACAAGTATCTAAAACTTATAAAAAATGTGGCTTAGACAACAATGACCCCTATGCTGCATTAAAGAAAGATGTTGCTATTTTTTCGCAGCGTGGGGATGTTCTTCTTGTTGGAGATTTCAATGCTAGGACAGCGAATTGGCAAGCAAGTATTTTCAGCTCTGAAGTAAATGATAACCCTATTTGGCTCACAGAAGAGAGAAATCAGCAATGGAAAAGAATATCCGAAGATGCTAAAGGCTACAATCATTTTGGGGAAGAATTGATCACTTTATGTGGCACATTTGATCTAATAATCTGTAATGGTTTGGCTAGATGGGCTAAGTCGGGCAATTTCACTTGCAACACATACAACGGGGCAAGTGTGGTAGATTATGTAATTTGTTCACAGAATTTGTATAAAAATATTAAAGAAGTTGAAATTGGAGAGCACGTTTGGGATCTAAAATCAGATCATAGACCGCTGTACATAAATTTGTATTGGGCAAAGGATAGGCGGCTTGGGGCAAAAATCCAAGGCCCTCAACACCCACCTTCTCAGGGCAGAATTTTGTTAACTTCAGAAAACAGTAACACTTTTAGAGCTACTCTTGAGGAACTTTGTATGGGACACCCTATGTATAAGCATGGTGTTAACAGTCATGACTTATCAAATCTGATTCACGAGGCTCTTTCAAAATGCAAGAGAGCAAAAAATAGAAAATCTGAAACTAATTGTTTTCCAACGAATGCATGGTTTGACAAGGAATGTAAGAGAGCCAGGAGGAACCTAAGGGAGTCGAATAAAACTAAACTCGACATTAAGGCCTACAAACAGATCCTAAAGAAGAAAAAAACTGATTTTATGTTCACAAGGAGAGAGGAGCTAATTTTTTTGGGCAGAAATAACCCCAAACGTTTCTGGAAAGAACTCCAACCAAGGAGAAAGCAAAATGAAAATAATATTACTGCCACCCAATGGTTTGAATATGCTAAGAAACTTTATGAACAAGAGGGTGGAGTGGGACACCCACCTTTGGTCAACGATACTACAAACATTTTCACTATGCAAGAGGTAGAGACAGGGATTAAGAAGTTGGGTGGAGGTAAAGCAAAAGATCTTGTTGCACTTCAAGCCGAATATTTGAAGTGGGGCATGAAAACTCTTGCACCGTACATCACTGAAATCTTCAACAAAATCTGCCAAGAAGGGTTTCCGAAAGATTGGACAATCAGCCTTGCAATACCACTTTTTAAGAGTGGTGATGTCAACAATCCCTCCAACTACAGGACTATAATGATCAATCCCCTCTTTGCTAAACTTTTTGGCAGCATGATAGAAACTAGGATCAGCAAATGGGCAGAAGAAAACCATAAACGTGCTAAAGGGCAAGCTGGTTTTAGGCCAAAGCACTCGACAGTGGATCACTGTGTCACTCTGAGACACATTATTGAAAAAGAGTGGGAGAAAAAGGAAGAGGTTTTTTGTTGCTTTGTTGACTTCAAAAAGGCTTTTGATACCGTTCCGAGAGACAAGCTTTGGTTTAGGATGGAAGAATTGGGGATTCCTAGGCATCTCAGAGCTGCTGTTCATAGGATGTACGAAGAGGTGAAAGTGAAAATCAGAACTTCAGATGGTATTTCAGAATGTTTCAGGAGCGATATCGGGGTCAAACAGGGTTGCCCTTTGTCTCCTACTTTATTTGGTTTATATATTGATAAAATGGAAGAGTGGTTAAACATACAAAAGGGCGAAGGCATTCAGCTAGGTGAATTTGTTATAAAGTTGCTCTTATATGCGGACGATCTCATTTTAATTACCAAATCTGCCTGTGGTTTGCAAGACCATCTATCTTCTCTTGAGCGCTTTTGCAGAATGGTGGGGATGCAGGTCAATATCAGCAAGACTAAGGTTATGATTTTCTCTAATAATAAAAAACAACATCAACATGAATTTTATTACAATGGAAGTCTTCTCGAAGAGGTTGCGGATTATAAATACCTTGGCATCGATTTCAACAAAAAGCTAAGCTGGTCTAGCTGCAGGTATAAAAGGACACTAGGTGGGTGGAAGGCTTTCTATGCTCTTCAGAATAAGTGCCGTGAAGCGGAGTTGTGGGATTGGAAAACTATTCAAACCTTGTTCGGTCTTCTTGTGCTGCCAGTTGTTCTTTACGGGTGTGAATTATGGGCCAGCAGCACTACTATAACACAATGGAAACAAATTGAAGGAATCCAAAAGCGCTTGATTACAAGCAAGATTAAAATCAAAAGCACGGTTCCATATGACATCATGCTAAGTGAAATGGGAGCTGTTCCTATCGAGGCACTTGCTATGGTTCGCCTTTTAAGCTATTTAAAAAGAATCGAAAAAATGGAAGAGGATAGATGGCCTAAAGTTGTTTTTAGTGATACACTATGTAAGCGAAAAAGGACATGGATGCAACAAAATATCACATGGATGAGTAAATGGAATATTCAATTCAATATGTGCCCCACAAATAATAAAGAAATAAAAGTCTTTGTTATGGAGAAATTTTACAAGAGAAATTGGGGAAGTGAGATCGGGAGGAAGAAACTATATTATATAAATGAGTTCAACCCCACTTGTGATCAACTCCAAAAAGCGTACATAGGAGCCAACATTTCTTGGAGGGCTAAAATTCTTATTGCTCAGCTGAGAACCAACTCTCACCAACTTCGTTGTGAGACCGGGCGTTGGAAGAGGCCAAAGGAGGCTTGGGAAGAGAGAATTTGCAGATTTTGCAATTCTGGGAAAGTGGAAACTGAACAGCACTTTATTCTAGAATGTGAGGCCTACAAAGATAGCAGAGATAAATTTGCGGATACTATATGTGACAGTTCTTGGCATAACCTATTCAACGAAGAGCACATTGAGCAATTAGGGGGGCTCATCATCAGCCTACACAAGAAGCGAACAGTGCTACTTAAATCTGCTTGAGTTGTCTTGCCGTCCCATAGACTATTTTTAGTCTCGTGGACGTTAAAATTTTTATTATTATTATTAACAGCTGGCGGTCTTTTCCATGATTTGTTCCTTCTTGAGCAGCTATGCTTCTGTATGTAGGCTGCCCCTTCTCACAATCTCAAAATCTTAACAAAGCTCCTTCAAAGTTCTTACGCCTCCACCTGGGCGCGCCTTTCTCCTCTGCCTCGTCTGCAGGCTCTTTCACTTGCTGTTGATTGGGTGATCTCTAACACTTCTACCTGGATCTTCTGGCCTTTGGCTCTGAGACCATACTATCAGCTAAAAACAGAGATCGCATTAAAACACAATGCTGCTGCACTTTCACGTGATTGTTTATATGTGCTTTTATTTTGTACGAAGATATTTTAGTGATTGTTTATATGTGCTTTTATTTTGTACGAAGATATTTTAGAGTTGTAAATTCATGAATGGATAAAATTTATGTAAATTTTAATTATAAATAAAAATATAATAATTTTAAATATTATTTTTTATAAAAAATTATTTCATAAAACTATTTTTGTTATATACGCTTTTAAATTCTTTTTACATTACTCTTTAAAAAAATTTAGGAGCCCACTACCATAAAATCACTTCCAAAACTCGATTATATGGACAAAATAAAAAACAAACAATCTAAAAATTAAGAGCGAAATAAATTACATTTCCCAAAATACCATTGGGATGGGCCTACCTTGTAATACCCCAGAATTGTAATAATCATATAGCCAAATGATGCTATTAATGAGGATGGAAAAATAATTGCAAATGATGGTTGAATAAGAGGGAACACGTAAGCGGTTTGATAATTTTTAAAAATAAAATAAAATATTTTATAGTATAATAATTTTAAATATATATGATAATAATAATGTGTTTTTTTATTATGAAATTGGAATAATTGGATTTTTAGGATGGCTTCATACCATTTAGTTAGTATTACAATTTGTTTATAATTTATTTTTAAAAATTATTAATTTTTTTTAATAAATTAAAGGTTAAAATATATTAAATATTTAAAATAAAAAGATTAGAAGTTTTGAATTATTTATTATTTATTTCTCTTTCAAATATTTAATTAAATTAGGTCATGTTTATATTTCTCTTTCAAATATTTAATCAAATTAGATGGTGTTTATAAAATTTTATTGTAATTTATAAAGATAATCTTAAAATACATTATATATACATAATATTACTATATAAAATTTATTTTTAAAATATTACCAAATATTTTTTTTATAACTTATAAATCCATAACTAATAAGATTGGTATATATTTAAAAATTATATTAATGATTGTTAATTTAATATTTTAATTATTTTTTAAATAAAAAGTTTATATTTGATTTTATTATTTTAATGATTATATATTTTAACGTGAATTTACATTTACAAATTAATTGATTAGAGAACCTAATAATTTTTTATTTAATTTTATTTTATTTATAAAAAGAAAACACCTACTCATCATTTCACATGCTTAACTTCATTCATGACATATCTTATTTCTTTGGAAAGAGTCCCACACATAATTGACAAAATCAAATTTAAAATGTATTTTTTATTAATATAAATATTATAAATATATTTATTTAATTTATAAAAGATATTAGTTTTAAAATGTTTAAGTGTTAATTGATGATAAATGGTCTTATTACATTGCTGTGCCCAGCTTAAAAGAAAAATTCCTAATCAATTTTTTTATGTAGGAAAAGTTTCTATTGAACAATCAAATAAATATCAATTAAATAAAAAATAAAAATAAAATTGATAATTTATCAATAATATTTCGTCTCCACTTCTATTTATATTTGTCAAGTTTGGGTTGGGGTTCCTATAATATGAATCCTTCACCTTCTAACCTTGTTCCTTGTGATTTTACTTTTAGACTCTACCTAATGTGACTTGGTGTGTTTTGATACAAACTATATATATTTTTGAATTATTTAAATATTACTATTTAATTAATATATAAATATATTTCATAAAAAAAATATAATTAAAAAATATATTTTCTTAAAACATGGATTGTTTATAAAAAATCCAAAGAAGATTGACTATACGGTGTTTAAAAGGATGAGAGTAATCCATAGTCAATTATTTTTTAAATGGTTCTACGTTTCATCATTATTCTTGTCAATCTCCATGCCTGAAACAACATTCTTTATTAATGCATACTGTCATGCTACTTATAACTCTACATTTCATCACTATTCTTGTCAATCTCCATGCCTGGAATGAGCTTCTTTATTAATGCATACTGCCGTGATACTTATGACTTTGTGTTTCATCAATAATCTTGTCAATCTCCATGCCTTGAATGAGATTCTTTATTAATGCATACTGCCTTGCTACTTTTTCCTCCACTTCCAATTCTCTATCATCCTCACATGCCAATATATTCTTCTTTGTTGTCATTGCCCTTGTGGTGAATAGATGTATCTACATAGGTGAATCTATCTTATATATCCAATTCAATTAACTATTGAATAAGCAAGTTACATATCAAAATTCGATATATATATATATATATATATATATATATATATATATATATATATATATATATATATATATATATATACAATTTCTCGTTAATTAGTGAGAAAGGGTTTATTTGGTTAAATTGTAATTTAAAAAATAAATAGAATTAATTTCAAATATTGATATTTTCTATATTTCGATTTAGTAATTAAATGAACTTCAATTTAAAAATGTAACATTATTATTATTTCTCTCTCTTTTATATAAGAAAGTTAAAATATTATTATTTTTTATTTTTTTACATCTATTTTCAGTATGGAGATAATTTTTTATATATTAATTAAAAGAACATAACATTTAAAATTGAATCTTCTATAATAATTATATAAACACCATTTAAGACCAATCATTCTTATTAACATACAACATTTCACCACCATTCATTATATATATATATATATATATATATATATATATATATATATATATATATATATATATATATATATATATGACCAATCATTTTTATTAACATATAACATTTCACCACCACTCATTATCACTTAGCATAATAGAATGCATGGTTGCTTTAAGTTTCAGTGCGTTTGATTAATTTATGTTTGGATGAGTTGATATAGTTAGATTTATGTTTCGATACTAATCAATCTCATTACAATTATTATTGCTTACTAGATTATGATATGGTTGCCATTACATTATGTTTCAGTTATACATGTTTATAGATGACTTTATTTTTTGTTGATTATATATTCTCTTACAGGCATGTACCTGCAACATTCAATGAAAACATTGTTAGAGTGTGTGTGTGTGTATATATGTATAAAACATGACTTGGAAACAAAATTTCTTGTTTGAACATTATAACAAAATGATTTTATAAAATTATTTTTAACCTAGATCTAAGGGATACTTAGGGGGACTTAAGTTTTAAGGACCTAAGGAAATACCTAGGTATGTGGCGTATATTTTTTAAATGTTTGGATGTTAATGGTTAGGGATTTGAATCATTATTAAAAACATAATAATTATGTTTATTGAATTGTTTGTGACGTTAACCCTAATCTCTAAAACCATCATTTTTTTTCCCACTCAAACCATGCAAAACTAGCATAGTGAGGGTTTGATTGCGTGAGGGAGAAAATTATGGAGAGTCTGTTAGTTTGGCAGTCGAAATGAAAGACATGAAGAACATGCCAAGAATTTCTAGCTTGATGGCGAGTCTTTCTGGTAGTAACAGAGAAGAGGTAGCCATAATTTTAGGGGTTTTCAAATGTATGCAAAGGTTTGAGAAAACAATAAAATGGGTTGGAATTTTGGATTTGAGGTTAGTCATGGCAGATAATGAAAATAATCAAAGGAAAGAGAAGAATTTTGGTTGTTATAGAAGGAGGCAGTTTACTTCGACTATTAAGAAGTAGGGTTTGTACTTGAAATTTATTCTATGATTATGTATTCATTTTATACGGTAAATGGATTAAATAGGTATGGGGTTTTATGATTAGATTTAGAAACCTTGGTAAAGGTCAGGGATTCAACCATGTGGAGGGAGTATTTACCCTCACAAAATCAAATCTATGACTCATTTAAGTATAAAATGGATATGGAATAATAGGGTTTTGAAGTTTAAACCAGATCCTAAAGGATCAATTAATTGTTTGATCGAGTGTGATTTCACATGGTTATTTGTAGGGCTGTGTGTTGTATTTGACACTCAGTGTGTTATTTTTTTAAACGACCAAGTGTTTTGAAAGAGTCTGATACATTTTAGTTAGGGTTTGATACAGGGTTTCATGTATTAAAATAGTAAACTGTGTATTTATTGTTACTATGTATCATAGTAAGTTGACTATGTTTATATGGTTGAGAATGTTGACTGGGTTGAATGAGTTTTGGTCCAATTACATGGCTTTGTGTTAACTAAGTATAAATTTATTTCTGCCCTCAGCAAGTTAGTAAAATCGATTATAATGATTCTAGTTTTTAGATTTGTTGGTGTTGGAATTACTTTCTATATATACACAAGTTTCTATTATTTATAATTCTGTGTTATTATAAATGGTTGGGAGTTGTATTAGGATAAACCTAGGTGGATATTTAACTGTGTATATGAAAATCATAGTTGTTTGTAAATAAGTTATTTTGAGTCGATTTTTGTATACCCAAATATGTAGACTATTAGGAGCATATCCTTACATAAATCCACTGTGATTAGAGGAATTTTGATGCCTATATGTATCCTTTAAATGTCGACTACCTATATTATGGGTTTTGGATCGATTGTGAGTCGGTTTTTATATCATATACATGGTGGGTCGAGTCTTATTATATAACTTAACTGTGTATTCAAGTTATGTTAAATTTTAAATATTCTATTGCTATGTTTAGACTGTATACCAGTATATTTGAGCCATCTGTATGTGAATGTCATTGAAGTCGAATGTGTATTGGTTTTAATATTGACCATGTATATAATATGAGAAGTCGACTAGGAGTCAGTTGTATTAAATGATTGTATGAGGATTGTAAGTTGATTTTGGGTATGGACAGTTAAGTGTTATTGTTCGACTTAATATACTATGTTTACATTGTAATTACATTATCATTGGTCGAGTGTGTTGAAGATATTAATTTATCAACTAAAAATGGGAACTTATATCAACTATTTATGTATACCTACGTATGGATAAAATATAAAGGTTTACTTTGACTATTTTAAAAGAAGTATGTTTCGGTTTAGATGTAGGTATATTATTGGTTGAAGTATAAATTGATTTATCAATTATATTACCACATACTTAATATTATTACATTTTGATTGATTATTAATACTTGAGTTAGGTATATATATTAAAGTCTAGATTAAATATAATTACAATTAATTATGAAATAAATGGGTTATTGTATTTATTTTAAAACTAACGATTGTTTTGTCTTGAATCATATATCCATAGATGGAATAGTGTTATAGAAATAAATGCTTGTTAGATTGTTTTCTTATTTCAACTAGTTGAGAGTAATATAGTTAATAAATTTTTGATTAATGTTTATTAAAATATTCAATTTAGTTTGAGTTTATATTCTTTGAGTGGCAAATTTGGATTATGAAAATAACTCAAACATATATACATACGTATATATGTAATTATGGATTATAGTATAGACAAGTAAATTCTATATGAATAATTCATAAACATTTTATCACTTTAAGAGTATGCATAAGTATATATATATAAATGTATGACCATTTATATGTATATATATTAAGCCATTTGGTTATAAATGGTAAAAAAGGTTTTAAATGTATATAGATATAAATGGACATGTTAGATATACATGGTTATGAGGAAAGTTTGTTATACAAATATATGTTTGTTTATAGTGAGTAGTTTTATTCATATGCAAATTGGATTTATATCATAAATTGATTATATGTTACTTTAGTTGTTAATTATGAGTGAATTGATTATTAGTTGATTAGAATAATACATGTTGTATTTATTATTATTTATTTGCTTAAAATTTTATTGAGAATTTTTTGAATTGTGTTATTTAAATATAATGCATGTGAACACATGATGTTTATTAGGAATTAATAAATCCTTAGATTTTATGATGATTGTTAGAAAGCAATTTAATATGTAAGATTGCCTTAATAGGAAATGGACATTGGTTGTGTTGAAACTAAGGAAATTATTAGTGAAAATATGTTGTTATTTAACATGAGGTTATTTCTATATTTCTTGTATTTAATTACCATGGTATTAAATACTAAATCTGTATGAAAAATATGTGAAATTCTTGTATATGGATTATTTTGAAATCTAGGATTAATGTCACTAATGATAATTATCATGAGACAGATTCTCATGCATACAATTAGAGGTTTTAATACCCATATTATATATGAGATTCAATTGAGTATGTGAGTGATTATGATTGATCTAATGGATCATTAAATTATATGAAAACTTTGACTAAATTAATGTTTATAATTAATATTATCATTTCACCTATTTGATTATATGTATATATTCATGATATCATATTAGAAGTGAAAATATTTATGATATGCTGCATGTAGTTAAAATCTTACAACACACAGGTTCTAGTTGACTTCTCAATACTTGTATCATTATCATCTGCTCATCTGTGATGGGAGGACCATTCCCTAGTTTGGCATTGTGTGAGGGATCTATGGTCTATGGTTAGTGTGTAAAAACACTCTAATAATGCTCTCTCTCTCCTCCAATAGTTAATTGATAGAGACCCTTCATAATTTTAGTATATTTACATATAATGAGTTTATAGACACTCACTAGTTCTGTGGAACCTTGTATTTATTATATTTCACTCTAATGTATAAATATTTTATTATTATACCTGATGAATAATAATTGGGAGGCTCTTAATTGTATAAAATTTTAATAGTTGACAGAGTTGTAATTAATTCAACAAATATATATTTATGATGGGTTATATTTGTAATGTTGTTAACTTTGTTAATCTAATTGTTATATAAATGAATCATAACATATTTATTATGAAGGATGCATTTAGTTAAAGATCATATCAACTAATCTATTGTGAATAATCTGATTTGGTTATTAATTAAAGTTTAAAAAAATCATTATTTGAGTTAAATCCAGTGAGGTTCTAACATTACATTACACAAACATTGAGCATCACATCAAATCTTATGCCTAATATTCAAATTAGGTTTAGTGAATAAATGTGTCAAACTCATATGATTGGTTCTAATTTATAACTATTGACCAATAAAGTAATGTTTTCACTTCTAAAATGCATGTCTTCTTTCAACCACCTCTAATTCATGTGTCTAATAGCTAAGGTCATGGTCCTTAATTTTTTATGACTTAAGATAAATTACTTGTTCTTATTGCATTAAGACCCCGCCAAGTCCATCAAGGGATGCATTTGTGCACATTATAAAGCCCTTATCCATATTTGTCATGCCTAATATGGGTGTTTCATCATTAACTATTTGAACTTTTGGAATACATTCTAAAACTACTCAGTACACAGTTATTTTCCATTTTCTTTATAGGTAAGTGATTTGGGGTTCAATATATGAGGAATTATCCAATAAACTCTGATGATACCTTGAGAAAACCATGGAAATACACATGTCAAAATATTATTTGGTATTGGCCACTCCATAATTACACTAGTTTTAGTTGTATCCACTATTAAACCGTATCTTAAAATGATATGACCCAAGTATTTTAGCTTGCTTTAAAACAATGTGAACTTATATAATTTTCCTTAGTTCTTTATCAAACACCATGTTGTCTATCTTGGTGATCATTACATGTGTTTATGACACTCCTATTATTATTGATTTTGATGGCATTAGAAACCACCACAAAGATATGATGTCCTTTCATTTATATTTCTTGTTGAGCTCTAATATTTTCATGATGCCTAACTCTAAATAAATCCTACTCAGTGAATATTTATTTCTTGGTAGCCTTGAACAAGGTATTAGGAACAAAGGTTCACATTTAACTCCCTATCCAAGTGAGATACTACTATGATATACCTATTTATTTTAGTTAGATCATCCTTGAAGTATGTCATACTCTACCACTATCATATTACATTATCGAAGAGAATGAAACTCATTGATCCTTGAATTGAAATAGTGTTTGACAGGGAATGTTTTTCAAACAAATCCTCAAACTTATCCTAGGTGATAGTTCATATTACATTGTCAAAGATAACATAACTAATATATCCTTGAAGTGAAATAGGTGTTTGAAAGGGAGTGTTTCTCAAAAAAATCCCCAAACTTATCCTAGGTGATAGTGGCTATGTCAAAATTCCTAATTTATTATTAATATTCCTACCAAAGGGTTTCTTTTTATATCAATCAAAAGATATAAAGTTTGGACTTGTCATTGCTTGATAAATATCTTGACCTAAATCACCATCACATGCTAACTAACCATGCTTTGGAATCAATACCAAAACTTATTTCAATTAACTTAGCAGGGTTGGCATTCTTAAGTTCATGATTAGTATCTTCTAAACTATGATGTGTACCACCACTTCCATGAGCTCCCATGGTGGGTGATATATAATGGACCACGCTCTCTCTTTTGGTGAACATTATGATATTTATCTTAAAGTGGTCCTTGTGACACCTCAACTCTTAGATCCCACTGAGGAGGAAATGTGTCCTTGAAGTCTTTAAGAACTTCTAATATCTTAACCTGTAGAGGCCTGAGAGGTAGAGCCTCCTGCATATACCCATATGATTCCCTAGGTATAATAAACACTATTTTATATCATAGGTTCTCATTCAATCTCATGTTTAGGCTTGCCATGATCCATCTTGTGTACCCAAAAATAAAAGAGGATATAGCGGTCAAGTATAAGGTCAGATGAATCCTTCTTTTAAGATATCTATAAAAATCATTAATTCATAAGAAAAAAATTAATAAAATTGCATGGTTGAAAAAACTTATGATTGGATATAATGACCATTTATTCTTGTAATGCTTAAGGCTCTGGGTTTTGGCCAGTTATTTCTCATGTTTTTTCTTAGTTATCATGCCTTATCATCAATAGGCATAAGTATGATAGCTTTGGCCTTTTTAAATCTATTATATACAAGGTTTCATTCTAGCCCATACTTTATAATTTTTGGTTGTCTAGGTGTTTGGTTATCTTCTTGATCACAAAACAAATCAAGGAATGATCATGTGTATTTTTATCCCTGGTCATTCCTTTCATCTAATCAATCTGAATTTTATAGATGATAACTCCATTACTCTCGATGATCAAGAAGCTTCCTTAAATGAGGTGCTTCAATGCCTTTACATTTCTTTTAAATCCACAGTGTCTAATTTTTAATGGGCCAAAACCCAATGTTATAGATAGAGAATGATGCCTTTGCTCGAATGACTTCATCATTATCAGTGGAAGTGGATAAATAAAAGGAGAAATATTTAGATTATTTAACATTCCTATTTATTTTATAGCTCTAATTCATATTTATGGTAGCACATTATTGATAGAGTGGAAAAAAGGTCTCATATTGGATTTTGAAACCTCTCATGTTATCCAGTAAATTTTAAATTTGTACCAAAATCCTTTAAGCTAGTAACGTTTACTAATCGTTATATTAACCCCCTTAAAATCCTTGTAAGATAAATTAGCCAAGGTTCTTATATAATTTATTTAGGCTAATTTTGATAAAACTAGAGGCTATCATGGGGTTGTTTGGGACATATGTTGTCTTCTTCATGACAAAGGAAGAATGGACATCATTTGTCTATGGGTGGTTAGAGATTTTGAAGGTAACAAGGCTTTGAAACTATTTATAAGGGATTACATTTTTACAATTATCCCTATGGTAAAAATAGTAAGAAATTAATTAGTGTACATAATTTATTGATTACCATTGCCTCTGTTAGGATAGAAGGTATTTTATAGCAAAGAGAATATGGAAATATTTTGGCATTGTCAAACCTTTTATAAAATGGGTTGGAGATGGTTATTGAAATGGTCATTATTTTAATGACCATAATATCTGGGGGTGACCTGTAATGACCAATTATAGTCTTCTTTTAGCAGGAATTTTAGGTATAAAAGATCTACAACTTTCTAAAAATTCAATTCACACTATTAATGATTTGATCTCATTTTGAGATTAGATCCCATGGCATATAATAAAATAAAAATAAAAATATATTAATGTGGACTTACCTTTAATTTTGTGTATCTAAGCATTAATTCCAATGTCATGTTGCATAAGATGGGCTTACAACCTCCATGTGCATGGTGGATGGAATAGAGACAAAATTATGACGTTCTATTAAGAAATTAATCTCCTAGTATTATTTATCAAATCATGAGCCTATTCTCTTCTACTCTAAAAAAATTTAATATACATAATAATTTGATTTGTTTGTTTAGTACTTGATTGATTGATATGTACCTACGGATATGATATATTAATATATATGGGTTGATGGAGATGCCGAAATGTGACACACATCCCCCTTAATTAGTTATATGGGTGAAATATATTAAGATAAATGAGTAACATATGGAATAAGTACATTGGGTAATGGTTGGTCTATATTGGGATTAGGACGTTACCCATCCTTTGTTAGTTAATTAGAGGTCTATATTAAAGAGGTGAGTATCTTTGTAAAAGAAGATATCAAGTAAGCATTTATTATTATATTGTAAGAGGATATTAGAGGTAGTTCCCTCAAAGAGACATTGTGTATTTATTTCTTCCTAAATAAGTATTACATGGTGTTTCCCTACCTTAAGGGCATTATTATATTTATGCATATATTGAATATTTGGGCATCTTGGCCCACCTATATCTATAGTGTGGTGCTAATGTACAATATAGTCTACACATTTCTAATTATTATAAGTGGGGATCATAACAAGTGGTATCAGATCTCTGATTTGGACAAATTGTGTGTGGTAAAACCCTAGTTTTATGGAATGATTAATATCTTGGAATCTATTGCAATTTTTTTCTAGTGTTGATTAATATTTTAAGAAATCATAGTAAAAAATTAAAGGTTTTATGTTCTATTTTGAGGGAGTTATTACAATTTTAGGGTTTATAATAAATTTGTCATATCTTACAAATATAAGGAATGTTTATATGAAAGTGTTACTAATATTGTATCAACATATATGAGAGATACAATCAAGATCTCATAATATTTTAAAATGTTTGAGTAATTTATTGTAATTTTATGATTTTTTCATAGATTTGATCTAAGGGCCAATTTTTTTAGATTTTATTCACAACAATTTTACTGAAGTTCCATTATCATCCATGGAATCTACAATTAAAATGTGGGACTATTTTGATCATTTTCACATGAATTATTAAAATTTTAGGGCTTTTTCATTAACCCTAGTTTTATTTTTTAAACTATGGGTCAAATAGATTATAAATAGTGGGAACAATTGTTGGAGAGTGTTAAGAAAATGCAAAATATATTGGATAAGTTATGTGGAAATAAATGGACATGTGGGAAAGAAGAGACTGATGATGATAACCAATAAAAGAGTGAAAATGAAGATGAAGAAGATGAAAAAGAGTATGAACATAATGATAATTATGAGGGAACTACAAATTATTCAAGAGGAGAGGTTGAGTATCATGATGTGGAAAAAGAGGAAGAAAATAATTTTGATGGTGGTGATGAGGAAGAACATGTACGAGATTATGAATAAGAAAAAACAAAGTATGATATTGATGATGAAGAGGATACAAATGGTGTAGAAGGAGAGGTAGAGTATATAAAAGAGGAGAAAGAAGTATTGGATGATAAACATTCAAATAGTTTGGCTCCAAATAAAACAAAGTTAAATTTTTAGTTTCATGGATGTATTTAAAAGAAGAAGGTGATTGTGTCCATAAACCCTTCCATAAAGTATAAATTCATCAACATGGATGTGGCCCAACATAGGTTCAAGCAAATAATATCAAGGAGGCTCAAGTAGATGGTAAGAATATTCCATTTTTTAAATATTTGAAGCTCACTATGGACAAATATGTGTTGCATTCATATTTTTGTGCTTTGGATATGGATGGTGTGGATATTGTTCTTGGATATCCATGGTTATAAACTTTAAGAACAAACAATATTAATGTTCAGAATAAGTTTATGAAGTTTTGGTATAAAAAAGGCCACCTTACATGATATCATAATTGGAAAGGCATAAATAATAGTCAAGGTAGAGCATGAGGATGAGATTGAAATAGGTGGCAAAGAGAATGAGGAAGATTCAAATGATGACATAGATGAAGATATGACACAAGAAGAAAATAACACTTAATCTACTCAAGAGACAAAGGAAACACCAAAAGAAAAAATGTAAGAGGTAGAAGAAAAGGTGGATAAGGTCAAAGTATCAAAAAACATTAAGGTATATAGACACCCACATCATCATGAGAGGAAACATTCATGGGGCCATGTGAGGGATTGTCATAGAAATAATCACTTTGGATATAGTGGAAATTAGAGTACCAATCACTATGGATATCCATGGAAGCCAAAGAAGAACCACTATGGTTAGGTATGGAATTGAAGTAGAATAATGGAATATGGTACAAGGAATCAAATGAGGAATAATTATGCATGGACACCAAGGTGGTATAGTTATGGTCATGAATGGAATCAGAGTAACAAAATGGAATTTGAAAGCAAGGTTGGAGAGCTATGACCTACCAATATCAAATGCAAATGGTTAGATTATCAAGATGGAAACATTGTGCAATGATTTGAAGAATACTCATTATTTGGTTTCTTCTTATGTTTTGGGGACTAAACATGTCAAGGAGGGAAGGAATGATATGTACATAAGGATATGATATATTAATTTATATGGGTTGATAGAGATGATGACATGCGGCACACATCCCTCTTAGTTAGTTATATGGTTGCAATATATTAGGATAAAAGAGTAACTTATGGAATAAGTGCATTGGGTAATGGTTGACCTACATTAAGATTAGGAGTTTACCCATCCTTTGTTAGTTAATCAGAGGTATATATAAAGGAGGTGAGTATCATTGTAAAGGAATAAATCAAGCAAGCATTTAGTTTTATATTTTAAGAGGATATTGGAGGCTGTCCCCTTGAAGAGACATTGTGGAGTTATTCCTTTATAAAGGAGTATCGTATGGTGTTGCCCTACCTTAAAGATATTATTCTATTTCTATATATATTAAATATTTGCGTATCTTGGCCCACCTATATCTATTGTGTGGTGTTCATCTACATTATATTTCACATATTTTCAATTATTATAAGTGTGGATCATAACACTGACAATTCTTAACAAAATATAAAATACCAAGTTTGAACCCAAGATCCCATATTTTATTTGGTGCTTGGTTTATCAAGCCCTTCCCCTTGGGGAGAGTCTCGTACATATTAGAATTTATCAACCTATTTGTTTAGCCTAATATAGACTTGAGTCCTTAAAACACATGTTTTGGACATGTCTAATATCTTAGTTTGCCTTCTAATGGATTCACAACCTTTTTCAACCATTTCATCCATAGCCCTTCTCTTGGCACATGGTTGTTTCAGGGATAAATCTTAGTGACCAACATTTATTGATTTTATATGGAACTTCTTTAGAAGAATAATTTTATTTTATCTATGGAAATCTAAGAATTTAGATATTTTTAGAAATGAAGAACCATCTTTAAAGTTTTTTTTTGTTAATGACATGGTGATTGTTATCTACTCAACTCTTATGTAGATGTAATCTTAGGTTGAGAAGGTGGCACTTAAGTTTCAAAACTTGCATGAGCTTCTCAGCCATTGGGAGAGTGTTTCCTAAACTATGAGCCATATCCCCCTAGACTAACCACCTCATGGTTCCCCTCCTTTGAAATCTAGGAACTAGTGGAGCCACTCTCACTGTCATAGCCACTTCTCCACTCATCCTCCTTAGCAAGGGTTAGGTGAGGTGGGGCAAGGTAAGGTGGATGAGGGTGGTTTGGAGTTTGTCACTGGCACATTGTAATGGAGTTCTCTTGTGCAAGCAGGTGGTTTGGTTGGTAAATTTATTTAACCACCATTTGCTTGGGGAATCACTATTTCATTATACCACTCTGATATATAGATTAGAAATAATAATATATAACCTGGCCTAGAAAATAATTATTTAAGCATTATAAATTTCATATAAAACATTTTAACCTACTAAAATTGTATAATAAAAAGCATCCAACAAAATGTTATTTAATAAACCTTCAAATAAACCTTTTAGCTTTTGATATTATAGAGAGGATTAAAAATGGATATAGATCCCTCTAAAATAAGTTAACTGGTCAATGTGGGATAAATCACATTGAACTTAACTTGGTTGTGCATTATCTATCCAAATGGATGTCAAATCTCATTCCTTAAAGTAACTCTAAATTTTGTATAAAGGCAAGAGGCTGTATTAGACTTATTTATGTATGAAAATGGATTTAAGTTTTTTTTAATTGAAAAGTGCACTTATATTAATAAAAAATGATATGGTACAATGCTAGTCATATAAAAAAACTAGGTAGAAAGAGGCACACCCCATATTAAAAATCACATCGAGCTAGAAAAATACTTGAGAGATGAACTAGTCTAGTAAAGGGTCAATAATGACCACACAAAAAAGATCACATCAAGTCATAATAACATAAGGACGTAAAAACCAAAAAGTAGAACATAAAAAACATAAGTAACAAGAAATTCATTAGGAAACATCAATACACATGTTGGCTAGAAGGGGTGGTCGAGAAGGAATATCCTATGGATTTACTACCCAACCCCCTTGAGCAAGGGGGTCATCATCCACAAGTAAGGGAACCCACCCATAATTTTACTACTTATTTTTATTTTCATTGAGTTTACAAGAGGACAAAATAACTAGGGCTAGGTGTGAAAACTTATCCTATGGAGGAGGGCCCTAGCCCCCCTCCACTACATCCTCTGTTATAACTATCAAAACCACCACAAAGAGGGGAATATTGATGATAACAAGGAGAGGGGATCCTACAATGGCTCTGTGAATTATTCCTAAGAAAACCACATTCTTGTCCACTAACAAGAGAATGGAAATGTGGAAGATCCAGAGGCTCATGACTGATTATGCTAAGGGCAGTTTCCTAGTGATCTAATAAAGTCTGGAGATGATTAAGATCTAAATGACCCTTATTTGGCTCTAAATTTAGAGGATGAAATAAGATATCACAAAAAATTTGTTAGTTACAAAAAATCTTCTTTCTATATCTTCATGATTAAAATTTGCATGGTTTCTATCTTCTAAATTTGAAAAATAATATTAGCATAGAAAAACTACCAAAATATATTATTTCTCGCAAGTAACAAAGTAGAGTCCGCCATGGATTTAAAATATATTATTTCTAGCACAGGGTCTCATGGAGGCCGCCATGGGGAGAAGGTCATTTGAATCCCGCGGGGGAGCCGCACAATGTTAAATGGAGGTCACTGTGGGGAGAAGGGTCAGGATCTGGCCGTAATGTTACCAGTGTGGGAAGTGAGGCTTAGTTGCAGAGCTTAATGAATAAACCCCAGCCTTGATGCTGATGATGCACAACGAGTCTGTTGGGGACTGAACGATGGTATTGAAATAGTAATCATTTGCATGGCCATGGAGGGATCTCATTCATATTCTGGACGGAAGGAGAGCTTTCAATAGAGGAGGCTCGTTTTTGTGCGGGTTTGTATCGGGAGATATTTTATTGTGTGGAACTCTATTTTTACCTCGTATTCCTGTATTGTGGATGGATCTCGGGTTGGTTTTTTGGCCTGAGTTGGACTGCCATTTTGATCTGGTTTGCATTGGTAATAGTGTACAGATGGGGGAAACTTTGTTTCCTCTATGTTGGTGCACCTTGTGCGGTAGATGGTTCACTTCTGAACCATGTTTTAAAATCCTGTTTGGCCTTTGGCATCTAGATCTGGTTTTTGTTTTCACCTTCTGTCGACTGGGGCCGTGGCTCATGTTAATGTGCTTCCTGACGTTGGGGATTTCTTCGACGATGTTTTGTTTGCCATGGTGGTGATTCCTCTAAGATTTGCAGAGGGGAGAATGGGCAGACGATCGGGTGGACGGATTGGGTGTAGGCAATGCTGGTTCTTGGGTTTGAGGTTTCAGGTAAATCTAGATTTTAGGTTGTATAGCCTGGTTTTGCTTAGGTTTCAGGTCCTTGTAAAACTTGGTTGCTTTTATTGGTTTATTTTGGTGGTTTCAGGTCCATGTAAAACCTATTTTAGATACTATTTTTTAGTATGTTTTAGGAATTCCATTCCTGTTGGACGTTAATGTTTTATCTCTCATGACTCTGTTAAAGGGTTTTGGGGCCCCTTTAAAACTTGTTTTTACCTTAATCTAAAACAAAGTAGAGTCCCCCATGGATTTAAGATTTAAAAATGTATAGTTGTACCAAAAATCATGTCTTATGATGTTTTAATTCAACTAAGTTATTATTTTTTATATAAAACATGTATATATATTTAAACTTCTTATTAGCAAGCTCTTTATTTTAGACTACCTAGCTATACATAATTACCTATATGCAAAAATAAAATAGACAAACTTAAAAATCGCATTGTAACTGTAAGATATTTACACAATCCACTTATAATCTATTCAAATCAATTCTCTCAGTAAACTTATCAATTAAGGTAATATAAAATGTATACCCAAAGCTGGGATTATGAGCTCAATGTCAATTTGCATTCTATTACCCTTCATAACATTTACTATAGTATTATTTCTAAGGCCCTTGCTCTTAGGATTAGATATTTAATACCTCTCATAATTAACCTTTAGCAATTTAGTTTTATTTTCAGTCAATATATCCTCAAAAACATTTTTGTTGTCTGGGGGGGAATCAAATGACCCAAGAAACTACATTAGAAGGCTTCATTCATCAATATTGAATTTGAGAAACCATATGATAAAATTGAATGGTATTTCATCTGGGCTATGCCTCAAGCTCTTAGCATTGGTTCCAAGTTTTTCAACATGGGTAAAATGTTTTAACAAGATGTGGGTACCTATATCACTATTAATAATGTATAGTGTGAGTAGTCTGGTATCTTTAAGTCTATACATCAAGGTGCCCTCTTGACTCTTCCCTATATGAGCTTGTCGTCAAAGGGCTAAATTATATTTTTATAGACTATACTTCCAGAGGTTTAGTTAAGGGCATATCTCTTTCCCATTTTCAAACGCAGATGGTTAATGGGAATTTTCTAATGACTTCTCCCTCACATTACCAGAGGAAAGGAAATTTGTTTCCTATGCCATGGAATATTTGAATGTTTATTCCTTAGATTCCAATTCTTCCATACAATGGAAAAAAATCTAATTCTATAGACAATATATCACCCGCTATCTATTTAAATTCTCTAATATAGGTAGCTCTAGATTGGGCCACTTAAAAAATTTAAATTCTTGGGTAACCCCTTTTATTTTCATGACACTCCCTTGGATCTTTGGGGATAGGTGGTTCAAAGAATTGAATTTTATTTTGGATTTTAAATTTCCAAGTCCCTCTCTTTAGTATGTAAGTTCTATATTTTCTCTATAGGTGTATAATATGCCTGTCTAATGAATAAACCATTATTCATCTATTTATATAATATCTTTTTATGATGCAAATGTGGAAACACTTGAATAATTTATTTTAGCTTCCTTGGAATGGAATTCATGATATAGATCAACCTTTTAGAGAATGGGGGGAAAACATGGGAGAACCTACCATTGAAGTAGATGTCATATTCAAGTTACGAGTTTTGTGAATTCCATTTTATGAAGTGAGAAGGGAAGGCTTTGTATTGGGGTGCAAATTTTCTCAAATATCACATTGGTGGGTTTTTTACCTCTTTGAAGTTTTACCATGGTAAATACTTATGTTCTATGTCAATTGTTCAGTATTCATTTATATGCTTTGCTAATCGATTTCATATCTAGATCTTATATATTAGTTTATTAATTCTTACATGGAATCAGAGCCTGAGGGAGTTTGAATGATTAGCAAGCCTATTGATATATTGGAAGATCCTACTTCAAGCAACCTCTATTCAAATTGGTGAAGTTTTTATCAGATTTGTTTAATATTCATGATATTTTTTGGCATGTGTGAACTAGAAATCAATAAAATATCATTTTTTCATCTTAATTCTGGTTATGCTGAAAGCTCAGTTTGGCAATTTCAAGGCAGTTTGGAGCTTTACATGCCTTGATTTGACTTCCTGTAGACTATGTAAGTTTCAATGCTACCTCTTTAGTGTCACTCTTATTTTAGCCATGTAACATTGAAAAAATTAAAAAATTAAATTATTGGTATGAAGTTTCAATTTTAAAGTTTCTATCTATTTAGTTTTGAGGATTGAAGGCTTCATGCAAAGTTTCAGGGCCTGAGAAGGCCATTCTAAGCAACTATCATTTTTATTGAGCCTCCTTGGGGATGAAATAAACTGTTTTTTGGTCAAAATTTAATTTTGAAGCTATTTCTGGCATCAAAAAAAAAAAAAGGAATGTTCCCCAAGTTTCATGCTATTTAGTGACCTGGGGAAGCTTCTGTAGAATTTCAAACTTGCACCTGGGTGCCATACTTCAGCCTAGAACATGTTGACGGTGAGTATATATTGTTTGAAAAGGATGTTGAAGGTGAGTATATATTGTTTGAAAAGTATTTATTAAATAATTATTTAATTAATTCACTAAAGTTTCCTTACATTCAACCCTTGGCCCATGTTGAATAATTAATTTTACCTAAAATGTTAAATATCCAAAATTGAATTTTACATGAACAGTTAAAACACACACACACACACACACACACACACACACACACACACACACACACACACACACACACACACACTCTCTCTCTCTCTCTCTCACACACACACACACACACACACACACACACACACACACACACACACACACACACACACACACACACACACACACACACACACACACATTAATTTTTTTATTTTTAAATAAAAATAATATAAATTAGCCTTAAAAATAAATTTATGCATGTATGTTCTTGTTTGATTTAGTAATAAAGTTCGTATAAGTTTCTTTTGATAGAACTTACAACTAAGGAGATCCCAAGTTAAAAACCCCATAAATTCAATTATTTTTGACTTGGTCAAATCAAAATTTTAAATATAATTTAAACTAAATTCCATTTTTTAGTTTACGTGTCAATGTTTCATGCGTCTAAACCCTAGTTAACCTATCAAACTTATTTTGACTTTGATCTAGTGGATTTTTTTGTCAAACATGGTAGTGTAACCAATCGATCTCTAGGTTTTGGCACCTTATAGACATATATATGTGGTCCATTTTATGTTTTGAAACCTCCTACTATTAATTTTATAACATTTTTAATAATAGTGTCTAGGTGGTTATTTTGAGTGACTCTTTTGACATATAATTATGTGTAATTCTAAATCAAATTTTTACATTATTTGGCATTTAAATTGTGTGGTTAAGTATATATGTAATTGTGATTTAATTTATTTTACAATCTACAAATAAAAAATCATTAAAAATGTTATTTTTCTTAAAAGTATTCTTACATTAGTATATTTTTGTGACACTTGCAACACCCTATTTTGTCATAATATTTCATAATTTTTTGCTTTATCTAGTATTAAATTGAAAAATTATTATGTGTTTGCACTTTTAAATTTGTTTTAATACTAAATTAATTTAAAATTCATACTAAAAGGTTTCATTTTAAGCATTTGTTTGCTATCCTATTTAAAGGGAAGCTATGGCTTCACCTCATTTTTCCTTAGATAAATCTGAAATGCTTAATAAAAATAACTATAATATATGGAAAATTCATGTTAAAACTAAATTTATGATTCGTAAGTTGTGGACTATTGTCATTGGGACTAAAACAACCCCTTCTAGATGACATGTGATCCTTGAGCTTACCAATGCATTTCAATAGAAATAGTAGGAAGCTATATCCATTATCTTGTGAAGTGTTAACGATAAATTCCTTATCCACATTGGTAATCAGGAGTCTCCTAAAGATGCTTGGAAACTCCTTGAATACATGCACAAAGGCACTCATCTCTCAAATATTATTAGTTAATCCTTGAATTACTAACTACACCTATGAAAGATGATGAGAAAGTTATGAATTTTCTTGCTCAAATTAAAAATATTAAAGCTCAGTTAGATGGATGCAATTTTTATTTGATTTAGGATCAATTAATTTATTTTATCATTCAGTTAAATATTCATAAAAAGTTTATAAATTTTATTTTAATTTTGAAATTTAAGTATCAAATTGAACAAGATATCCCTGACCTTACCACCTTATCTATTCTCCTGATTTAAGAAGAGCAAGTTATGAATAATTTTGATTCTAAAGAGAATGCCACTCATGCACTTCTCATATTAAATACTATGTTTGATAATAATAAGAACCATAAATCTAACCTTAATTCTAGCTCAAATGGGAGCAAGAAATCTGGTAATAAGAATCATACACCTAAGTTTAATAGAAATTGCAATTTGTGTGGTAAATTTGATCATAGAAGGGAAATATATTATAAAAATAAGAAGAAAATAAAAAATCAATCTTCTAAAAATAACGTAGGAAATAAATTTAATCAAAACAAGCAGAAGAATCAAAACCCTAATCAGGATAACAATTAGGATCAAAATGTTATTACTTTATATGATACTTTATTTGCTTCAAATAAAAATAAGTGGATTTTAGATAGTGGTGCATCACACCATATGACTTGTTTCTCTTATATTATGTGTGATTATATAGATATCTCTAAAAGTATTTACTTAGGAGATAATTTATTTTTATGAGAGGATCCTTCCTGAACAAATTAGCATATAATTGTAATACTTGAAATAAACTATGAAAAATCAACAATATATTGAATGAAATAAATAAAACTGAATTACAATAGTAGAATTACAAAATCAATGGCCTCTTCAAGAGGGCAACCTCCTTTTAGCAAGCTCAATTCAATATAATTCATGGATGCCTTCATTAGGACTTAACACTGACTTAAATACTAATTCTATTCTAACAACTATTTCATCTCATGCATGTGGGATAAAACAAATATGCTCTAGGGATGACTTACAAAGTATATGTGTCCAAAGAAACTACTATGCTAATAATGTAAATAAAAGATTAGAACATGGGTTCCTAACATCCCCTCCCTTTAGGAAAAATATTTGTCTTCAAATCTTCAATTGAGGAAAGCATTTCTGAATCTAGAATTATGGTTCCCATGTGACATATTTGGGCTATAGTCCTTGCCACTAAATTAAAAATTTTGTGATGGTGTGACAATGAAGTTGGTGAGTATGTCAAGCCAAGACTGCTTATAGTTCAAGAAGGAGGGAGCCTTCATTATCAAGTTTTGGTAAGACTATTTGTGCTTGAATGTTGATGCCAAGAACTCTCTTCAGACATGAGACATGAAATACTAGGTGAATGCAAGAGGAAGGTGGAAGCTCCAACTTGTAAGCAACAGACCCAATCTACTGGAGAACCTTATATGGAACATAAAACTTAAGGGCAAGATTTTGACACCCCTTTTATTTTAGGGATGATTGTTTATAAGGTTGGAGGCAAAGAAAAACCATATCACCTACTTGAAAGGTACGCTTAGAGCAGTGTTGATCAGCCTATTGCTTCATGCAATTTTATGCCAAATGAAGATTGTCCTGTAAGATGTGGAGAATTTGATCTCGATGGCAAAGAGTAGTATCAACTGCCTAAACTGATGAACTTCCAAGTGTATATAGGAGAAGTGATGGGGGCACTTACCCATAAACTACTTCATATGAGGTTATTTTAGTAGAGCTGTGGTAGGATGTATTATACCACTATTCTAAAAGAGGTAACCATTTGACCCACCGATGTGGATGCTCTATGACAAAACAATGAAGATAGGTTTTCAAATATTTATTGACAATTTTGATCAAGCCATCAGTTTGTGGATGATATCTCAAACTCATTTTTAATTATGCACCCAGATGCATGAAGAGTTCTTTCCAAAAATAGCTACTGAAGGTGGAATCATGATCTGAGATAATAGAAGCAAGAATACCATGGAGTCATAATATATGATCAATAAATGTCTGAGTAATGGTATAAGTAGTTTAGGGATGGGCCAAATTGTAAAAATGAGCATAATTAGAGAGGTGATCCACTATGACAAGAATCACTGATTTACCACCAGATTTCAAGAGGCCTTTAATGAAATCCATGGAAATCTTGGTCCAAATTTGTGTGGGAATGGGAAGCGTTTGGAGTAGACTAGGTGGGGTAACTGTTTCACCTTTAGTATGTTGGCAGATATCACATTCAATAATAAATGTTTTTATATCCTTCTTGAGTCCGTGCCAAAAGAAATTATGATGAAGTCTCTTGTACGTTTTCAAAAACCCTGAATGACTAGTAAAAGGGGAAGCATGAATCTACTATAAAATTATTTGTTTGAACTTAGAGCATGTTGGTAGCATTAGGTGACCTTTATATCTCAATTTGTGCCCATCCCAAGTATAATGAGATTTAGCAGATGGATCAATAGATAGTTGAAGAATGAGTTATTGGGTTGGGATATCATTATGCCACTCATTTTGAAGATCATGGAGCCAAGTGGAAATGGGAAGAAAGACTACACAGAGGTGCACTAGATCTATAAAATGGTGAGAGAGAGCATCAACCACCTAGTTTTCCTTACCTTTTTTGTAGGTAATTTCATAATTGTATCCCATGAGTTTAGAAACCCATTTTTGTTGCTCTAGAGAAGATACCCATTATTCTAAAAAATATTTGAGGCTTTGATGGTTGATTTTAATGCAAAAGTGTCAGCCAATCAAATAGGGATGCCATTTGTGAACTAATTGAAAAATAGCCATCATCTATTTTTCATATGTGGAACATACCAAATTACTTCTAGTTAGGGCCTTACTGGTGAAGGTGATGGGATGACCCTCCTGCATAAGTACAACACCAAGACCTATTCCACATGCATCACACTTAAGCATAAATGGCTTGGAGAAATTGGGTATGGCCAAGACTAGCGTGGTGCACATGGCATGTTTAAGGTCATCAAATGCTTGAGAAGATGTAGGTGACCATGCAAATGCATCTTTTTTTAGCATAACTATTAATGGAGCTACAATTATGCCATAATCCTTGAAATTTTTTTTGTAGTATCTTGTCAAACCAATAAATCCATATAAGCTTTTAAGGGTATTTGGTTGGGACCAATTTGTCATAGCTACAATTTTGGTGGGGTTGACATGAACATCATCAAATACGATAATATGTCCCAAATACTCCACCTCTATTTTCTCAATTTTTTTTTTAATGTTTTACACATATGTGGTTAGCATCAAGAATGCCCAAGGTGATGTCAAGGTGGTGGAGGTGATCCTCCCATGTGAGACTGTAGATAATAATGTTGTCAAAGAAGACTAAGAGAAACTTTTACAAAAAGGGGCAAAATACTTGGTTCATCAAACTGTGGAAGGTGGAGGGGGCATTAGTAAGCCAAAATGTCATGACAAGGAACTCATAGTGGCCATCATGTGTACAAAAGGATATATTAGGAATGTCAGCATCATGAAGACAAATTTGGTGATACCCAAAGCGTAGGTCTAATTTGGAGAAAAATTGTGCTCCATGGAGTTCATCAATAAGTTCATCAATGATGGGGATTGTAAACTTATCCTTGATGGTTAGTTGTTAATATCTCATTAATCAATGCTGAGATGCCAAGAACCATCCTTCTTATGAACAAGCAATACTGGTGAATAATATAGACTAGTGATGGGTCAAATAACCCCAACCTACAGGAGATCATGAATGATATTTTTGATCTCAGTATTTTGATGAAATGGGTACTGATAGGGTTGAATATAGGGAGGTGAACTATTAGGAACTAGTGGGATGTGATGGTCTTGAGGTCGGTGAGGTGGAAATTTAGTAGGTTATCAAAAATTAAGGCATGCTTGACCAAAAGGTTGTGCAAGTCAGAAGGTGGATGAGAGTCTGGTGGTGAAGTATTATGAAGAGAAAAGAGTTGGGAAATGATGTTGTGGGATCCCTATTTGAGAAGTTTCTTCATGCAATGAGAGCTGACAGTGCTGGTGGAGCCTAGATGAAGGCCTTGTAGGGTGTATTTCTTTACTTTCTCTAAGAGGTATATCCAAAGCTCTAAAAAGTCCCAAAGGATGGGTCCAAGTGTTCATAACCACTGGGCACCAAGAAAAACATTACATCCCCCTAAAGATAAAGAAAACATGTTGGCCTAAATGTTATAGTCACCCAATAAAATAAAAAACATTACGACACTTTCCCTTGTAAGGTAATGTGCCTCCATTGGCAATCATGACCTGAAAACTAGAATATGTGTGGATAAAACAATCTGCTTGCTTGGTGACCTAAGGGTTGATGAAGTTGTGAGTGCTTATAGAGTCAATAAGGATGGTGAGGAGTTGATTTTTAAAATAAACTTAGATACACATCATTTGAGGGGTGGTGACTCCCACCAAAGCATGCATGGATATTTTTAGAGGGAAGTATGGGTGTAGAGAATCATCAACTTCTTGTGTGTTCTCTTCAGTAGTATCTTCATAATCTTCAATATTTGATGGAGAATCAACGTCTAGTAAGTACAATATTTGCTTGATGTATTTGTACCCTAGAACCCATCTATCATCACAATTGTAATAAATCCCTTTCTCATGATGTGCATGCATTTTATCTCCTATGAGACATTTGATGGGGGTTGTTCTAGAATTGGGTTATTAGAAAGAGGGCTTGGAGGGTGCTCAATTAGAAGTGCAATACTGGGTAGTGCTTTTGTTTTCAGTGAGTTTTGTGAGACCCAAAGCTACCATCATGGACTGAGGTTGAAACATCTTGACCTTAGAGAAAATGGGCTCTTTGAGGCCACTAATAAAATAACTCTTGAATAAGTCATCTGATAACCCTTCAGTATGATTTGCCAACTTCTTAAATTCAATTTGATAATCATGAATGGTGCCTATCTAATGAAGTTTGGTGAGGGTTCCCATAAAATCCTTGAATGCTGAGAAACTGAACCTACCAAAAAGTAAAGATGCAAAAGTCATCCAATCAGGTTCATCATTAGATTTGAAATACCAACGGTACCATTGGAGTGCCTCTAGTTTTAAGTGGAAGGAAGCAATTAGAACTTTGTTGAGATGATAAGTATTATGAAATTTGAAGTATTGCTCGACATGATAAATCTAACCTGTCAGGTCTATACCATTAAATCATGGAATGTCTAATTTGGTCCCACATGGTGGGTGGGTGGAAAAAACATTATTCTTAGAAGAAGACTCCATCTTCTGTAATCTACTAAGCAAAAGTCCATTCTATTCATTCAATCCACACACCATATCAGCTAAGTTAGTGACTTGGGTCATCAAAGCTACAAGTTATTCCTCCATGATCTTGGTGCCTGCACGTGTGACTACCATAGCCTATTTCTTTTCTTTTTTACAATAGATGGGACATATAAAGTTAGGACATGTTTAGTAAATGAATTTTTTAATGTGGACAAAATTGGGAGGGGTAAAGGTACTTTTACTAATTTTTTTTGCATAGAAGTATGATTGATGAAGATGAGGGCAGTTTTAGAGAGAAAAATGGAAAAATTTATCAAAGAGGGATTAAGACGTAGAAAAGAGAAATGAATACTGTGTAAATTTTTTGAGGCAAACAGACAAAAACTAAAAAAGTTATGATAGAATTAAAACAAATAGAAAAATGAGATTTGAGGGAATTTAGAGTGAAATTGGGATATGGGACCTCATAGAATAAAATGTGGAGAATTAAATTTCAGGTGTCTTGGTAAATTTTGAGAAGCAATAGGGCTACAAATGGGAAGATATTGCAAAAAATGAAAAATTTCAATGTTTTTTTTTCCTAATTTCTAGTTTTCTACTGCTCTGTTGATAGTCCTCTGAAACTTATATGGTTTTATAAATTGTTCTACTTTTTGATCTACCTAACGGAAATGGACCTTAGGTTTGAATGGTTGCCTAAAAGCTTTTTGTGAAATCACTCTGGCCACCAATGCCATCTGAATGAGTACCACTCTCAAAATTATTTTTGGCCATAGATTTACCTCTTAGCGATAACTTTTGGTTTTCCTCATGGGTGGGAACTAGTCAATCAGGAAGGGGTCATTGTCCATTTTGCTAGTAGGTCCTCTCAATGAGCCAAATACTTTGGGGTTCCTGTGGTACTCCTCATAATGAGTTTTAAGGATTTCACCCAAGCACTTCCCATAGTTAAACAGATAGGTTTTACCCTGATCTAAAATAGAAAATAAAATCTAGAACAAAACACAAATGCGGTGTGGTTGAGAAAAAAATCACAATCTTTGGTGAGGTCTTATTGCCAAAATGAAATTTTAGATCTAGATAGTCACATGAAAGGGGTGAGAATGGATCTATTACCACTTTCTGATCACTAGGGCCTAATTATGGTAAGGTTAGAGCATACAGTGGGTAGCATAAAAATAAATTCTCTCTGATATCAGATGAGAGGATCCTTCCTGAATAAATTAGCATATAATTGCAATACACAAAATAAACTACACAAAATCAACAATTTATTGAATGAAATAAAAAGAACTAAATTATAATAGCAAAATTGTAGAATCATTGGCCTCTTCGAGGGGACAACCTCCTTTGAGAAATATCAATTCAACATAATTTGTGGATGCCTTCATTGGGTCTTAACAATGACTTAAATACTAATTCTATTCTAACAACTATTTCATCTAATGCATGTGGGATAAAAAAAATATGCTCCACGGATGACTTACAAAGCATATGCATCCAAAATAACTACTATACTAATAATATAAATAGAAGAGTATAACACGGGTTCCTAACATTTTAAAAGCAACTAAATAGGGAAAATCAATGTTTTCAAATGTTGTTACTATAAATGATGTTTCTATGTATCTAAGTTTACAAAAAAATTGCTATCTTATTCTCAACTTAAACATGATAATTTTATTATAAGATTACTTAAAGATAAATGGTCCATTATAGATCAATCTGATTCCTTAATTATTGAAAATTTTCAAAAGAATAATTTATATATCTTTTCTCCTTATACATATTTTCTTTCATCGCATAGTAAGAATGAATCTTAATTATGGCATGAAAGATTTGGACATGTTAATTTTAGAAGTTTACATGACATGTATACGAATAATATTATTGTTGGAATTCCTTATATCCCCTCTGATCATAAAACTTGTGATGGTTGCTTATGTGGTAAGCAACATACTAACCCCTTTCATAAGAATCATGATGCAAATTCCTTTCATCCTTTAGAATTGATTCATAGTGATGTTGTAGGACCTCTTGAAGTTATATATTTTAATGGTTTTATATATTATGTTACTTTTATTGATTATTACACTAGAATGATCTAGCCTTTTTCAATTAAAAATAAATCTAATGTGTGTTGTCTAAAATCAAGGAATTTAATACTAATTTTTGAAATGCATTTGATTTTTCTATTAAGAAATTAAAAATTGATAATGGTGGTGAATATGTTAGTAAATAGTTTGATTATTTTTGTATTAGTTATGATATTCAAAGATAATTAACAACTTCCTATTCCCCTTAGAAAAATGATATTGATGAAAGAAAAAACCACACCATCATAGAAATGGATAGAATAATGTTGTAATCTGCAAATGTTCCTAAATTTTTATGGGTCAAAGTCATGAATAATACTATGCATATTCTGAATAGAATATTTGCTTAATATTTTAATTTTTATACATCAACAGTACATGTATGCACATAGCATTTCATTTGTGTTGATAAAACTATCCTATTGTTACTTTAGAGATAGTAACTATATTGATAGTGTCTCATCTACATTATATTTGTTAGTAAAATTATTTAGTATTGATTCTTGAAAATAATAAATTACAATTATATTTCAAGAGATATATTTGTCTTAGATTATATATATATATATATATATATATATATATATAATTTTCAATTTAGTTAGCATTGAAATACATTATATGAGTAAGTGCACAAAGTTGGGGGACAAAAAGTGGCCTACCCATGGACATGATTTTCCTAAAATTTCAAAAATCTAAACTTCTATAGAAAATTTGAGATATCTACACTTCAAATTTGAAGATGGTGTAAGAACATAAAATGTAGAATTTCAAGTCTAGTTTATAAAACATTATTTTTCAAACAAAATGGTTAAGTATAACTAGGTCAAACATCTAAAATTTGAAGAGGAACTCATTTTTTTCATAAAACATAGTAGATAGATGGTCGTGCAGTGCACCATTTTTTGAAAAGCATTTAATATTCTATGAAATACTTTGGGGAAAATTTAGATAAGATATTCTAGTTTATGACTTATATTTTTTTATATTTTTCAATGAATACATTTTTTTTTCAAGTAAATAGATCCTTAAAACTAACAAAAAAATGGATAGCCATCTATGTGATGCACCTAACTACTTCAAAAAAACAAAAATCATTTTTTTGAATATGTGCAGAATTAGGCCTAGTTTGTGACCATATAACTTGTCTTTAACTTGGATCAATGAAAGATAAATTACATGAACATGTATAGGCATGTATGTTTTGTGGCATGTAGTGGCCTAAAAAATCTATATTTAGAAATCAATATAGTTTGAAACCTTAAAATAGTCCAAAAATTATAAAAATCATATTTTTGGAAAGAGGAGAGCACGCAAATCACTATCATATTAAGTTTTTGAATTTTCACATTGAAATTATTAGTGTATTTGGCAATCAAAGTTGAATTTTGTTGTTTTTTTATCATAACTCTCAAAACTTGATTGTACATTAACAGTCCAAGCCATTATTGAGCCAAAATACATAGGAATTGAATTTAAATTCAAATAGCCTGATCACATTAATGTATAATGTGATCACATTAATGTATAATGTGATCACATTAACAGATAACACAATCACATTATTGTAAAAATAATAACATGATTTTATTACTATTATTTTGCATTTTTAAGTAATGAACATATAGATGGAACAAATGTTGGTTAATAGGTAACACGATCATATTATTAATAACGTGATCATTGTCAGGATGCGAAACACCGAAAGCATACAATTGATTACCAAAATACCAAGCAACTATAATATGCGAAAATAACCAGATTCACCAAGTAACTAGAATTCATAATAACACAGCATATGAGAGACAATACACAACTTGTATTAACACTTTATACAGAAAAGAATACAATAAAGAAGATGCCACTTCTTCTCCACCACCTTACAGAGGTTTCCCACACCTCAAGTGAACAGTAATTCTTCTCCCCAAAGCTCTCCCTCTCACAGGTCCCAACACCCAACTCAAATACAGAGTTGGTGTTCACCTCCCGTGCTCCACGCACAACACAAGTGCTCCACGCACTCCACAAGCACTCCACCTGCTCCACAAGTACTCAAAGTACTTCAAGTAGATCTCCCATGAATCTGCAACAACCTGCAATTCAACAGACCATACTTATGGAAGGAACTCCCTTGCCTTCCTCTCTGCTCTATCCGAGTACACACCTGTACTCCAAGTAGATCCTGCCTGATACTGCTCCCTGTTGTGTTGCTGTCTATATGACCTTGCACACCTGCAAATCAAACAATGGTTCTGCTCACCTGTGAACCTCGACCTTGCACACACATACACCTGCAGATCAATGATCTTACTTACCATGTAGATCTCCTATATAGGCCATGCAACTGTGACCAAGATCCTACACTCCTGAAGAACCCAGCTGGCTCTCCAATCCAGCACCAACACACCTGTTACTGAGGCACTAGGAGGAACGCACCATTGCTCTACCTCACACATAGAAGGAGCTTATAATTATGCTCTCTTACTCCCTAGCACACGTTTACAATACAACCATGAGTATATTATATAGATCTCATCCAAACAATAATTAGACATCTAATTACAATAATTAGATCTGCAGCTCTCAGTCTAAAAATAGATCTCTTCATGCAAACACTTGGTTCGTTAGCTAACTACCCGTAACAAGCGTAGTCTGAACCACACAGGCGACTGACGTCGGTCCTTGTCTGCCTGGAGGTGACCGACGTCGGCCGATATATGACCGACGTCGGTTGCTTCCCTTTGCTATCCTGCCGACGTCGGCTGATCAGACTGACCCCAACTTCTCTGTAACTCAGCAACCTTCAGCAACCTCCTCTCCTATTTGCATCAGTGAAGCTTTTAGCTCCACAATCCTAACAATCTCCCACTTGGAGATAAACAGCTGCACTGTACCTATACCTGTACCCTGTCTAATCTGTTTCCTGGTTTATATCCCTCTTCAAGCTCCCACCTGAAGACAACCCACCACACATCCTGTGGTGTACCTCCTGTCATCCGAGTACCCTGCCACATCCGAACCTACAACACCTGTAGTGAAGTCCTGACCCTGCACAACAACACCTGCTGCTGGTCCCTCTCAAAAAATTGAGAACCCACTTCCCTGAATTGACTCCTAACTCTGACAGCTCCCACTGCATGGGAATACTCAGGTCTATACCAGACCTCATGTGATTTTAGACACTGTACCTGTCCAGCCCTTAGTGTGCTCCGGCTCTGCATCCCGAACCTCGCCAACACTTGATTCACATCAGCTCCCACTCGAGACAAAATCAACCTGTGATCTCCATGCCTCCCATGTCAAAGAATTCCGCTGCTCCAAACTCCTCATGACATGCCACTGAACTAATCTTACCCTTAGCTCAGCAAAACCCTGTATGTACACCCTTGCTAGCTAGCATACTATCCACATACAGCAATAGAATGATGTTGCAATCATCATCCCCCTGGTAAGTCAAACCATAGTAGTTACCTGACACTGACTGAAGCCATGCTTCGTCCTCCACCTGTCAAAACCTGTACCACTGTCCTGTAGCTACCTCAAGACCATATGCCTGGTCTTCCGTCTCACGTATTCATTCTCTCTATTCTTCTACTAAGGCATCCATTCATCTCTATGCTTTCATCCAGCTGGCAAACCTACCAAAACACCCATCTGGTTCTGCTCCAAGGAATCACATCCTCATCCATGCCAAGCTCACACCTGTTTCCTAGATCCTCCCTGCTATACAATCAGCAACAAGTATGAAGAAGAGGAACAAAAATTTGAGGGCCTACTTACGCCTTCAGTCGTCCGTATGGGTGTTTGAGACTCCTTGACAGCGTGCTATCCACCCAAAATTTGTTACAGTGACCGACCTCGGTCACTCCACAGTCTGCATCCGACCGACGTCGATTCCATGCATCTGTACCTGATTACCAACCTACCAGCGCTGGTGTCCCTGCTACCGACGTCGGTCCTCCTGACCGACATCAGTCTTACATACTACCGACGTCGGTCCCATGACCGACGTCGATCTTACTCTGCCCGACATCACCAGCTTCGATCTGCACATGACCGACATCGGCACCTGTCTGTTCGACGCCGATTCCTCCTGACCGATGTTGGTGTCTGTGTTCACCTATGAGTGATGACTTTTTACCCGTGAGCTCCTTTGGATCAAAACCCATGTCCAAACTGCTCTGCTCAGAAGTATCCAGCCTCATCCACTGAACTCTGTCTGCCATCTCCTCCAAGAACACCAAGGCTTTCCAGTTCTTAAGCCTGTCAAATATATCTGTCTTCCGCTTAAGAACATGCATCTCCTTCCTGCTCATGTGACCAAGCCTACGAAGCCACGTCTCCGCAACAGAAGAAGAATTAGTAATATAAACAAGCAGATAAAGTGTACCTATTTTATTACCACCAGCTAATTCAAGTGCTACCACTGTGAGAGTTCTTGTGTATCTCTCATCACCCAATCTTTCTGAAGAAATTAGCCATATCTCCAAACCTGGGACCTGCATGACCTTCATCAACACCTGTGTGTTGGCTGCCTGCAATTTCAGCTTCACTTCCCCTTTGCCAATTCTTTGGCAAGGCTTACCAGCTCCTCTACCTGGGGCTGCATGGAAAGAGGCAACCGAATCTTTTATCCAAGATTCAACTTTATCCAAGAAACTTGCAAACACATCCTGTGCAACAACACCTGCTACATCTGTATCTTCAGTTTCTTCATGCTGCTCTGTTACCAACCAACAATCTTCTTTTCCCTGCTCTTTCTTTCCATAGGACCGTGAGTAACCGTCTGTGCTTTTCAACTCCTCCATTCTTAGCTTACTTTGATCTGCCGTTGCTCTACTCCCACTCGATCAGAAACCCCTGAGAGTGCCCTGTAACCAAACACAACCTGCTTCCTGCAACCTTAGCTCTGATACCACTTGTCAGGATGCGAAACATCGAAAGCATACAATTGATTACCAAAATACCAAGCAACTATAATATGCGAAAATAACCAGATTCACCAAGTAACTAGAATTCAGAATAACACAGCATATGAGAGACAATACACAACTTGTATTAACACTTTATACAGAAAAGAATACAATAAAGAAGATGCCACTTCTTCTCCACCACCTTACAGAGGTTTCCCACACCTCAAGTGAACAATAATTCTTCTCCCCAAAGCTCTCCCTCTCACAGGTCCCAACACCCAACTCAAATACAGAGTTGGTGTTCACCTCCCGTGCTCCACGCACAACACAAGTGCTCCACGCACTCCACAAGCACTCCACGTGCTCCACAAGTACTCAAAGTACTTCAAGTAGATCTCCCATGAATCTGCAACAACCTGCAATTCAACAGACCATACTTGTGGAAGGAACTCCCTTGCCTTCCTCTCTGCTCTATCCGAGTACACACCTGTACTCCAAGTAGATCCTACCTGATACTGCTCCCTGTTGTGTTGCTGTCTATATGACCTTGCACACCTGCAAATCAAATAACGGTTCTGCTCACCTGTGAACCTCGACCTTGCACACACATACACCTACAGATCAACGATCTTACTTACCATGTAGATCTCCTATATAGGCCATGCAACTGTGACCAAGATCCTACACTCCTGAAGAACCCAGCTGGCTCTCCAATCCAGCACCAACACACCTAGTACTGAGGCACTAGGAGGAACGCACCATTGCTCTACCTCACACACAGAAGGAGCTTATAATTATGCTCTCTTACTCCCTAGCACACGTTTCCAATACAACCATGAGTCTATTATATAGATCTCATCCAAACAATAATTAGACATCTAATTACAATAATTAGATCCGCAGCTCTCAGTCTAAAAATAGATCTCTTCATGCAAACACTTGGTTCGTTAGCTAACTACCCGTAACAAGCGCAGTCTGAACCACACAGGCGACCGACGTCGGTCCCTGTCTGCCTGGAGGTGACCGACGTCGGCCGATATATGACCGACGTCGGTTGCTTCCCTTTGCTATCCTGCCGACGTCGGCTGATCAGACCGACCCCAACTTCTCTGCAACTCAGCAACCTTCAGCAACCTCCTCTCTTGTTTGCATCAGTGAAGCTTTTAGCTCCACAATCCTAACAATCATGTTATTGATAACATGATCGCATTCCTATTATTTTTCCCATAAAATCATGTGAGAGTTGGACATAAAGGTAACTTTGGCTAGAAGCTTATATTTACTATAAATGTTACATTTATTTTCTTATATTTATTTTAGTAAATATAAGAAATTAGGGTTGCTCAACATCAAATAGAGTTAGTCTCATAACTACACGCCTTACGATATGGAAAATAGTTTTTCAAAATCTAATTTGGTCAATACTTAGGCATTTTTAGGGTCTAAATATTAAAACTAGAGATTTTAGGATATAATTTTTGTAATTGATGTCCATTTTTGGTAAACATATAATCATTTTTTAGTTTTTTGTGCCTTTCAGATTGATTCTTGGTATTTATAGGAGTCTTAAGTTTGTCAAAATTAAAATTTTAAAACCACTCACTTTGAAATTAATGCAAAGTGGTGTGATTAGGGTAGCATAGGTCATATTGATGACCTACACACATCAAATGACCACTTTTTGTTAATTTCACTTTTTCATTATCCATCCCTCATCCTTGATCACTTCTTTCTCATGCCTCATCAACCCTAATCACTCTCTCATCATTATTCATTATCTCTAATCACTCCCTCATTGACCCTCACTATCCCTAATCATCTCTAATCATTTCCTTATCATCTATAATCACTTCTTGATTGACCCTCACTATCACTCATCATCCCTAATCACTCCTTGTACTTCATCATCCTTAATCACTCTTTCCTCATTGATCATCATATCTAATCACTTCCTCATCCCTATTCACTCCCCCCTCATCCCTCCTCATCCATAATCACTCCCTCATTGACCTTCATTATCTCTCATCATATCTAATCACTCTTTAATTGATTATTACCATCTTTAATCAATCCTTCCTCATCTCTCATAATCCCTAATTAATATTTATTCATCCCTCATCATCACTAATCACTCCTTCTTAATCCCTCATCATCACTAATCACTCCTCATTGACCCTTACTATCCCTCACCATCCCTCATCACTCCATCATTGACCCTCACTATCCTTTACCATCCCTAATCACTCTGTCATCATCTAATGTAAGTATATACTCTAAAGATATCTTTGATTCCAATCATATGTTGTATAATCCATTATAATATAAATTAACTCTTTTCTCAGACTTGTGTTGTCAATACCCATTTGTGATAGTCAATTTTATTACTAAATGAATTGAATGATCTTCCAAATTTATAGTCAAGTAACATAAGTAATAACATAAAATAGATTCTAAATTTTAGTTCATCGAATTATCTTTGTTGTTTAAATGACTAGATGAAGCTTTATTCGATTCCACTTTTGATATTTTTATTCAAAAAATAAAAATTAAACACAAATCTCTTGTATAATTTTATAATTCTAAGAATATTTGAATCATATCCAAATTTATTTAGTGTTATTGATTCTTGTATGACTTCAATCTTGGTCAAGTTCACACATGCACTCTTTGTGTGTGTAATATGTCCCAAATATGAAACACTAGTTTAATATGGTGTAGGTGTTCAACCCATTTTTTCTAAAGATTAAGATATCATCAAGGTAGATTGAAAAAATGACATAAGTAAAGGGCATGAAGATGCCATTCAACATCATGAAACGAATGAGTTCATTACATGAGTTAACCTAAAAGTCATAAACAACTAGTCAATCAATACTTCCTTTATTTTTAAAGCTATATTCCAAATGTTTAGAGGTTTAACATGAATATTATAATACCAAAACTTAAGATCAATTTTGGAAAATAATTATACACCATGGATATGGCAGAAAAATGCCTTAATATTTAAATGAGGATAATATTTCTTCACTTTAATCTTGTTAATATATTTTTAATTGATTTACAACTTTGGCACAAACATAATTGGGCTTCTGCAAGGCAATTATTTAGGCATGATGCATTCGTTAACCGTTAACCATGATTTCATATATCTACCACTTGATCTATTTATTCTCTATAAATGATATGTTGTATAAAGAGCTTTTAGGTAGAGGTAGTTAAGGGATAAAATCAATAGTATTGTTTAGTGTATAGTATGTAGGAACTTATTTAGGTGACTGAAAAATATCCTTGTATTCATCTAGTTTATGGCTCAATTATTGTCTTTGTTATTTTTGGATAAACCACATTATGATATGGTGACATAAGGATGTTATTAAATTTACTTCTTACCATCAAGAGTATACTTATTAATAGAACTGATAAGATTATTGAACTTCCTAGCACTACTGACTGAAAGCTTATGAATTAATTATGATATATGGTATTTTAGATCATGACAATTTATCATAAAATTTCAAGGATTTACTTCATAAGCTACATGTCAATGGTAAATAAATGGTTGAACACATGTAAAACATCACATGCCTCTAATGGTGAGATGTCATAAAGGATTGCATCTTTAAAAAGTTTGATTTTTTACACCAAATGACACTACTAGGTGATCCATTTCTCAAGGCCTACACTAACCATACATTAGCATATGGTTATGGATGATGTATAAATTTCAAGTTCAATTTTTAAAGATATGCTTTAGGAGAAATAAAATTCTTCTAAATTCCATTGGAAATGATGAAGTGTATTGGCTCACCATTGATCTAATTTGTTAGTGAAACAATATTTTTTATTCATATAATTTATTTTTAGGGGAAGTAGAGATATTTTTAATATCGACCATATCATTGGGTTCATAATCTATTATATACTTACCTTTTTATAGTGATATATAACTTGTACCCACATCTTGAGATGTACAAGTAGAGAGATCATTGTGTGACACTCTTCATTGGATTGAATATTGAATTTATGAATTAAGCACCACTTTTTAATCTTAGAATACTTATTATAATCATTTGAAAATTATTTTCCACTCTCTAGTATGATGATTCAATCAACAGTCTTACAAATAGAAGGCCTTCAATGTAATTATTCAAATCATAAAATGTCCTCATATAGAAAGCAATTGATTATTTTTAGGAAATCACATAACTTAGTGATCCTCATGTATTTACTACCCATTTTTGGTGCTATGGTGGTTTTACTTCTCTTTTTTTGGTATATTTTCAATTGTGAATTACATCATTTCTAATAGGCCCATAATTTTTCACAGGTGTTAAATATTTATGTTTGAAATTTGCCTCCACATCATTTTGATCATTATGTCTTATATTTTATGATATCAATCAACTCTCCACTTGTAGCTCCTAACATTGTTAAACCACAACAAAATACCACCATAAAGGTATTGGATGGAGTGTTTAAGGATGAGGAGGGATGGAGAGGAATTGAGTAGAGATGATGAGGGAGTCAATAGGGATGATGAGGGATGGTGAGACTCAATGATGGAGTGATTAGGGATGGTGAGGATTAATGAGGGAGTGATTAGGGGTGATGCGAGATGATGAATGAGTGATTAGAGATGATGAGGTATGATAAAGTAGTGATTAAAGATGTTGAGGGATGGTGAGGGTTAATGAGGGAGTGATTATAAATGATGAATAATGGTGAGGGTCAATAAGGGAGTGATTAGGGATGAGGAGTGAGTGATTATGGATGATGAAGTAGTGATTAGGGATGGTGAGATCCAATGAGGGAGTGATTAGGGATGACAAGGGATGACAAGAGTCAATGAAAAAGTGATTAGGTATGATGGAGTGATTAAAGATGATGATGGATGGTGAGTGTCAATGAGGGAGTGATGAGGGATAAAGAGTGAGTGATTAGGGATGATGAGGGATAGTGAGGGTCAATGAGGGAGTAGTCATGGATGATGAGGGAGTGATTAGAGATGATTAGGGATAGTGAGGATCAATGATGGAGTGATTAGGGACAATAAATAATGATGAGAGAGTGATTAGGGGTGATGAGGTATGAGTAAAAAGTGATCAGGTATGAGGGAGGGATGATGAATGAGTGAAATTAACACAAAGTGGTCATTTTATGTGTGTAGGTCATCAATGTGATCTATGCTACCCCAATCACACCACTTTGCATCAATTTCAAAGTGATTGGTTTAAAAAATTTAGTTTTGACAAATCTAAGACTCTTAAAAATGCCAAGAATCAATTTAGAAGGCACAAAAACCTAAAAAATGACTATATGTTTACCAAAAATAGACATCAATTGCAAAAATTATGTTTTGAAATCCCTAGGTTTAATATTTAGACCCTGAAAATGCCTAAAACTGACCAGATTGGATTTTGAATAACTATTTTCCATATCATAAGGCATGGAACTATGAGACCAACTCTATCAGATGCTGAGTGACCCTAATTTCTTATATTTACTAAAATAAATTTAAATTATAAGAAAATAAATGTAACATTTAGAGTAATAAATATAAGCTTTTGACCAAAGTTACCTTCATGTGCAACTCCCACATGCTTTTATGTATAAAATAATAGGAACTTAATCAAATTATCAATAACATGATCATGTTATCAATAAGATGATTGTGTTATTAATAATTCATTGGTATTACTTGTTAACCAACATTCACTTCATCTACATGTTTATTACTTTAATGTGCAAAATAACAAAAAATAATGTGATCACGTTATCTATTAACATGATTGTGTTATACATTAAGGTGATCACATTATGGCTCAATAATTGATGATCCATAATTTAAATAATGAGATCAAATTAATTAAATAACAAGATCATGTTATTAGGTAACATGATCATGTTACCTAAAATGTCCATAGAATTATCCCCCAACTCAGTGCACTTACCCATATGCATAACATCATGATTAATTTAACAAAATGATCATATTTTAGTTATTGAATTTGGTAAGAAGATCATGCTCAGTGAGTTTGGATCTTTTTTGTTTCAATTACTTAGATACTCTCATTTAATTATTTTATCATTTGATCGTTTATGTTAACATCTTTATATGCTTCATTTGATAATGAGATATGTCATGAAATGCAAAGTGTAAATGGAGTTTGTATTAATGGCTCTTCATCATTTACTTTAGTAAGCCTTCTATTCTTACATCTCTAAAATTATTTGTTTCAATCTCATATTTTTTTGATTTAATGATGGCACTTCATGCTAAAATTATTTATATTTGATGTATGAGAGTTTATACCTCAATATTTTATTGAAGCCTATTAAACTTACAAAGTTTTGATAAAACTCAAATGATAAAATGATTTTTTTTGCTAGTAGGATATCTAATGTTTGGTTAAATTTTGTATCATATTATCAGTAAATTATTATATGTGCATCACATACAATTGGGGATACTCATATTGTCAATATTGGAGATGTCCAATGATGAATTACATATAATAATTTATATTTTTCACTAACTTTGTAATCAAAGTAATGAAATTATTTTCCTAAAATATGATGAGATTGTTTTAAAACATGTTTTACCATAGAAAAACATATGTTATATTTTAATGTATGTGGTTTTGTAATGCTAACTATATTATTCTATCATTAATTTATTTTTGGATATATGTTTAAGTTCTGTATAGGTACACAACACCAACAATTTAAGCATATTGAAGTTGATGTGCATTTTATCGAAGAGAAAGTCCTTAATGGTGATATTAATATGCAATTTTGTCCTAGAGATGAAAAAGTGACAAATATCTTCACAAAACCAATTAGTGCTACCAAGTTTTGTCACTTTCATGCAATTCTGAGCCTCTCAAAATTTTTATTGAGGGGGAGTGTACATGATAATGTCATTTCCTAATGGTCATGTGTTCCTTATTATTCTCTATATTTCTTCTCATTGTAAATAATTATAACTTTGTGTAGAAGTTATGTTATTTAAGTAAACTTTGTGTGGAAGTTTTAATTTTATATCCTAATAGATTAAAAATATACTTTGTAATGGAGGTCATTATGTTATAAAAGGCTCCAAAAATGCTTAGTGATTATTCATGATAAATTATGAGATGTATTCTCACAATCATGCTAGCATATACTTAATTTTGAGTATTTTATATATTATAATTACTTTTGTTTCAAAACATGATGTTTGACATGATGAAGGTTTTTAAATCCTTCAAATGTGTACATATTATAATTCCTTTCTTTTTAGGTGACTATGACATTTATACTCACTTAGAATTAAGGGAGAGTGATAGAGAAATTAATGTCCAAGTGGTAATTATTAACCCTTAGATTTTATTAGTAATTAATTAAATAAATAATAATACATTATTTATTGACACGAGGTGAAAACCTTGTGAAAATAAATAATATCATTATAGTTATTTAATACTTATCAAGTACTTTAATTAATTGACTTTATCAGGATGGATGAACCCATTATTTTTACAATAGTCACCTCCCTTGATATATTAATATCAATAGGATTTTAACCTACTGTGAAAATACACTCAAATATGAAATTATTTTATCATATTCAACTTATGAGTTTTTTGAAGGCCATTCTATGAATAAGTTAGAAGTGAAGGCTTTGAATTGGGATGTGGAGTTTCTCAAATATATGAATATCATATTGGTGGGTTTTTTTACCTCTTTGAGATTTTATCATAGTAGCTACTTGTGTTCTGAGTCAATTTTTTAGTATTCAGTTATATACTTTGCTAATCAATTTCATATCTAGATCTTATATATTGGTTTATCAATTATTATAGTGGCTCCCTTTGGTGGTGCTTTTTAGGAACACTTATGAATCCTTATACTATTAGTGGTTTTGGGTGGTCATCTGGAGTTTTCCATTTATCCCTCCAAGCAAGAGGTTCCTAAGGAAAAAGATAGATAAAAATTAAATTATGGTTGGGAGTACATAATTGATACAATAGACCCATTATTTAGAAGTGGATGGAAGGATTGGGAGGATAAACTAGATGATTTTCCACCTTTTCCATAATTACTCATTGCTCTGATTGCTTAATGTTATTATTTTTAATTGTATTTATATGTCCATTGTTAGTTTTGTTTTCACATATTTTATTTGAAAAAATATTTATCTTTCTAATTTTATGTTTCTCCACTTTTGTCGATGTAACTGGCATTGTAATTTATCCACTCATGTTTTTTGTATGAATAACTTTATAACATAATATTTTATTAATATTCAAATATAAACATTTTAATAAAAATAAAATAAAATCGCATTCTAATATATTCCATAATGTTTTTGAACACACATTTCTTCCATTATTTTACTTCTTGTACTGTGTAAATTGTGCCTTCTTAAATTTATTAGAAAAGGTATCCTTACATCGACAGTTTCTAAAGGAATATATATTTTCCCAACTTACTTATATACTTTCAACAAAAAAGGAGAATAGCTTTAAAATTAATTTCCTTATGAAATGGTACTTTTATATATAGGTATTTTATTTATTAATAATATCACACCTTCCCAAAAAAATAATTAATTTATTTAATTTTATACACCTACAAGGCAATCATTTACATTTACAATGAAATCAAATATAAGTACATCTATTAAATGAAAAACTATCTTGCTTTATCTGGAACATATAACTCTAGCCTTCCTTCAATATTTATGTTCACTCTCTTATAAAGATAAACTATAATTAACTTGTAAGCTTCCCTAATCAAATAATATTTTTTGAGAAAATAAGATTTCTCAGCATATGAAAAAAGAAAACCATAACTAAAAAATTCTACTTTTTTTAAAGTTTGTGTTTACATACTCAATTGATTTTGAGCATATTAAAATGGAATTATAAAATAAAAATGAAGACCAAAAAATAAAAATCAATTTGACCACTATCATGGTAGTATCGCCACTATCAAATCCATTCTTGGGAGCTAATGACCATAGTTGGACAAGTTATGATCACTTTCAAAAGGATTTAACCATAATCAAAAAGACTATTTTGAGTCTCAAAATGCTTATTTTTATATTTAAAATTTGTTAAAAATGTGATAAAATTTGATGATTTTGGAACTTATTAGTTCTATGGGCTATCTTGGGGTGATACACTTGTGAACATGGTATAGTTGGTTTGGTATTGCATTTGGTCGTGCAAACATTATTATTTCTCAAGACTTAAAATTGTCTAAATCAATAATCATAAATAATATAATGATTCTATTTTTGTAATTAACTCAAATTTTATACATTTTGAATAATTTATAAAATTACTTTATTAAATTATGAATCTGACATAGACTATTAACTATTTTCACAATTTAGTGATATCATTTCACCTACTATGGCACACCTGAGAACATTTGAATCTGCATATTGACTTATTCGTGTATTGTGTCTAACATCTATTGAGGGTAGGGATTTGAGTGTGATTTTATCAATTACTTATTCTATTTGTCCTTATGTGAACATCATACTATCATGCTTTATCAATTCTATATTATCTATATCATGGAAATATCATTGTTATACCTTGATAAATTATTTATTGTTCATCATGGGGAAAATTATTTTATAACATGAGTCATGTGTTTTATTGATTACTTATTTTCTTAGTGGTGCATGCTTCACATCATACATTTTCTACATCAGGGACAAGATCTAGTCACATCCTTCTATCCATTTTCAATATAAGGGAATCCTATTATTGCACATTATTGATTACACCTTACTCACTAAGGTCATTATATACCCAAAATACTATATATTATACAATGTTATATTTTATTGGGTCCTTTTTTTTATAGTAAAGGAAGACCATTATCCTTACTTCTCACCCTTTGCTTAAATTGCTTCTAAGTCAACATACTAGTAATGGGTTTTGTGTTATTATTGAGATTTCACAATGTTATATTTTCAATGTTTTTAAATCTTATTTTGTTGCACATGATTTTTCATGGTTATTATAATTTTTTTATTTATCTATGTTATACATGGTGCACGTGATCATTTTATTTTGAGATGATTTATATTTGTGTTCATCTATCATCTCTAAAGGAGGAAAAAAAGTTATCTTATTTTATTCTTTGGTTACATGATTTGAAGTAGTTAAAATATGTCAAGGGATTACATAAAGGCTATAGATGTTTGCTTCTTTGGCCAAGAATATTTTTTTTCCATTGACAAGATGAATAGGATGTTAGGTTGTGGAGCTAAAATCTTCACTGATGCAAACGGAGGAGGTTGCTGAGTTGCAGAGCAACCGATGTCAGTCAGGCCAACCGACGTCGGTCATATATAGTGTGCAGAGCAACCGACATCAGTTAGGGGTCAACTGACATTGGTCAGATAGGAACCAACGTCGGTCACATATGTGTGCATGTGCATTTGCATGCGTTTCTAGAATTAGATTTTTTCTAATTTTAGGATGGACAGAGTGTTTGCATGTAAAGACTAATTTTAGTCTTGAGTCTGTGTTTCTAATTATTGTAATTGGGAAGTATAATTATTGTATGCCTTGGATCCTATTTAAGAGACCCATGGGGGCATGTATTGTAATTATCCAAGTAAGCAAGTAAGCAAGGTCAATTATATCTGCAAGTTGCAAGATCAAGGAGATCAGCTGAAGCTAGGGAATAACAACTCGATTATTGAGTTGATTGTAATTGAGAGAGAGAGAACTCTTGAGAGAAATACTGTACACCCAAGAGGTGTGGAAGAGTGAGATTTCTTCATTGTATTCTGGAAGAGTTTAATGCAAGATTGGTTGTTTCTTGTATCTCCTATTATTTGCTATTTCATATTTCTAGTTACCTATTACTTCTGGTTCAATTCCGTGTTTAGTTTCTTATATATAAAAGGTAATCAATTGTACTCCAGGATCCTAACAGTTGGTATCAGAGTAGGTTTATCAGAGCTTGGTTCACTAACACCTTGGTTTCAGAGTGTGTTAAGTGTTTGTTGATTACAGGTCACTCACAGGGGTTTCTGTTTGAGTGGGAGTCAAGCAATGATAGAAGAAAGTACACTAAGAATGAAAAAATTCAATGGCAAGAATTATCAATTATGGAGGATGTAGATAGAGGATTATCTATATTAGAAAGATCTGTACTTACCGTTGGGTGGGGTTTCATGCAAGCCCACATGTATGCAAGATGAAGAATGGAAGGTTCTTGATAGAAAGGCTCTAGGAGCTATAAGGTTGACCTTGGCAGCTTCTATGGTTTCCAACTTATCTCAGGCAAGGACAACGGTAGAGTTAATGGAATCTTTGGAAAATTTATATGAAAAACCCTCAGCTTCGAATAAATTATTTCTTATGAAGAAATTATTTAATTTACAAATGCTAGAAGGTGGATCGGTATATAGTCATCTTAGTGATTTCCATGGTTTGATAAACCAGTTAGATTCAGTCAATATAGTTTTTGATGATGAAATTAAGGCTCTCTTAATCTTATGCTCTTTACCTAAAAGTTGGCACAACTTGGTAATGGCAGTAAGTAATACTACGTCTGCTTCAAATATCTTGAAATTTTATGATGTTGTTAGTGTAATCTTGAATGAAGAAATTTGCAGGAAAAGCACAGGTGAGACATCAGGTAATGCTTTAAGTATTGAAAGCAGGGGATGGTAAAGAGAGAAGGGCAAGCAAGAGAAATCAAGGTGAAAGATAAGCAATGGATCCAAATCTAGGTATGGTAGTATAATCTGCTGGAATTGTGGAAAGAAAGGACATGCAAAGAAAGATTGTTGGTTGGTAGGAGATCAACATGAAGAAGTAGATGTTGCAGGTATTGTTGCACAGGATGCTATTATAGTTTCTTGGGATAGTCAGGTAGAATCATGGGTTTTAGATTCTGGTGCTTCTTTCCATGCAACCCCAAATAGAGAATTTTTTCATGATTATGTCTATGGAGACTTTGGAAAAGTTTATTTAGGGGATGGTAAGCCTTGTCAAATGGTTGGAAAAGGGAAAGTGCAGCTAAAATTGTAGATGGGCAACATATGGGTGTTGAAGGATGTCATGCATGTCCCAGTCCTGAAGAGGAGTCTAATTTCTGTAGGAAAGTTAGGTGATGAGGGTTGCACAGTTACTCTCACAGTGGAATCTTGGAAAGTTTCCAAGGTGCACTTGTATTGACAAGAGGTAAGAAAGTAGGTACACTTTATCTATCTACTTGTATTACTGATTCTCCTTCTATTTTATCTACTTCAGATGTAGATGCAAAGATGTGGCTTTATAGGCTTGGTCACATGAGTGAGAAGGGAATGGATGTTCTTAAGTCAAAAGGTAAGAGTTTAGATTTGAAAAGCATAGACCGAGATTTCTGTGAGCATTGTATGTTTGGGAAATAGGTGAAAGTGAGGTTCCTCACAATTGGGTCAACAAAGAAGAAGCACAGGTTGGAGCTTGTTCACATAGGTGTGTGGAGACCAGCTCAAGGAGCTTCTATTGGAGGATCACAGTGTTATGTTTCTGATGATGCTACAAGAAAGGATTGGGTTTATTGCATAAAGAGGAAATCTGATGTTTTTGACATATTTAAGAAATGAAAAGCCTTGGTTTTCAAGGAGAAGATGATGGACATAGATAAACTCAAGAGGCTGAATAATTTTGAGAAGGGCAGTGTTGATTTGGACAAGGTTATGATCCAAAATGAGCTCATGGGTAAAAATCATCACTCACAGGAAAACATAGTTACTAACGTCGGTCAGGTGAGAACCGATGTCGAACAGGCAAGAACCGACATTGATCATGTGCAGACCAAAGTCAGTGATGTCAGGTAGGTGGAAATTGATTCGGTCAGGGAACCGACGTCGGTAGTCAGGTCAATCGCATGGAATCAACATCGGTCGGATGCAGACTGAGAGATGATCAAGATCGGTCACTGTTAAAATAGATTTTGGGTGGACAGCAAGCTGTCAAGGAGTCTCAAACTCCCATGTGGAGGACTGAAAGGGTAATTAAGCCTCAAATTCATTATTCCCCTTCTTTATACTACTTATTGCTCACTGATGGTCAAGAACTAGGAATTTTTGAAGAGGCAATGCAGGTAGAATCCAGGAAACTGTGGGAGCATGGCATGAATGAGGAAATTGATTCCTTAGGAGAGAACCAAATGGGAGATTTGGTAGAGTTTCCAGTTGGGATGAAAGCACTAAAAGATGAATGGATTCCCAGGTTAAAGAAAGGAGAGAATGGACAGGTGAGACAGAAGGCCAAGTTATATGGTCTTGAGCAGGCTCCAGGACAATGGTGTTTAAGGTTTGACAGGTGTATAACAAAGCATGACTTTAGTCAATGTCAATGTGACCATTGTGTATATTTTACTAGGTTGAATAATGGTTGCGTCATTATCCTGTTACTGTATGTAGTGTATATGCTTGTTGCAAGGTCACACATGCAGGGATTTGCTGAGGTAAAGGTAAAGTTAGTTTAGAGGTTTGCCATGAAGGATTTGGGAGCAGCAAAATTCTTTGGCATGAGTATTTCTAGAGATAGGGAAAGTCACAGGTTGATTTTGTCTCCAGAGGATTATGTGAATAAGGTAGTGGAGAGGTTCAATATGTAGGATGTAGAACCGGTTAGCACACCTATGGTTGGAAAACTCATAGAACAGTGTCCTAAATCACATGATGAGGTTGAGTACATGAGTACTAGACCTGAAATTACCCAAGCAGTGGGAGTTGTTAGCAAGTTTATGGCCAATCTAGGGAAGAAGCACTGGAAAGCAATTCAATGGATTCTCAGGTATCTGAGAGGGACCAGTAGTAGGGATTCATGTTATGCAAGGTCAAACACTTCTCTACATGGGTATGTAGATTCGGATATGGCAAGTTACTTGGATGACAGGAGAAGCACCATAGGATATGTGTTCACTGTTGGTGGAACGACGGTTAGCTAGATTTCAGAGATGCAAAAGGTTGTTGCAGTCATGGTGGCTAGCAAGGAAATGTTATGGATGACTTGGTTCATGGAAGAGTTGGGAAAGGATCAAGAGAGTTGCAGATTGTACAGTGATAGTCAAAGAGCAATTCATTTTGCAAAGGATTCAGCCTTTTATTCAAAAACCATACAGCTTAGGTACCACTTCATTAGACAGGTATTGGAGGATGGTGAGTTGAAGCTGGAATGGATCCATATGGATAGGAACCCTACAGGTATGTTAACAAAGCCAGGAACAAAGGAGAAGTTGAATATTCATTCAACTTTTTTTGGTCTTCAAGATTGAATTTGAAGAGGGATACAAGACAAAAACAAAATTAGAGGATGTATAGGTACAGGTACAGGTACAAGTGAAGCTATTTATCTCCAATTGGGAGATTGTTAGGTTGTGGAGCTAATAGCTTCACTGATGCAAATGGAGGAGGTTACTGAGTTGCAGAGCAACCGATGTCGGTCAGGCCAACCAACATCGGTCATATACAGTGTGCAGAGCAACTGACATTGGTTAGGGGTCGGCCGACATCGGTCAGACATGAACCGACGTCGGTCACCTGTGTGTGCATGTGCGTTTGCACACATTTCCAGAATTAGATTTGTTCTAATTTTAGGATGGACATAGTGTTTGCATGTAAAGACTAATTTTAGTCTTGAGTCTATGTTTCTAATTATTGTAATTGGGAAGTCTAATTATTGTATGCCTTGGATCCTATTTAACAGACCCATGGGGGCATGTATTGTAATTATCCAAGTAAGCAAGTAAGCAAGGTCAATTAGATCTGCAAGGTGCAAGATCAAGGAGATCAACTGAAGCTAGGGAATAATAACTTGGTTATTGAGTTGATTGTAATTGAGAGAGAGAGAACTCTTGAGAGAAATACTGTACACCCAAGAGGTGTGGAAGAGTGAGATTTCTTCATTGTATTCTGAAAGAGTTTAATGTAAGATTGGTTGTTTCTTGTATCTCCTATTATTTGCTATTTCATATTTATAGTTACTTATTGCTTTTGGTTCAATTCCGTGTTTAGTTTCTTATATATAAAAGGTAATCAATTGTACTCGAGGATCCTAACATAGGATCTAATTTTTAGATTTTTCACCACTTTGTTTGATAAATTGAAGCCCACAATAGTTTCATAGTTTTCAAAAATGGAAACGTAGTTAGCATACCACCAAATGTATTCATTCATTTTAATTTATTGTATTTTACTACATTATTATCATTTTATAGAGACATTCATCTACATTTATACATTCATGTTTTATTTTAAGTACACTTGAGATATTGACATTAGGGCATTCATGGACCCCCAATGATAATCAATACATTTAAATAGATTGAAAAAAGAAAATGCTTTTATTTTTGTAAGTTTTAAGATCTAGACTCTAATATAAGTTAATATCTCTCCTCTATTTGATATTTATATCAATTTCAAATAAAAAACCAATTTCATGCATAATTATAGGTAACATCATGACCAAAACATAAACAATATTCATACTTATTTGTTTTACTTTAATAAATAAGAACATAATCACATTAAAGTGGGACATTATATAGATACCAAAATTTAGTACAATTATTGTAATTATAATGTTTTTAATATTATTTTGTGCACATGGATCATTAGTTCATATTAGGCTCTTATTGGCACTTTATATTGTGTTTTTATCTCCTTTCTTCTATGTATAGTAATATGCTTCTTTCTTCTATTTTATCTATCTATTTTATTTTTCTATGCTTTGGGATCCATTTCCTATTTTATTTATTCCATTTTTGATCATTTATCATATTCAAAATGTTTTGATAAGGGTTTGAGATTTATTATAATGTTTTGATAACGATCAACTTGATTTTATGGGACCTTTGGACTTTGTTTTGATTTGACCATCGTTTAGTCCCTCTTATAGAAAATTTCTCTTTTTTTTGTTTGGGAACCCTAATACATTTAAGGACATAAAATATAATAATTCTCTTAGGTAATTTAAAAGGATCACATCTTATATTTCATAATTTCCATTTTCTACATAATTCTACAAAGAGAATATCTAAGTGAAAGAATAAATTGTTTTATTTACTAGTTTACTTGTCAAAGGGATAGATGGAGGGATATATACATACATAAAATTTTATTTATGATGTTCATGAGTTATAATTTACAAGTTTTAAATATTGCATAAAGGTTGGAAGGAGATTATTGAGTTATGCCCCTCAAACAAAACCCCAAAATTGTATGCCCTAGAAAGTGTGGAATTGAGGTATAGTGAAGGTGAGAATATTATAACATATGTGCACACCTAAATTCATATCTTAAAGGTTTTTATGAATCATACACTAACTAGAGGTTTTATAAAGATTCAAATCTATCATATCTACTTGACTATTATCTTAAAATTTGACTACTTTTGGGAGAGTTGTCATAATTAGAATAGTCTAATTTTGGCCTTGCCATTATTATGTGATCTGATTATGGTCATTATCTCAAATAAATGTTTGGATTTAAGATTATTTTATATATTTTTAATGGACATTATTTTATATATATTCAAATTCTATTAGAATATAATTGAATGAGAATCAATTATTTTTATATCGACTTCATTTGTCACTTTTTATCTTAAAGTACTTTCATTCCCAATTTGAAATAAATTAGTCTTATTTACTATATTTGGTTATATTTTCCTAGTTGCACTTATTATCATGTTTGGTATAATGTTTTAAACACTCATACAGCCTCCATAGTAAAATAATTAGGTAGTGTTAGGATCTATTAAGGTTTTATGTATGTTTACATTATATATGGTTTTACTGCATGTCTTTTCAAGCCATCATACAACTTTTGTGGGACATTTTAAGCCATCATATAATTAATTATCTCTTTATTTTCACCCTTGTGATAATTTATCCTTTTATCATGGCTCTAAATCACCCTAATGTAACTTTTTATACAAAATGAAGATAACATGTCACCAATGAGAGCAAAAAATATTATTTTAAAAATATACAAGGTAATCATTAAGATAATCCCTCTATTCTAGATGCTATTTATATTTTGATTCTATTGATTCAATTTTTAAATGGCCCTCACCTCATGGGTTGAGTATGCTTGGAAGCAATATGGTAATATGATTTATATAGTTTGTAATCTAATCAATGGATTTTTTTTCCATTTTGTTGAAGCTCAATATATGCCAACTCTTTTGAATAAGTATATTTTTGGTTATGTAGAACACATTAATGGTGTTATCTTGTTAGTATTATAATTTATGGTCTTAGATCAACAATATTTAAAGGCCCTCTTATGGTTTAAACTACCAATCTTACCACATGCATTAAGGGATTTTATTAATGAGACAGTCAAAACCTTAGATCATATTATTTTTCATAATCAAGTAAGTTTTATTAATCTAATGAGTAATTTAATCTTTATTTTGTGTGGAGGATTACCTTACATAATAATTTGAAATAATATATAAATGTTAGAGGGGTCACACATTTTTACTTATAAAGTTATATAAACCAACTTTCCTAATAATTTATTTTGTTTTCAATATATGGATAATAAGATATAGTACTTTTTTCTTACAGCCTATTTTAAACCCAAACAACCTCTAATGGACTTTGAAAAACCAAGAAACAAGAGGGTTGGAATACCATGTATAATAAATAAAACTAAGGTTGCTATTGTGATTCTGTCCTTGTGCACCTTGACATGACTGCTTAGACAATTGATTTAGCATGTGTATAGTTGATTTCTATACTCCTTTACTTAGCTAGGCTGCATTATTTTTCTAATGCTATGATATTAGGCTTCATGTTGATATAGAGTATGTGTCTAGTGGCTATTAAACTCCCTTACTTAGCTAGATCATAGTTGACAAATTGCTTGATGTAATTGATATTAGATTATAGTTCATTACTAATTTATTGTTTTACTAATTTTTGGATCATATACTACTGATGGATCCACTTGATGGTTGTAGGTATTGGCCATGAGCTACATTAAATGTTAGCATTGGCACTTGCAAGAGCATAATGGTTCTAAGTAGTCAGATAAGTTTCAATAGGTGACTTAGTTTTCTTGATCTATGTCATGCTTTAGACTATGGTATTATTTGTTTGTGCAATCATAATTTATTTTACTTTGTTTTGGTTGTTTTTGTATCACATTAATTTATTGTTATCATTTCCTATGTGTTTATGTGGTTTTGAATCCATCCTCTCAAACTTTCCTTTACATACTCTACTCCACCCCAACTCCACCTGACTCAACCTCACTTATTTCAATTTCCTAAGGACCTACCTAGACATAATATCCCCATGACACCCCCTCCCACATGACTTATTGCCCTAGTGACGTAAAGATTATTAATGACTGGCCAATTGGTTGTTATGATATTTAGACATTTAATAACATTTAAAATAATATCTAATCTTATTATTTTAGTTATTATTAGTTGCCTTTATTAATTATGGATTTTGAACATTTAGTTGGCACCCAAAATAATATATATATATTTTTATTATTTATTTTCCAATTAATTTGTTTAATATTTCATTGACTCTTATTATGACCTAGTGATTTAGTGTGGGGGTACTTGGGGGTGTAAGTCAATGGTATGGGGATGGTAGGGGGTATGGTGAAGTGGGGAGGTGTGAAGTGAGGGGAAGGGAAAATAGTCAATGGCGTATGAAGGAAAGACAACTCTAGCATAAGAAAAGGACAAAACTAAAGGGAAGGAAGCGATACAAATGGTAGGGAGAAATGTGTGAAGGGAAGCAATATGCAGGAAGGGATTAAGGAGAAAGAAAAGGCATGGAGTAAGGAAGAAAAATGTAGGAAGAAAATAATGTAGTAAGGGGCATGGAAAGAAGAATGTAAGGAAAATGAATAAATAAAATATAGGGGGTTCGATTTTGGACTTGGGTGATGAATACATATTGATTCATTGCTAGGAAATTAAAGGGATTCTTACAAATTGATAATCTTAATCTTGTTGGCATTAAATTATTCTTATTTCTCTCCCCTACATTGGTCTAGTGAGTCTCCTCTGACTGTAATGAGCTATTTTTATTTGAATGAAAATGATATTTATTAAAATCTATATATTTATTCTCCATTATTCCCTTAAAGTGCAAAAAATGCAATATGGGAGTCATGGCATACAACCTAGTCAATGTATTTATGGTTTTGATAATTTCTTCTATCTAAGAATGCATTATTCACTGATGACTATGTTTTCAAATTTCACTATATATATGACATGACCTAGCATATCTAAACCCATTACTACATACCTTTGGTGTCTTAAAATGAATATATTCAGTTTCAAAAATCCTTACACCTTGATACAAATAATATTAGGTCACTACAATCTATTATATGTAAATATATTATCTTACTTGCGTATATTATACTAGATGCCATACCCTATTTTACTAGCCATATAACTGAGAAGGCAATTTGTGGATAAAGAGGGGTAAATAACTCAAGTTTTTATTGAACTTTAATGTTGGTTTGACCTTTGTCATTATAGTTTGAGTTAACTTAAAATTGACATGCTGAGATATTTATTCTTAAAGTAGAACGTGATTGGTGTTATTTTATATTTTACCATTTTGAATAATCTGATTGGGTTTTTACCGAATCATATGGGCAAGGTACTGTATTGATACTTTTATTTAACCACCCAATGTGGAAAGCAATTTGGCTTTAAATTGACAAAGGAATTGAGTTATTGGTGAAATTTTGGGACTTAAAGTTATTACTTCTCCCTAGGTTTTTATTTGGTTTGGATACACCTTATTATGGGGTGGTATGATTTTGGCCATACGATTGTGCTTACCTTTACTTCTGATTAATGCTAAATTTTATTGTGCTTAAAACAATTCAATTGGTTATTTTATCTTAATGAACTGATTATTATGTTTGGCCTTGATTGGAATTTCTGTGTGTTAATTTAATGACTATATTCTATTGGGTCTTGATAAAAGTTGTGTATGTTTATGTATTACTGTGTCATGTGAATCGGGAAAAAACTTTGTGAGAATCATCTTTTTTTATAAAGAGGGTTTTCAATTTTAAAGTGAAAACTAGTTAAACGGCTTGTAGCTCTGTTGACTTAGTTGGACCTGATTTTAATATTCAAGGATCATATGAGGTCATGAGACCTAATGATGATCCCCTAAATCTCCTATATCGATCATTGGCATTAAATCATTTTATTGTTTTAAATGCTTTCTAGAAACTCTTAGATGTCACCAATTATGAAACATGTTGGCTTTATTAGAATTCAAAATAAATGCTTGGACTAGGTGTTTATGTTGGATATTTCCAATTTTTGATTGGTTATGATTTATAATCATTTGTGGTCTTGATGGGTTGTTGGAATCCTTATTTTTGCCTTGGGATGTTGTGAGGTTGAGTTGCTTGATTATCATGCTTGGATGATTGTATTTATTAGTCCTTGAATTGGTTGAGTGTAACTATAAGTTGTATGTGGTGCTTTCTAGTCTACTTATGACTGTGTGGAATGTACCCTTGATGGTTATTGTGCCTTTTGAGAATGATATGTTTTTGTAATGTGATATCCTTTGATTCGGTATCAAACTCGCTTAGAGTTTCCTCCTTAACCCTATTTTCTAAAACCACCATCTCATTGATAGTTGGGGTGGTAAGGGCCACCAATGGTTGGGCTCATGGGGCTAGTTGGGAGGGTTTGTCTAGTTCCGTGACTTGATGCTCCCTATTTGGATGATCTTATGAACATATGAAGTAATTTGGTAATGAATTATTTATGTTATTAATACATTCTTTGCTTAAGTGATGATGTTTAATGTTCAATTGACTTCAAATATAGTTAATATTTTGGCATGATTTGATGTTGGATAGTCATGTTGATATGCTAACCTATGTAGATGGAATTCTGGAAAAGAAATGCAAGCTTAAATAATAAGAAGCAAAAATTGTACATTGCTGGAAGTAATTAATTACATATGTAAAGTTATTAACTGTTAATTAGTTTCTCTTCTTTTTAATGGAGTATTTTGTTAGCATAACTAATGTAGTATTACTCTTGGATTTGATCATGTGATCTTATTAAGTTGTTATAAATTTTATTTTGTTAATAACTTAGAGTAACCATTGGCTTAATCATCATACTGTTGGTTCATTGATTGAGGCATATAATCATGGTTAGTTGGATAAGATGGTTTCATGGATATTATGAGTAAAGTTATTCATGCACACACAAGCATTCACCTGATATATAACCCTCAGACTTGTTTAATATACTAATTTGGCATAATGATTATCATTGGCATATTCCCATAGATCTCTTAATTTGGTGTATAGGCATACTTAGATGTGTTCACTTGGATTTTTATCATGGATTGATAGTTGTTTGTCATTACTAAATGTTATAGTAACATACTACATTCTTGATTATCATTGTAGTAATAATATATAATTGGTTTTAGCATACTTAATGTAGTAATTACTCTTTGGGTAGTTCTTATAAGACTTCTATATAGTCTCTTGACTTAAACCATGGTATTATAGGTGTAGAGATTGCTTAGAAAAATGGATTCCATTTATTTTGGCATTTAGCATAATTGAATGTGACATCTTGGACTATTAGCAAGCTGAATCTTAATTGGAATGATAGCTATTGAGTGTTTTCTATTTATCTCCTTAGATTTATATATATAATTTTGGCTCATTTTACTTCATATACATTGGAGATACTCTTATGATAGTGTGAGTAGATGGAGTTATGCTTTAGTGATTTGCATTTGTGTGTGGAGTATAGAGACTCTTTAAATGTTTTTTTTAGTCATTCCTTTTGTTGTATGGTTCTTAACTCTTGAAGTCGATCGCTTTCATTATTTAAAAAAATAAGTTATGAGTTGGATAGTTTTTAAGGTTGTCTATTAGGGAAGTGTTTCATTTTAATATCTGGAATAAATTGCTAGTTTATGGCTAAAGAGATAAATCCTTAATCATTGTAATGTGAAGTAAATGGTAATGTTTTTTGATACGATCCCTTACTTTTAATCTTGGGATAAATTAGCCAAAGATATGTATATGTTGAGTATCTCTTTTATGTACTAGTTATGCATATTACGTTCTTGTTTTTTGAGTGAAAATTTCTCATTGAGTATGGTACTATTTTAAGCATGAGATTGAATGTGTACTTAAATTCATGTGGAACCTTAATGTTTATGAGTGCTATAAAATGTTTCATGATGGAACTTGCTGTAGGCTTGACCAATCCATATTGTCATTTATGGAAAATGTCCTACTCTACTATTTTTTTTTGTAATTGTAAACCTGATGTTTACATTTTTACCTTGTAATTATTCTCATGGAAAATATAATTACTAAATAATGTGAATATACTTAGTATGTTGTGAATGGAAGTTGGGAATTACTCTCTTACTAAACTCCTTAGTTGTAGGATAACTTTTGACTCAACTATTATTGTTTGTAATAAAAACCTGATTACATGTGTTGCTGGAATTACTCATGTAAGTGTATAAGTGGAATGGCTAATATGCATTCCTTACATGAAACCCTTGGTCAACCAAACATGATTTATGTTATGGAAATTTTCTTGAGATATAGTATACCTTGGTGGTATTGGCTTCCCTTTTTATCATGGTATCATATTAGCTGTTGGCTAATATAGGATTGTTTATATTGATTCCATGAATGGTTGCCACTATATCATTATTAGTTTGATGAAGATTTTACCCTATTATTTCTTCAACCATTTGTGTTAGGTAACAAAAAGTATGCTTATAATCTGATTGAAATCTCTTATGCAATTGATATTTTTTTGCATGCTTTAAGAGACTTAGCTTAGTCTATTTGTACTTAAGCTAATAGTGGGTTGTTATATGTGTTTATAAGGTTGAACACTATACTTGATTATCATTAGGGACAATGTTCTATCGATTTGCATGTCATGGTCTTGTTATCAATAATAATTACTTAAAAGGTTAAGATTAACCTTTTTGGTTGTGCATATGTGAGTACACCATGATGGTACTACTTTATCTAGCAAGTGAGGTTTGGGGTTTGTTATGCATCCAATGTGTACTCTGATATACAACTTCAATAAAAAATTGGGGTTGTTTCATTTGTTATCAGAGCAATGTTTTTGCTCAAAGGAAATCTAGGATTGGTAGAGTCACTATTTGATGACCATTGAGTTATCCCAATCAAGTGGAATTATGAATTAGTTTACAAGAAATTTAGCCTTTTAGGATGAAAGTGAAGGTATTTGTGTTGCTTATGATTGTTGCAATAAAGTTATATGCATTACTTAAAATAAACAATTTCAAGGAATTTGGATTTTATTTTTTGTCTATTGTTATTGCCCCTAGCCTTGGTTTGGGTTAACCCTTCATGAATAGGGTTACATCAGGGCAAGTCTCACCTATCAACCATTAAATTGTAGGGGTAGGTTAATGGGAGGTAGGTGATATAGGATTCACTCTTAAAATAGGGAATGATGCCTAGGTATCTATGGTTGGCTTGTATGGGTGAGCCTTCCTTAGATACTTGAAACATTATGACCTAGGGAAGATTGAGGGTTCAACTTAAACCTAGAAGGCATGATAGGGTGCAAAAAAGACTAAGTTTCTAGGGTAAGTCAGTAAAGCATGAGATTTTCACTTAGGTAAAGGATTGCCTTGAGCTATTAAGAACCTATGAGCTTATATGGGTATGCTAGCTAATGCTCATACTATGGATGGTTTTAGTGGAGTGGACACGTCTCTATGGGGTGTGTTGCTTACGGATGACAAGGCTGCCTATTTCTTATTTTGATTATAAAAAGTCATTATGTAGAAAGTTTCATGTAATGACATTGCATATTAGCTATGGTAAATAACTATAATTTATGGCTTAGCCTAGGTGTCACTATACATGACTGCGGTAGTGTTACAGTCATTTTATTGAGATAACAATACCTGGGAGGCATTAGCTCATCCTATGCATTGGAATTTTTAGTAAACCAAGGAGGTTTTATTATTTATGTTATTGCCTGATTGGATGATTACATATATTATGCATCCTATAAATAAGCAAGCTTATGCATTTGATGAAAACTTATGCATTTTAGCTAAGTTAGGCTTGGTCTTGTTAGCCTCTTTTGGATTAATTTGATAAATCAAGTGGATTCATAACTCCAAAAAAGGGTGAAACTAAATATTTTTAGCATGTTATTGCGATCAGGGATTGGTTTTACATCTATGACATATGTTTTAGTCATATATATGCTTGATTTCATGTTTATGTTGATTGATCTTGGCTGGGTTATACACCATGGGGATGTTTATTTAGACTTGAATTAGTCTTGACACCTATGAGGATGTCTATTGAGATAATGGATATGTCCTGTACCCATGAGGATGTTTATTTCAAGTTCTAATTGAAGTTACTGATTGTGAGGAATTGTGATTCCCACAGTAGAGATATGGTATTCTCTTTGGGCCTTAGCTAAGCTTACCCTTTACCAATTCGATGTTATGTTAAAACAAACATCTCCATTTGAACTTTAACATATTGAATTTATTAAATCAATTGAAATTATGATAAGATTATTATTGAAATGTTATGATAATGCCTAGATGTCAATTGATTACTTGTATGATCAAGTCATTCGATGAGATTGAGGTATGATATCTTTGGAGGACCAATGGTATAACTCAAGCCTGAAGGGCTTGATGAAGTGGGTGTGATTGATTTGTATGATAAAGTTAAGAGTTTTGGGATTTAATTATGTGATACCATTGATGGGTATCTAATGTATTTTGTATGGTATCTACACATCAAGTGGACTGATATAGGTTCATGGACCCTTGTGCTTTGAAAATATGTGTGTTTGACTATTGTGATGTGGAAAACACTTTTGCATATTTACCTATACCCAATTATGAATTTATCTTATGATATTTATTCATTAATAGACATTATTGTATGTTTATTGTATGAGCCTTGTGAGGTGTGGAAGTGCTTAACCCCGTGAAGTGTGTGGACTTCTGTGCTATCAAGCTGACTGTCCTAATATTATAGTTGTTTTATATATATGATCATGTGTTAAACTAAATTGTGAACTTGAAAACTCATGTATTATAGCTTGAATCTCTTATTTAGGCTGCCAAGGTATAGTGCCATGATGTATTTTAATCCCAAATCATTGTTTTAGTTATGGACATTGATGCAAGTGTGAGGTTAAAGATAAATAAATACTAATTTTGTAATGGTTTAAACTGGGTATAGGCTAGGGAGTGGAGTCTCTCATAGGTTAAAAATCCATTCCACCCTTTTGCACAAGGCAACCACTTGAGTCATTCAGAGTGTACACCATGAGAGCCACATATTGGATGTGGGACCCTCCCTCATAATGGTTGCCTTATGGTATAGTTTTACTTTAGCCACCTCTCAAAGGTTGTTGCTAAACAACCTATGTGGAATTTCATTGTGTAAGCATGTGAAACACTAATTGGCCCTATATTGTGGACATGTATACAAATCAACAAGGAAGCACTTACTGAAATACATGCACATGTTGGCATGAACATGTATACATGTTGTGATTAAGGTATTACCTTACAATACCTATTATATATATATATATAATGGTATGAATATATTTATATATTATTTTATACATGAATAGATAGTATGCTGGATTTGTGTTTGGAATGAACACTATAAGTCTTGATCAAGTGAATTTTGTTATTTTGGGTACCCATGTCTTTTTCTTTCTTGTCTTTTGCTGACATGAGGTAAGTGCAGTATGATGGTAGAACTGTGATTCCTATAACCATCGTGTGAGCTCATAAAGTGTTTGGATATCATTTAGTAAACCTTTGGGTAACATGTATGACCTGGGTTGGCTTCTCAAATTATTTAGTGTGTATAGTGTGGGATGTTGTGCTATCCCTTGAATGGTATTTATTGGTTTGAAAATAATCATTCAAAATGGGTTACTATTCTATGGTAGCATTCTATGATGAATGTTGATTAAATTATGCATAAGGCATAATGTGTGTTGATAAGGACACTATTTCAGGTTGGATTGCATGGTTAAAATCCTGATGGGATTTTAGAAATTTTGACTACAGTAATAAGAGTTGTAGATTTCTGTAGTATGTTCTCCTTTTGACAAGAGGGATGTCTAGATAATGTTTGGTTTTCTAGTACGTTTTTGATCTATACAGTCAATTTTTTTAAAATCTTCCTATCTTTCATAAGATTTCAATTCATAGAGATGTGCTTGGAAGGAAATATAGGTGTTTATTGGTATTTGTTGAGCTGTGGAAAGCTCATTTCCATGGCCAATAATGTTGTTTTGGCCTTGAAACTTAGAAAGTCATGCCTATGATGTGTGGTTAAATTTTTATAGTTTTCTTAGAACTATTATAAAATGATGGTATACCATTGGTAAGTGTGCTAAATAAGATTTTTTTTAGAGATAATAGACCTTTTTATAAGGTTGTGATTACCTATTTTGGATTTTAATAAATGACTTGTGAGTCATAAACATGGAATTTTACCCTGAGTTGAGGTATGTGTTGGAAATTATTGCTATATGATTTTTGATAGGTCTTTATTATTATTTTAGTGTCGTATAATGACACATGAGTCGATAAGATTTTCTTATGGATATAATTATGAATTATGATGTGAATAATTAATGTATTTTACCTAGATGGAGTATTACATCCTATAGTTTTATTGACATGTAAACTAATGGGTTTTATAATTAATATTATGATTGAGTAGTTGAATCTTGTATAAAGTGATCATGATCCATGGATATCCAGGTCCTTAGTTGATGTTATAGTCATTGGTAAAGCTCGACTCTAAAAGGGGGAGGATGTTATGATTCTGCCCTTATACACCTTGATAGGACTGCTTAGATGATTGATTTAGAATGTGTATAGCTGATTGATACACTCCTTTACTTAATTGGACTACATTATTGTTTTTATGTTGTGATATTAGGCTTCACATGGATATAGAGCATGTGTATAGTCATTGTTACACTCCCTTACTTCGTTGGATCATATTATTATATTTTGATTGCATGGTATTTGATTATAGTGTAGTTATCATGTTATTATTCTACATTGATGATATATAGATTGCTTGATGTAATTGATGTTGGATTACAGTTCATTATTGATTTATCATTTTACTAATTTTTGGAGCACATAATATTGATGTATCCACTTGATGGTTGCAGGTACTGACTGTGAGTTAGATTGGATGCTGGCATTAGCTCTTGGGGTAATAGAGTGGTTCTGAGTATCCAGATGAATTTTGATAGGTAACCTAGTTTTCTCGATCTCTATCATGCCTTTTATTGTGGTATTATTTGTTCATGTAGTTGTATGTTATTTTACCTTGTTTTGGATATTTTTATATCACTTAATTTTATTATTGTCATTACCTATGCATTTACATGGTTTTGAATTTATCCTCTTGAACTTTCCATTTTATCTCTCCTTTGCATACTCTATGCCACCCTAGCTCCACCTAACTCACCCTCACTTATATTGGTTCCCTAAAGACCTACCTAGACCTATCTTCATGACATCCCCTCCCATGTGACTTATTGCCCTAGTGATGTAATGATTATTAATGACTGATCAATTGGTTGTTATGATAATTAGACATTTAATAATGTTTAAAATAATATATAATCTTATTATTTTAGTTATTGTTAGTTTCCTTTATTAATTATAGATTTTAAACATTTAGTTAGCACCCTAAATAATATATATATATATATATAATTTATTTGTCTATTAATTTGTTTAATATTTCGTTGACTCTTGTTTTAAATTTGAAGAAGGCCATTAATGACCTGGTGAGTTAGCATGGGGGTACTTGGGACTATGAGTTGATAGTATGGGGATGGTAGGGGGTATGGTGAAGTGGGGAGGAGTGAAGTGAGGGGAAGGGAAAAAATTAAATGGTGTATGAAAGAAAGACAATGCTGGCATAAGGGAATGACAAGGTGGAAGAAAAGGAAGTGATGCAGATGGTAAAGAGCAAAAAAAGGAGAAATGCATGAAGGGAAACAATGTGCAGGAATGGAGTAAGGAGAAATAAAAGGCATGGATTAAGGAGGAAAAATGTAGGTAGAAAATAATACATCAAGTAAGGGGTGTGGAAAGAAGAACACATGAAAAAGGAAGAAAGGAAATGTAGGGGGTTCTATTCTGGACTTCGATGATGAATACAGATTGATTCATTGCTAGGAAATTAGGGGGATTATTACAAACTGGTAATCTTAATATTATTAACATTAAATTAATCTTATTTCTCTCCCCTATATTGGTTTAGTAATTCTTTTATGATTTTGGTCATTTCTTTGATCTGAGAATGCATTATTCATTAATGGTTGTGTTTTCCAATTTAACTATATATATTTATGCCATAACCTAGAATATGTAAACCCATTATTGCATACCTTTGGTGTCTTAAAATGAATATATCTAGTTTCAAAAACCCCTACACCCTGGTACAAACAATCTTAGGTTACTAAAATTTGTGATATATATATATATATATATATATATATATATATATATATATATATATATATATATATATATATATATAAAATCTCACTTGCATATGTTAAGCTAGATGCCATACCTTGTCTGACTAGCCATATAACTAAGAAGGCAATTTGTGGATAAAGAAGGGTAAACAACTCAAGTTTTTATTGAACTTTTATGTTGGTTTGACCTTTGTCATTATAGTTCTGAGTTAACTTAAAATTGATATGCTAAGATATTTATTCTTAAAGTAGAATGTGATTAGTGTTATTTTATATTCTACCATGTCTAATAATCCGATTGGGTTTTTACCCAATCATATGGGTAGGGTACTATATCGATAATTTTATTTAACTGACCAATGTGGAAATTTATTTGGCTATAAATGGACAAAGGAGCTGAGTTATTGGCAAAAATTTAGGAATTAAACTTATTAATTCTCCCTGGGTTTTTATTTGGTTTGGATATGCCTTGTTATGAGGTGATAAGATTTTGGCCATACAATTGTACTTACCTTTACTTCTGATTAATGCTAAATATTTTTGTGCTTAAAACAATTTGATTGGTTATTTTATCTTAACGAATTGATTATTGTGTTTCCTTGTAAAAGTCACTTTGGTATAAAAATGCATATGTGTGGCCTCGATTGGAATTTTTGTATGTTAATTCAATGATTATATTATGTTGGGTCTTGATAAATGTTGTGTATGCTTATGTATTGCTATGTCATGGGAACCAAGTAAAAACTTTGTCAGAATCATCTTTTTTTATAAAGAGGATTTTCAATTTTAAAGTGAAAACCAGTTAAATGGCCTATAGTTCTATTGACTCATTTGGATCTGATTTTAATATTTGGGGATCATACGAGGTTGTGAGACTTCATGATGATCCTCTAAATCTCCTATATCAGTCATTAACATTAATTTTTGTTGTTGTTCTGAATGTTTGCTAGAAAATTTTAGATGTCACCAATTGTGAAACTTATTGGCTTTATTAGAATTCAAAATGAATGCTTGAACCAAGTGTTTATGTTGACTATTTCCAATTTTGGATCAGTTATTATTTATAATCATTTATGATCTTGATGGGTTATTGGAATCCTTATTTGTTCATTGGGATGTTGTGAGGCTGAGTTGCTTGATTATCATGCCTGGTTGATTGTATTTGTTTCTCCTTGACTTAGTTGAGTGTAACTGTAAGTTGTATGTGGTTCTTTTAGTCTACTTATGACTACGTGGAGTATACCCTTGAAGGTTCTTGTGCCTTGTGAGAATGCTATGTTTTTGTTATGTGATGTCCTTTGATTTAGTATCCAACTTGCTTAGATCTTCCTCTTCGACCATGTTTGTCAAAGCCACCATCTAGTTGATGGTTGGGGTGGTAAGGGCCATCGATGGTTGGGCTCATAGGGTTAGTTGGGAAGGTTTATCTAGTTCAGTGACTTTTTGCTCCCTATTTGGATGATCTTATGAACACATGAAGTAAGTTGTAAATGAATTAGTTATGTTATTCATATATTCTTTGCTTAAGTATTGATGTTTAATGTTCAATTGAATTTGGATATAGTTAATATTTTTCCATGATTTGATGTTGGATAATCATGTTGATATGCTAACCTATGTAGATGGAATGCAGGAAAAGAAATGTAAACTTAAATAATAAGAAGCAAAAATTGTACATTGTTGGAAGTAATTCATTGCATATGTAAAGTTATTAATTGTTAATTAGTTTCTCTTCCTTTTACTGGAGTATTTTGTTAGCATAACTAATGCAATATTACTCTTTGATTTGATCATGTGATCTTATTAAGTTGTTATAGATTTGATGTTGTTAATAACTTAGAGTAATCATTGGCTTAATCATCATAGTGTTGGTTCACTGATCGAGGCATATAATCATGGTTAGTTGGATAATATGGTTTCATGGATATTATGAGTAAATTTACTCATGCACATATAAGCATTCACTTGATATAGAACCCTACAGAATTGTTTAATAAAATAATTTGGCATAATGATTATCATTGGCATATTCCCATAGATCTCTTAATTTGGTGTATAAGCATACTTAGATGTTCTTTGTTGGATTTTTATCATGGATTGATAGTTGTTTTTCATTACTAAATGTTATAGTAGCATACTACATTCCTAATTATCATTATGGTAATAAATTGTAATTGGTTTTGGCATACTTAGTGTAGTAATTACTCTTTGGGTAATTCTTATAAAACTTCTATATAGTCTCTTGACTTAAACCATGGTAATATTGGTGTAGAGATTGCTTAGGCAAATGGATTCCATTTATTTTGGCATTTAACATAATTGAATGTGCCATCTTGGATTATTAGCAAGCTGAATCTTAATTGGAATGATAGCTATTGAGTGTTTTCTATTTATCTCCTTAGATTTATATATATACTTTTGGCTCATTTTACTTCATATACATTGGAGCTACTCTTATGATAGTGTGAGTAGATGGAGTTATGCTTTAGTGATTTGCATTTGTGTGTGGAGTATAGAGACTCTTTAAATGTTTTTTTTAGTCATTCCTTTTGTTGTATGGTTCTTAACTCTTGAAGTCAATCGCTTTAATTATTGAAACAAATAAGTTATGAGTTGGATAGTTTTTAAGGTTGTCTATTAGGGAAGTGTTTCATTTTAATATTTGGAATAAACTACTGGTTTATGGCTGAAGAAATAAATCCTTAATCATTGTAATGTGAAGTAAATGGTAATGCTTTATGATATATTGCATTAATTTTAAGCTAGGAATGAATTATACAAAGATATGTATATGTTGAGTATCTATTTTATGTATTAGTTATGCATATTACCTTATTTCTTATTGCGTGAAAATTTCTCATTGAGTATGGCATTATTTTTAGCATGGGATTGAATGTGTACTTAAATTCATGTGGAACCTTAATGTTTATGAGTGCTATGAAAGGGTTAATGATGGAACTTGTTGTAGGATTGAACAATCCATATTGGAATTTATGGAAAATGTCCTACTCTATTATTTTTGGATGTAATTAGAAACCTAATGTTTACATGTTTACCTTGTAATTGTTCTCATGAGAAATATAATTAATAAATCATGTTGAATATACTTAGTATGTTATGAATGGAAATTGGGAATTACTCCCTCGCCAAACTCCTTGGTTTTAGGATACATTTAGACTCAACTATTATTGTTTGTAATAAATTATTGATTACATGTGTGGCTAGAATTACTCATGTAAGCATATAAGTGGAATGGCTAATATACCTTCCTTACATGAAACCCTTGGTAAAACAAACATGATTTATGTTATGGAAATGTTCTTGAGCTGTAATTTACATTGTTGGTATTAACTTCCCTTTTATCTTGGTATCATATTAGCTGTTGGATAATATGGGATCATTTATATCAATTTCATGAATGGTTTCCACTATATCATTATCGTTTTGATGAATATTTTACCCTATTGTATCTTTGACCATCTATGTTAGGTTGTGATAAGTATTCTTATAATCTGATTATAATCTACTATGTAATTGATATTTTGTTGCACACTTAAAGAGACTTAGCTTAGTTTATTTATACTTAAGCTGGTAGTGGGTTGCTATATGTGTTTAAAAGGATGGATACTATTCTTGATTGTCATTAGGGAAAATGTTCTATTAGTTTCCATGCCATTGTCTTGTTGTGACCAATAATTTCTTAGAAGGTTAATATTAACCTTTCTGGTTGTGCGTACATGAGTTCGTCACACTGGTATTGTTTAGTCCAACAAGTGAGGTTTGGGGTCCATTATGCATCCAATGTGTACTTTGATATGCAATTTCAAAAAAAAAAAATTGGGTTTGTTTTTGTTTCACCAAAAAGCCATAAATTAATAGCATTATATACTAATGTTTAACTACTAAAAAAGGCATGCAAGAAGGTAACATATAGTGGTCCTTTATAAAGTCTTCTCTCGTAGATAAGATTTGAAAATTCAAGGAAAAAATAAAAATTATTGGGACATCTTATATAATTCCTCCACTCTCTACAAGGTCTCATATCCTACCTCATGGTAGGGAAAAAAATAAAAGGGAGATGGTGGGGGAAAACACAACTCCATCTTGCTTAGTGATTTTATGTGTCAAAAATAGTTGGCTATTTTAATAAATTAATTTATTTCACTAGCTGATTTTAAAGATGGTCAGGGTTAATTATTCATAGAGGATTCCTCCACATGAATATTTTTTCATGGAATGTATGTAACATTACATATAATTAAATAAAAATCTCTTTTAAAGTTGGTTGTCAGTGGATATGAGCCTTCAATATTATATGCATTCAATAAGTTAAGTTTTTTGTTTTAATTTTAAAACTTCTATTGAAGTGAATAAATTTTGATGTATTGTAATACACCACCTTATACCAAAATGTGCATATAAATGTGGATATTTCCATTTACCCTATGCTTTCATCTATGTTACTTTTAAAGGGAAAACTCCAATACACTATTCCAATTGATTTATGCTTGATATAATCAGTTATGACTTGTGTTGGTGACCTTTTTACATTTATTATTTAAGCCTAGTTAGGCTAGTGTAGCTTTCTTCATCTTCTCCTTTATTAGAGTACATATTAAGAGGGGATGTTAGTGTATATTAAGATATAAACCTCTGTATAGTCCAAGATGCACTTTTAATAGTGCTATCTATGGATAAGCACATCTTTATGCATATTTAATTATCCATAATGTATTTATAATATAATTATAAATAATAATATCTCTTTAGTGGATACATTAAAATTAGAGATTGGCTAATTTGAGAAAATTTCCTAAAATATTTAGATTAAATCCAAAACTTAAACATCCTTACTTATTGTTCTATATAAAATTGACACTAGGTAAAATAACTTAACACACATTAAAGTAAATAATGGTAAAAAGTATTAACAAATAAATAAAATATAAAATAAATAAATTAGAATGACACATGTTACTAAAAATAGGAATGATAGAGCAAAAATAACTATAGAAAGCCAAAATAAATGAAATGAAAAGGCATATAATCATCTAACACACATAGGTAGAATATTTAGATTTTGAGATGAAAAGAGTGACTTGGAAGTGAATGTGTGGGTCTGTGTCAAATATGAAAGTAAAAATATGAAAGATTATATTTGACACATCAAATATAATTGTTAAATATGCCTTAGATAGATTTGATAGACTACTAAATCCATGCCACATGTAAGCATTCACTATTTTCTTAAGCATCATATATGTATTATTATCTATCGTGAAGTGTGTATTTTTTATGTAGTGAATTGTTAGATGCTATATAGTTTTGTGAATTCATAATACATATACTCCAAGTAGAATTTTTTGAATTCTCCTCTTTTTTCTCCTTGAACTTACCCTTAAAAATAGTGATAAGACAAGTGTGCGTAAAGTTGAATGACTTGGGATACCACCAAAAGAGTTACATCTACACATTATACATGCTTGAAATTAGAGAAAATGTAGTTCTCTTGTGCATGTGAGTGTAATTTTTATAAATACTTTGTCTCCTCTCCTTAGTAAAGTGCAATGTAAACTACATGAATATTATCCTAAACTTATTTTTAGTACAAATATATGATGTCATAATTCTTTAAGTCATGAATATTTAATATTAGATAGATGTTGAAGCTCCCTCACAAGTGTATAAATGGATATGATAAATGAAATCTCTAACTTAGGGAAGGATATTTGTTAGATAATTATTTGAGTATCACTTGGTAAATGAATAGAAATTACCAATAAAAATGTAGGGAATATATTTAGTGTCTTCAAAGCTTCATTAAATAGATTTAGTGCTTCACATGTAATCGTGTAATCTATCTTTATAGAAAAAAATGTCTAGAATTAAGGTAAAAGACTTTGAAAATAGTTAAATGAGGCTCAAATCTAAAAAAAATGATTTTTTCAGACATCAAGAGGACTTAAAGGTTGAAGAGATCTATTTTGGATATAAAGTGTCTAAAAATATCCAAATATACATTAGTGTACCATGTGTGAAAAAAATGGGGGGAAAACACAATAGATTAACATCTTGTGCCAAAATTAGGTGTCTAGATAATGCCCCTACTTTGATGCACACATATGACGTGAATGCATGTATGCATAAAATTAAAAAAACTTAAACAAATTGAAGAACATGTCTAGAATACCTAGGGAAGGATGGATGAATCAAATAATACTTGATAAAAACTCCACCCACATGTGTTATCATTTATTTGAAATACATAACACCTAAAAGAAATTAACTAGTTGAAAAACATTTATTCCAATATCATATCATATCATAACATACATAAAAATGAAAATGAAAATTGAAAAATAAAAACATGAGCATAGGAATGAATGCACATGTTTGTATGCAAATCATGATGTCTTAAAGAAATCATGATCTTCTAATGCTCATTCCAATTATAAATTTCAAAGTAAGTTATAAATACTCTATCTTATTTTTCTTTGATAAATATATACATGCCATCTAGCCATATTAGGCAACCTTCATATCGATAAATTCCACTCAATTCACTTAATATTTTTGCTCAGTTCCTTTCAATTTTCCATCAATCTTTGCTTTTTTTTTTAAATTTGAAAACTCTATAAAATATATGGATATATTCACCCTTTTAAGGTTAAAAATCATAAAACTTGTCCATGAAATCACTTGTCTCCAAATAAATATATAATTACATAATGTGCCATAAAAAAATATAGTCAAAGCTTGGTTAAAACCCTTAAAGTAACTACAATAATATAATTTTACATATTTCTTAATTACAATATGTGTATCCTCATGCAAGGATGAGAAATATATGGGAGAAAAAACATGCCCCAATGTAAGTTCTCCATATGCATAAGATAT